>OX235266.1:44028151-44482107 GCA_944472135.2 Trichobilharzia regenti | reverse complement strand
AATTTCTCAACTGGATGATATTTAAGATAAATCAAAGTCAGACCTATAAATCTCTCCTTGAAACAAGAGAGATCTGAACTTGGTTTATCCTTGTCAGGGTTTAGCTGATTAGTGAATCATTTCTCTAGGATTATTTGCAAATATTAAGTAGAAATATTCAAAGTTGATTAATATTCTGAAGTGCCAAACGGCTGTTACTTGAATAATTCAGTAACATTTGTATATTAGATGTTCCACTGTAGTAATCAAAGAAAGAAAATATTCAGCGACTACAAGAATATGGGGAAACATTTCAAGGCATTATTCATGTGTGTCAGGAACGTTTATGGCTAAGAGAAAAAAAGAATTCTAACTAATCACTGAAGATACTTGAGTAGCTTTATTTGCACGCAAGACTTTGAAACGCCATATCATTATAACAGAGAAATGATTTTTGAGACAATCCTGTTTTTTCATATATCAGACCATAAATATATTTGTCGCATACTGCATCTTTTGAGGCCGTCGTGGTTTTCTAATCGAGAATTATCTACCTGTGTATATCGTTTTGCAAATAAATCCTTTATGTATTGTCTTTTTTTTCTCTGAACAGGTTCAACTGTTTAAACATTACTAACTTCACATTCGCAATTGAATTACGAGTAATGTTCTGAATGCTAATATGTAAAATGAATATTAAAGATTTTCACTGACATGTGTCGTCTTTCACATTTAAACAGTGTTTCGCATCTATTATTCATTTAAAAAACTTTGTCATGTTTCATGTCTGAATCGACTAACGAGTAACTTTAATAAATATATGCGATTTTTCAATGATCGATTTTTAAAATACGCTCTTTTTTGATGTTGTTACTTTTGGTTGTTCTAATTGAGAATTTTCGAAATCATCCAGATGTTTGGATTGTAGAGTCAGAATCTACAAAATAAGTGACATTTCGCCTGAAAAAAATATAAATACATCAAACATTATCTAGTGCGAGGCTTCGCAAGATATAATGTTACCCAGTGATCTATAGAATGTGAGCCGATACCGACGAAAAAAGAAAACTTTTACAGTGACACTTGAAAAAATAGTTATTTGTGTAGAGATTCATTTGGTATCATGCGCACATCGTAGCTGAATGATTTTTGATAGGTAAATGTGTAATTTAATATATTCGCTATCTGGCGGAGACACTTAACACCATCCTTCATCTAATGATTACGATCATTCCTCTATTTACTATCACATGATCTGATAATCTTTTAACTTCATTTTCTCTGTGATGGTTACTTGATACCAGTTTAACGGGCTCGCTGAAGAAATATTCCCTTCTGGAGGAAAACCTACAGACTGACTAGAGACTATGAGTGAGTTTTATTCTGAGAGGCCAGATCGCAAATATCCTCTGAATGTTCGCGGATAGCTGAGAAGTGATGACATCAAACATTATGTACCTTTGAACTAAGTTAGATATCATGCACCTAAGTTATTTCATCTATGAAATCACCAATTTGAATCTCGATATGGCGCAAAAAGAAATAATAATGTTGTATAACAAACAAATATTTCAAATAATCATGATCAGTAATAAAATGTGCCTGGTGTGACAATTTTATTGTCTCATTTCAAATTGAGGGAGTTAACTAATTTAGAAATTAACATCAGGTGTTAGAGACAAGTTTCATTCCAGAAGCACATTTATTGTCATCAAAAACTACTGTGTGTCGATTGCACGGTGGTTAGGACGCTCGCCGATCATGCAAATGGTCCGAGGTTCGATTCCCACCCGACGCATACCTGATATCGATAGTTGGTCTGCTTAATTCAGGCTACCAATATAACATACTGAAAATTGCATACTTGTACCAAAATACTGTGTGGAATCAGGCTAAAATAAATTAAACCCCCCTCGAAAAAAGGAAATTTAATTGATGCAAATTTGTTGAGAAGAATCCCAGCAACGTTTTTATTCTGAATAACTTTTAGTGTCCATTTCATTGAGAGCGGTTATATTGTGTGACTCTGGTAGTATGCAAAAAGATTCTCTTATTTGATGCTCGCTAATATGCCTTGATATAATCTTCTACGGAAATTACTCGTCCATCGAATAAAAGTGGTTTCCGACTCCTATATACATTGAATCAAAATAATTCTTGACAATATTTGATCTCCAGTGAGAATGCGGTTCCAGGCAGATATTCGATGGTTAGCAAAAGAAACATTCTCTTATCGTGGAATTGTTATCATGATGATATCTTACAAATCGCTGAGTAAGTGTCAGGCGTGAATATGTGACGATACATTCAACTCATAGAAATGAAGCAAATTGTTAAGAAAAACTGTTTGGTAACTTCCCATATCTGTGACATTTGTGTAGTTTTATGACAGAAAGAACACACGATTATTATTCTGTATGTTAGGCTTTGAATACGTAATTGAATAACATAATCATGAAAACGTCTCCAAAAATTACCCATAATCCCTGATGAATACAGTTCGCTGTATGAATGTGGCATATTCTTAAAACAAATGAAACAGAACAACATGAGAAACACATGTGATAGAAACTAAATTGATCTGAAGTGACAAATATAACGAGACATTCACTGTGGTGAGAAATTAACCGAATGTTCACCTATGCTAGCATTCAGCGTAAAACGTCGACTGAAGCTAACTGAATGGAACTTTTGTTTCCATATTGCATTCAGGAATTCAACACTGCCCAATGACGAATTTGAAAACACTGCAGCGACTTATCCGTCAAATGAACACCCTTAATAATGAAAGATTGTGTATTTTTTCGCTGACATAAAAGAGCAGATATTTGACACAGTGACACAGTTGATTTCAGTGATTTCTGTTGAGAGTGTTGCTGTGTTAGTTTGATAACATTCATTATGGATTGCCATCAAGAGACTGAATCAGTAATTGAATTGTCCGGGAACTTAATGCACCAAGATATATACAGCGAAATATGTGCCCATGTTTATTGATGAAAAAAGTGAAGCATCAAACCTGTTATTTCATTTTGTTTGGATGGAATCAGTTTGTTATAACAATAACAAACATCCTGTGGAATACGGACATGATATCGACGCGGCCAAGTTATTCACTACTGTCAGCAAACACAGAAACAAGAAGATGCTTGCATTGCAGAGGCTTGTACAATTCGAATTTATAAACCAGCTCTCTGTATACAAAAGGATATGGTCGTGACTCCGAATCTACCATGATAATACGTTTTACTTATTATTCTCTACTTGTCGTTACTATTATTCTACCTCTTCTTCTTCTTATTGTTATTATTATTATCATTATTATTATCATTATTATTATCATTCTTGATTCATTTAAAACTATGCTTTACAAGTAGGATTATCTTAACTCACTTCAACACTATTATTATTATTGTTATTAAAACTATTACTATTGATATTAGTCTGTTTGCAATTCTCGTTATATTCCCTAATGACTAATTTTTATCAAAGTGATGTAATTGAAGCGTAATGCAAATTTATCTTAATTTTGATCTTTCATACTCTCTCTTCCCTTATATATTTGAACATGACCTGTAAAACATTCGCACGTGTCTTTCTTCATGACTAATACAATATAGTTTGTTTACTTATCAGTCTTATATCTCCCAGTGTAATTTCAAAGGTATATATATCCGTTTATGTTGAGTATTCAGCTGACGAGTTCTACCGAAATTTGATGAATTCATTAAATCTTGCTTTATTAGCCTTAACAGCTTGTTTTAAAGTTTGTTATGTCGTTTTAAAGACAAGGAAAGCAATCGCTCTAATTAAGTTGATCATACAAAGCCCGGATTTAAATTGAGATGCCAAAAGTTTTCCTTGTATATACTACATCAACACTGAGGACTAGGAGATTCACATTCGGGGATCTTTCCAATGGGTTTACATTAACCAACGATTGCCGATGAAATGATATAGTTATTTCACACTTGAAATTCAACTGACGCTTATGCAACTGATACATACAGAACGATATTTTCTGAAAAAGAAACTGATCAACGATGTGAAGAGTGACATCACTTGACGGTCATTTCAGCCAGTATATAGTCCATCTACATTTATGTCGGCATAGCTTGTTGTGATTTGATTGGTTAGTTGTCCGAATTTCAGTCTCTCCGGACTGACGCAATTTATTATTTTGCTCAGAGTGAACATAATCACAATATTTTGACAGTGTTTGTCAAGGCATAAGTAACCATGAATTGTTAGTTTTGCAGAACATGGGAATTACTCTCAAGTATTTCACAACAGTGGCTTGAGGATATTTGCTGATGTCTTCATATCCACTTTCATTGATCTAGAAGGAATTCCGTCTTGAGCTGCTGCCTTACCTAACTACAGTTGTTTGAATAAATTCAATACTTCAGCTTTTGATGGAGGATTGTCGTTCACTGGACATTATGTGATTATTTCTGGGCGCTTCATAGGTGGTCGTCTCTTAAAGTGTCATTTGAAGTGAAGAGTTTCTCCTATGATTTGAGTTCAACTCAGTACATTGTTACCTAACTTATTAGTCACTATGCATCTAGGCCACATCTCATCTTTATAATGTAACTCCTTTTCCATTATATGCATACATTTATTTTGTTTAAACTTGAACTGCATGTGTGAAAACTATATAGGCGCAATTTTCTGAGCACTGTTTACTAATTGTGGAACTTTCTGTCAACTGACAACATGTAAAATTTGTATGTTAAAACGTTTCTATACTTAAGCTTCATAATTTATTTAGGCTGCAAGCAGCTGATAAGAAGTCAACGAAATAAATGATGGTGCCATATTATTCTGCACAAACCACTGTTGTTATTGTTTTATTCAAAATGTTTTTCTTCTTTTGTGATTTAATTCCCCTCGATAAATTTGTTGATATGAATTGTGTTGATCGGTTTCTGTGTGATGACCTGGTAAGTTGATTTAATCAAATGCAGATACTTTCACTTGCAATATCATATTCAAACAAGTATAACACGGTGAGTGCTTTTTCTGCAATTATATGAGAGGTACTCAAAACCAAAGCTTTAAGCATATCGAGACATTTAAACCATGAAACTTTTATTCCACTATTATTCGGTATAATGTAAAATGCACTCTTAGCAATAATAACAGTCATTTCCGTTATATAAGGGTAATTCAATCATTAAGTTATACATTTGCAAAAACAGGTTGCCCTCAAATGAAGTGTTACACAATGCATTTTTCTGAATATTCTGTCTCTTCGGAAATCTTCTTTAGAATTACCACCAGATATCGGTCTGAGAAGGCGAAACTTTCAAACTCGAATGGATAATTGCATGTCTGGGCTAATAATATGCCGAGGTGTACTCCTCACGGCGGATAATTTATCTGGATGACAAGTGTGAAGCAGTAAGATTTAAAGTGATAACACCTTCTTGAGGATGAATATGTTCATTAGTTGAAGGAACAGATTCATCTGATTATTTCAGCCTGTATATCTTCAATCATGTTACATTCAGTTTTATTATGATACTGAATTTGACGTTTGTCCTTTTTTATAGCTCCAATTAATATGAAAACAGGTGTGCATTTGTCCACGGTTTTGAACAATCAACTTTAGATTATATAAGAAGACATGTATCTGCCGCAATCTAATTCACGATGGGTCTGAGCGGTTTTCCAGTAGGAGGAATAATCACTTATTTTCATCAACATATTTGAAAATGAATTTGTTTCTTTTCTTAATAAACTCATCAAAACGCCTTTGTGCAAGTACGGACTGACAGTTGTTTCATGGTCTGTGATTTCGGTTATAATATGCAGCAGAACTCATCGACATGAGGTAGATGTCTTCAAGTAAGAGCATATGTATATATATATCATATATATAGGAATATTTCCTACAAATATTCGACAGACATCATTAGGATTTATGTGAGTATAGTGACACAGTGAATAATGCTCAGTAAGTGAAGTTCATTTAATCCCTGAAAGGACTGTCCAACATATAATTCACCAATAATTTACTCTTTACCTCCATATGAACAGTCAGTAAAACGAGTAATCTACTGATATCGAAGACATGCATAATATTTGTTGCAGTGAGTCACGTCTTATTCACAGTTACACTGTAGATTATATTATTTTATATGCGAATTTAATATCTGTGAACTTAGTTTCAATTGTTATCTGAATGCAATATGGAAATAATTCGTCACAACAAAGTTGTGGTTATTTTTAATTTGTGCACAGCTCTCAGAGAAATTATGCCTAAACGATACTATATTCGTGTTTTAATAAATGTTCAATGTTGGAGTGAAATAGATTCCTCATCTTTGTTTAATTTTGCCATCAGCGTCAACTAAATATTTTTAGGAGGATTGTTTAAGTTGACCTGAAATTAGCGTTACAAACCAGAGTCTTTGACACTAACCGCTGAAACATGATTCAATAAAGTGAGTTGGGTTCAGTGAGTAACGTGTAACTGATTGTCCAGATGGAATTCTCCATGATTTCTAACTGATTTTAGATCGGAATTACTTTTAATGGATTCATACAAAGGTGTAATGCGGACCCTTGATTCACTGTACGTTCTGATATTCTACGCGCACTCTTCGAATCTTTTCAACGTGAAACAGTGAATTAATTCACATTTAAAATATAGGCCGTTTACAAATTGATGTTGATTTAACACAGTATCGTTTGCGTGAAATGCGTTCAGTATAATAATTTGGGTTAATTGCTGTATGTCGGTGAGTCGGTGGCCTAGTGGTTAGGACTCTCGCCGACCATGAACATTGTCTGAAGTTCGATCTCCTGCCGACGCACACCTGATATCTATGGTCGGCCTGCAAGATTTGGGCTACTTATATCCATGCTGAAAATTCCATACTTGTACCAAAAATACAGTGTGGAATCAAGCTGTTATCAAAAATAGAAAAAAAATTGTATAGGTGGGGTTATTGAAGGCTTTATGAAATCACATATGCACATAAACACACACCCAGAATCTTTTGTTTGAGATGCATGCGAAGAGTCTCAAATGAAAAAAATACCTCCATTCTCGGTTCCACTTCTTTACTTCACATAACCTACAAACACTTCAGCAGAGATTGATCATTTAGATTCAAAATCCTTATGAGACAGAATGAGGCCTCATCGTTTAAAACGATGAGTGCTGCATTCGAGTCTCACGTAAGGAACAACCATTTACTGATGATGCAAATTCATCTTACTAACTTCGCCTGAGTAGAAATCCACTGCTACTTATCACTAACCAAGTATCACATATTTTTCATCAACCTGTTGCAGTATTTTAGTGAGAGATGACTGTTAGTCAAAACTATTGGACAGTATTTTACGTCAATGTTTAAGTCCCCAATATTGGTCGTGAGAAAAATGAGAACAAAGGCTTTGCGTAGGCGCATAGAATTAACATATAGATGATCTGACATTCAAGAAACAGTCATAAAGAGATGCAAGGTTAACTTTCTGTGATAAACAACCAATCATAGGACTGTGTTTTCCTGTTAACAATAGTCTATAATATGTACATAAAATTCTTTAAATATGTGTTGATTACCCTAATAAAGGATCTGTTCCCTGGCCCTTGTCTTCTGTTGTTACACTATGACTGGATGCTTTCATAAATGCACGCCGTCATTTCGGGCAGAAGAAAAATGAGATTTGTATGCAGGAAGCTCTTCTAAGTTCACGTCCACACTAATTTGTGGCTATGTCAGGTAAATCATAACACTGAATAGATTAACGAAAAAGATTGGGAGAAATATGTGTAAAATAAATGAAAATACATCATCAACCACTATCACCACAGTAGAAAACGCATTCATTTTCGGACTTGACGTATTAAAGCATCATCAAAACAGAGAACTGTTAGTCCGAGGGAAGAGTGCTACAAACATTTCGTGTGTCTACGCTCTGCATGTGTTTCACTTTTGAGCGAATCGAAGATTCACATGTCTAAACTATCGAATTGTGTGTGTTTCATGTGACATAAGAATGTGAATCTATAATGCAAGCCATTAAGTGACCATGTAGTATACAATATATAACTGCCTCTTAATAAATTCATGCTAAAATCACACATCTTGTGAGCAGGAAGTGTTCAGGAAAATTTGGTTGACCATCTTATCATCGATTGTCTTGCCTAAGTGGTTCCATATATCGAAAATGAGTTAATTGGTTTTATCCAAAAAACAAAATCTCTGTCGTTATTTCCATATAAACAGTAAACCGAATTTTACACATATATGTCTTAAAATTTTCCTCATTACACTATCTATTGATCATATAACACATATGAATTTATTCCAGATATCATGTATCTACCACAGTATGAATCATTATTCCTCTGGCATCTTTTCTATAAGTTGTTTTCACTCATTTTAAAATTTGTAAGTTGTTACTGTTTTCATTGATTCGAGCATGTAGGTAACCTTACTGATGGTTTCATAATGAACTGTGGAGTTCTTTGTATATTTTGTCGTATAATATTCATGAAAATATGCACGTAACGCAAGGTTACAGTGGCTATACAAGGAGTTACTTCTCCTGATTCTTATATTCTTATTTGGTACTAAGCTTACATATCGTGAATTATCATGAGACGTCTGCATACCATGCATAAACGAAACTGTTACTCCTAGTAAATTTTTAAGTAGGCGATTTTGTAATAAACATATTTCTATCAGTTGGTTTTGTGAAATAGTCTCCACCTAATAGTGTTCCTGACTTTACGCTTAGTGTTATGCGACAGAGGTTGTTTTCATTGAAAAATGATTCCGTTTTGTTTTGAAAAGAATAAACATTGTATTTGGGTCATTTTCGAAAAGCTGATTGTATTTAATGATCGTTTTATGGAGAGTGAACGATGCAGGCTGAAAATAATTCAAATGTTGATTAGTATCGACTGTAAGAAAGCATCTTACGACCTACTTCTCATTCACAACTAAGTTACCTCAATAGTCACACTTAGAAACAAGGAGTTTAGGAGAAGGGCGGTTTATCCGAAAAGTTGATGACATTAAATGGCGGTAAAACTGGAATCAAGGTGGCGTGGAAGTGCATGATTGTTACGCTGAATATTGAGGGTCAACTAAACATTGGATGCAAAGGTTTTGAATCATTCACAACCGAATTGAAATTTAATCCTTCCTACTATGTTATTTAAGATCATTGGAAGTCTCTGAGGGCGATTCTCAACGAAACGTGTTCAACGGTTCTAGGAAGAAAGAATAGACAAGACGAGGAATGGCTCTCAACGGACACTTGGACACTAATAGAAGAGAGGAGAATGGTGAAAGAGAAAATGATTCAATGCAAGGACGGACAAGAGAAGGAGACGCTGAGCTCACCTTACACAGCATTGGACAAAGAAGTCAAGAAGATTGCTAGGAAGGACAAAAGACAATTCTACGACAACCTTGCCACTGAAGCTGAGAAGGCAGCATGTAAAAGGACCTGAGGAAATTATATCAGATAACCAAATCACCATGCAGGAAGAGATCAACACAAGCGAAATTTAAACAAGGCAGCCAAGGGAACCCGATTACCAAGGAAGAAGTACAGATTAAACAATGGGCGGATCACTTCAAAGGACTCTTGAACCGACCACCATCTGCAACTCGTCCAGAAATACCAACAACAGCGCGCACACAACTGCAAGTTGACACCAATCCTTCAACGAGAGCTGAGGTCTTGAACGCATTCAAGCTTCTGAAAGCTGGAGAAGCATCTGGACCAGATGGAATACCCCCTGAAGCACTGAAAGCGGACCCAGAGACGACAGCAGACATGCTGACTCCATTATTGCAAAAGTTCTGGAAGGAGGGAAAGGTGCCTACTGACTGGAGGAGAGGTTACCTCGTGAAACTACCAAAGAAGGGCGACTTACGCCCCACTCTGCAAGAACTGGCGAGGAATCATGCTCCTGTCAACGCCAAGTAAAATCCTCAGTCGCATCATTCTGGAGAGATTAAAGGATGCACTGGAAACGGAATTCCGACTGGAACAAGCTGGATTCAGGAAAGGCAAATCATGTACTGACCAAATTGCAACTCTATGCATCATCATCGTTAATACGTAACTCTTCTAACAATTCTAATTGTAGGCCATACATTCCTACACTTTACCAGGTACAAAAGCATTTATTCACACTCCCTTATTATACTTCCAACCTGCATTAACTAAATTCGAACAGAGCGAATCACTTTTTTAGCAGACAGTTCGAGATCAAGCAGTCATTCCGAAGAGTGGTCACTGACTTAACTTCAACAAAATGTCAGTCGTTAAATAACACCTATACACAAGAAAAAAAGGAAGCATTCAAAAGTATTTGATATATGAGGAAACCGACAGCTGAAGAAATATGCAAATGTCAATGGCGATCGGTAATACAGAATACGTGAAGAATTCACACAAGTGTAAACACTGGAAATGGGTTTTCGAAGCGGGAATTTTCAGACCAGTAATTCCGCTTGATATTGTAGACTTATGATGACTTACAGCGGTTACAGGCTGTACACATAATGCATTCAGAAATCATAAAATGGCTTCCTTATTATTATTGTGCATTCTTGCTCTTAAAACTTCTGAAGTATACATTTGCTTAACTTACTAGATTCAGTTTCAAAATTTTCGTTTTACTGACATATTTCTAGGAACAGTTACACAAATCCGATATGAGATTTCTTTATGAAAAGTGTTTATTGCATCACTGAGTGCTAATAATAAATAAACCTATCTAATACGAGATATTTCGTCTAACGCAGTCAAGTGAGAATGTTAACCACTTTCAGATCAACCTCCATGATTTCCATCATAAATTCAAACAAGCGTCTGAGATTAGGAGGTTGCATGTTCGTCACTATCTTAGCATAAACATCAAGAGGCATGGAAAATGCGTGTTTGTCTTTATAAATGACAACTGTTGTTCTTTTTAGAATTCCCTAATGTAATCAAAGATATATCGATGCAGAAGCAAGGAAGGACTGAAGAAATACGAACTCACTGTCACTGTTTAGATATGAAAGTGTACATGTCCATTTTCTCATTTTAAAAGACAACTCTCTAAGTTTTTATAAACATTACAATTTAGTTATCTCCTGTCTTCAGATTATTATTATTATTGACTCCTTTAATTTCTGGAGGAATATACGGCTTCAGTCGTGCGTCTCTAATGTGTTCGGTTCTTTATGAAAAGTGTTTACTGTTGCATTAGATGTAACAAAAGAATTACAAGAATTCTGTTATGCTCATTATCTGTGTGGCAACAGGATAAATTAGCGGAGGCAGTAAGTCTTCTAGACAAAATCTGCGTGTTTTATGATAAACATTCTACTCAAATTGCATTTCCCTGAACAATATCCAAGTAAACGTAACGCCATCTCAGCTGAATTTCCCGTAATATGCACTTTGATAAGATGACGAGTCTGAAAGAGATTGAAAGAACACCATTCTCTGTAGTAGTTTTATTCATGATTCTTCCGTGTCATAATTATCGATCCTGAATTTTATGTGACTGTACAACACTTTATAAACGAAAGCGTCAGTCACTTGCTGACTTGTAATAGTTAACGACTGTGTAATATATGTGTGGTGGTTACTGATTATTTTTTTTGACTCGCTCACTTATCCGTCTCAGCTGAATCCAGATTTGTCTAATGTATGAACTGAAAATGGACTGATAAGTCATAATCGCAAACCGAAAATAAAATTCCTTCTAGGTAAAAGGTATTTGATTTTGGAAGTAAAATAGCTGTATCCAATATCCGCCTGCGAATACCAGTCGCTTGAATCTCAATGTTCAATAAATAAGATTTTCGGAAATTAGAATCAGTCGGTTATGTTACATTAATCATTTATGTAATGGGTTGAAGGTTCACAAGGGTATGTAAGTTCTTTTATTTTGTGCATTTTAGTTGCTATGACCATTCTATAGAATCTACAATCATTTATTTCAAACTGCACATTCTTGTTAAATATTCACCCAAACAGACCACAATGACAAAAAGGCTCCTAGAAAAAGGTTGCTAAAGGAAGAGATGACATGACAGATATAAACCTCGATGACATTGAAATTAAAATTTAAAAGTTATATTAATATATTTGTGAAATTTGGGCAGTTTGATAGTATGCAATTCATACTAATTTTTTAACTAGACATGACACACAGTCAGCGAAACACTATTATTTATTGGGTGACACATAATTTATTATTGGTCACAATCACATCAGTTATAATCACAAGAGTTCGAAACTTGAGCTAAATAGTTTTCTTTGTACTCTCCTATTAGTCCTAGGGGTATTAGAATTTTTAAGATATCTATGACGGGTGTTGGACCACTCTTATTTCACGTATTTGCAGTTGATTCCATAAACAAAGCTTTTGTTATCAGTCTCGCCCTCCACATATAATTTGAAACTCTAATCTTATACCATCCAGCCTATTGTATGGTTGTGTGTAATTGCATGTAGTGCTACAGCTGTACTATTCTCTGGACTTCTTATCTTATTCGGGTCAACATATCTAGATTTTTGTGATCGGTTTGTCTAACTGCCCCTGTTCTACTACTTTGACTTATGTATTTGACCTCACTAACAATCGCTGCAGGGTATCAGATAAACTAAACTGTTTTGCTCCATTGGCAGGATCCTTTGACCGACAAAGCTTCTTTCTAATGGCTTTGTGGTTAGTTTGAATTCCAGTAACTTTTATTCCTGCCCTCCTCAGAATTCGCCGTAAGAATTCCGAGAATACTTGTTTGTATGGAATTACCACTGATTATGTTAATTCCTTATAGTCTCTGTTGTTGTTTTTCTTATCCTGCGCATGCTTGACCTTCATTTCATCAATAATCCTACTATTGCTATCACTACTGTCATTATTTTATTTTTACATTTTCCTAAATACTTACTGACTAATTCTTCAGGGTAAATTATTAAATTTGGAAGCTTCTCTTGTATGCCTCACTTCCTGTCTTAGATTTTCCTTGGTACTACTCAGTTTTTGTGCTCTATTATTTTAACATTTCACCAATTCTATTTACACTAACATAGGATGGGATGATCGGAAGTCCAAATATCTGTTTGAATGCGTGGTTTTCCTGTAAGCCACAGTGTTTAACTTCCCATCTACTTTCCTTCTTACGCTGCAATCTAACATTGAAGGTTCCTCCTCCTGATTTACCAATTCATAAGTGAATTCAATTGCTCCACTTTCGAGTTGATTTGTTCAAAAAATCTATTTATATTCTGTGTTCTAAGCACAGTGATTGTTTCATCTACATATATACATCATACTGGTGGAATGGCCTGAACTTTCCAATCGCTAGGTTTTCCCTCGCTTTCGATAAATATTTCTATGATAATTGGGATGTCCATGGCCCACTTTCTTTGTTAGTATATTTCCCCTTGAAGTGTGAATACTGTGGAAGTTAAGCATAGCTGCAGTCTCAGAATTATGTTTCCGCAGGACACTTTTGTTCTTTATTCACATATATCGGGATACCCGTAAATAAGCTGACAATGTCAAAGCTGACCAGTTACGTCTGGAGAAGTTTGATTCATTTAGATAAGAACTTTCAACTGTTTATAACCTAAAGCATTGTTTCGCAGGATAAGGTTCTGTGACATTAACTTCATGAAATCTTCATAACAATATAGTGAATTTCATTGATGATTTATATGACAGGTGGGAGGCCTTTCGACTCTGTTAAGTCAAAGACAATGACTAATTATACAATGTCCCTAATACATCTGTATTTAACTATATTTGTAATATTTTTCTAATTAGCTGCGTGCTCTTGAAAAATATTCTTTGAGTACCAGAAAAATCTCAGCAATCCTGATGAAGAGCAAGTTTGAAGTAAAGAAATGACATCACAGATATATTTATCCCCACTTGAGTTTGAAAGAGGTATTCTGTCCACATTAGTAATATGCGATCAAGTTTAGTGAAGACAGAGTGTTTCGTCTTGTTATGTCGTTGCACATGGAGCATTTCAGTTTTTATGAAAGAGATGGACTTCCTTTCAAAGTAATCGAATGGCCGAAGACATTTTCGTAGTTAATGAGCTGCTCTGGTTTCTTATTTTCTCTCATATTCTTAACTAGTCATTATCTTCTGCATCCATGTTGGTGTTGTTGCATCGAAGAATTTCATAGACTACGACGTTAAAACCAAGTGATAAAAACACGGAAATCTTTGCAAGCTTATTAAAACTTATAAAAAGACACAGAGCTGAACAAACTTTGTCCAAATTTTTGAAGAAAGTCTTTTGACCACTTCAAAGATAGTCAACATTTATACCGAAGTGCAGTCTGTGAATTTTCTTTGAAAACTGGAATACAACGTACAGTTTGTAATTAATGTTCCAGGATTTACTGGATGTGCTTAAGTTTCATAGAATTCTAAAAGCCTCAGCTCAAAGAAGAAAGTTTGAATTTTCTTATTTTACCCAGTTTCTTAACAGAGTCGTTTATTCGACTTATTATTTACCTGATAGGATGGTGGTTCCCTAAAGTTAGTAAGTTTTATTCTCGCCCATCTGAATGTCATGAGTACTAGGTCTGAATGCGATTGATAGCATTTGTATGTGTGTATAATAATTGTTCTTTAACCTCGCCAGATACTAGCTTGCTAGGCTACTAGCTTACAAGTTTTCTCGCCTGTCCCAAGCCCGGGTAAAGAGGGAGGGTTGGGACGTGGTGCTAGCAACTCCACCCCTGTAAAACAACCAATCGCTACAGAAACTTCAACGAATAAATATATTAAAAATTCTAAAAACATAAGCAATAGCCTTTAAGACGAGACAACACAGGAAGAGAACTCACCATGGGTCGTGAGGCCCTCGGTGAAATGAACGACAATGGTGAACTCTTCTCAGACTTCTGCGCCTTCAATGATTTGGTGATTGGCGGTAGTGTGTTCAAACACAAGGATATACACAAGACGACATGGATTTCACCAGATGGAAACACCAAGAATCAAATAGACTTCATCTCAATTTCAAGAAAGTGGAGACGGAGCCTACTGGACACAAGGTCAAGGAGAGGAGCAGATGTGGGTTCAGACCACTATCTAGTACAAGGGACTTTCAAGGTGAAACTAAAAGCCTCGAGGATAGCTGGGGATAGGCCACAATGCAAGTTCAACACTCAATTACTGAAGGACACAACCACAAAAGACACCTTCACTGCAACTGTCAGAGCAAAGCAGGAAACACTACGCGACATCACTGAAGAATCATGCGTGGAAGAACATTGGAAGTCTCTGAAGGCGATTCTCAACGAAACGTGTTCAACGGTTCTAGGAAGAAAGAAGAGACAAGACAAGGAATGGCTCTCAACGGACACTTGGAAATTAATAGAAGAGAGGAGAATGGTGAAAGAGAAAATGATTCAATGCAAGGACGGACAGGAGAAGGAGACGATGAGCTCAACTTACAAAGCATTGGACAAAGAAGTGAAGAAGATTGCTAGGAAGGACAAAAGACGATTCTACGACAATCTAGCCACTGAAGCTGAGAAGGCAGCAGGCAAAAGGGACCTGAGGACACTATATCAGATAACCAAATCTCTATCCGGGAAGAGACCAACACAAGCGAAACCTATAAAAGACAGCCAAGGGAACCCGATTACCAAGGAAGAAAAACAGATTAAACAATGGGCGGATCACTTCAAAGGACTCTTGAACCGACCACCACCTGCAACCCGTCCAGAAATACCAACAACAGCGCGCACACAACTGCAAGTTGACACCAATCCTCCAACGAGAGCTGAAGTCTTGAACGCAATCAAACTTCTGAAAGCTGGAAAAACAGCCGGACCAGATGGAATACCCCCTGAAGCACTGAAAGCGGACCCAGAGACGACAGCAGACATGCTGACTCCATTATTGCAAAAGGTCTGGAAGGAGGGAAAGGTGCCTACTGACTGGAGGAAAGGTTACCTCGTGAAACTACCAAAGAAGGGCGACTTACGACTCTGCAAGAACTGGCGAGGAATCATGCTCCTATCGACGCCAAGTAAAATCCTGAGTCGCATCATCCTGGAGAGATTAAAGGACGCACTGGAGACAGAACTCCGACCAGAACAAGCTGGATTCAGGAAAGGCAAATCATGTACTGACCAAATTGCAACTCTACGCATCATCATCACAGAACAAAGCATGGAATGGCAATCAAACCTCTACCTCAACTTTATAGACTTTGAGAAGGCCTTCGACAGCGTTGATCGTGAAGTAATTTGGAAATTACTCGAGTACTATGGCGTACCCCAAATATTCATCAACCTTATTCAACAGCTGTACGACAACGGCACCTGCCAAGTGATCCACAACGGAAGACTCAGCGAGGCGTTTGGAGTAAACACAGGAGTCAGACAAGGGTGCTTATTATCACCAATGATATTCCTAATTGTGGTGGACTGGATTATGCGTCAGACAGTGGGAAACAAGACAGGAATATCCTGGACCGACGTGAAGAACCTAGAAGACCTGGATTTCGCGCGTGGATGATTTATGTTTGATGTCACACACAATCGAAGACTTACAAGCGAAAACCGACAAACTGGTCGAAGAAGCAGCGGCGAAGACAGGACTCCAGGTAAACATAGACAAGACGGAGGTTATGAAAATAACCAACCAACAACAGCAACAACATCCAACGTCAATCACCATCAACGGGAGGGATTTGAAAGAGGTTACTTCATTCACTTATCTAGGGAGCATTGTCTCAACTACAGGATTTTGGAGCGGACGAGGATGTCAAATCGAGAATCGGGAAGGCGAGAAACACATTCATCAGCCTGAAATCAATCTGGAAATCTTCGTCACTCAGCATCACCAACAAAATTCGGATTTTCAATACAAACGTAAAGTCAGTTCTTCTATACGGATCAGAAACTTGGCGGGTCACAAAGAATATTTCCAACAGCCTGTTGCAGACCTTTATTAACAACTGTCTTCGCTCAATACTGAAGATCAGATGGCCGTTTTTGAAAGAATCACCAACAAGGAATTATGGGAACAAACAAAGCAAGAACCAATCGCCTTTCAACAAATATGCAGGAGAAAGTGGAGATGGATCGGACACTCGCTGAGGAGACCGCTGGGTGACATCGCGCGCCAAGCCCTCGAGTGGAACCCGAAAGGGAAGCGGCGTGTGGGACGTCCAAGGGTGACATGGAGGAGATCGTGTGAAGAGGAGTTGAAAGAATATGGATTAACATGGATGCAGGCGAAAAGTATAGCAGAAGACAGAAGAAAATGGAGACGTGCAGTTGAAGCCCTATGTTCCACTAGGAACCCAAGGGAGCAATAATAAAAATAAAAATAATAATAATTGTTCTTTCTGAAATGTTTACTTTCAAAACTATTCCGACAAGAACATCAGAATTAAAGTGAGGTTTGTATTTATGAGCAAAGTGAGAAGACATAGAGTCATCAAAATATGAAGACGGCAAGTGTCCTTTGAGATTACAGTTGAGTCGCACACTGAAAGTTTACATACATAATTTTTATGTTCATTCAATTTTGTATTTCTCCTGAAAAATGCAATAAACTCTGGTTGTTATTATACAAGCAGTTGATCACGAAATGTAAAACGTAGCTTGATTTGTATTCTAATTTTTGATAACAGCTAATGGTGTTTCACTGAAGCGAGTAGGAGTGTTCGATTAATTATTTGTTGCCTTTAGCCTCTCTCTTTATCTTCCAATTTATCGTTATAGTAAAGGAACTTGAAAATTTGCAGATGATAGCAGCATACGACATTTGCAACTCCCTGATGTTGACGTCCGGAGACACGCAATAAATTTCTGTGTGCATTTCACGTCACTCTAAATTACACTAATAATTTTCTCCATCGAGACACTGAAGTAAGATTATTTCTTCCACTATATTGCTCATAAATTTTGACTCTACAATGAATGAACTGTGCCTGTTCAAACTGATACAGCCTAACTGTGCGCAAACATCGATAGTTCTTGATAGCAATTAATGAACAAAAACACAATAGTTAATATCATTTCCATACACTGAGTGCACAATAAAAGGTGGAAGTACGTGGATTTGCAGTGGTTTTTTTGACCATGCAGCTTTACTTTCTCAATGAGCTGAAGAGGCTGGTAGCGCAATATTTTGTTCTCGTAACTGTATTTAACGTGCAAAACTTTTGTGATAATCAGCATTCAGAAGAACATTAAGGTTACTTCAGAATTTAAAGCTTGAAAATTTATACATACACCTTGGTATGATTTCTTCCTTGCCATTCCAGCAAATCTGAATTGAGTGTGACACCAAACTGAAAATCTTCATCTGGTGTTGATTGTCACTTAATTCATCCACTTGGATACATGTTTAAATTAAATACGAAATAAGTGAACTCGAAGATGTGTAAGTAAAACGTACTGGATAAAAGCTGAGCGATATAGGTTGCATGACCTGGTATGCTGAAGATATTTGAAATACCAGACAATTAATAAGAAAAAAGAATCGTTCTATTTGTTCTTTATATTTACTGATTCAACGAACTTTGTACATGGTTAGTAGAGAAGATAAGACTCTCTGTTATTATGAGACGCCAATATTTCTCGACGATTTTTTTAATGAATCTTCAATATGATGCTTTGTTTTGTTTAATGAGGTATTATACAAAATCAAAAATAATCAAATAATCTTGAGGGATTCTGAAAAGAATTCAATTTTTTCGAAATGTTTCATAATATATATTTGTTTCATTGTGTATTACTGCACTTTTGAAAGTGAGGCTTTGGATAAAACTCACCACTCTTACTAAAATAAAAATGAATTTCGAACTCTGCTTCATTAGGCGCATAAATGCCTCAATTCGGCAAAATCCGGTGAAGAAATCGTTTACAGATTTCAGTGATTCTCTGATTTTGGAAGAGTTTGGAAGGCGAAGTTATGTTTATAAATTCACTGTTTTTTTTATCTTTTTCCTTTTAGGTCTGCTTGAAGGCACCGTAAATGGTAACAATTTTGATTCTTAACTTTTTTGAAGTTGTTGATCTCCATGAAACAAATATAAATATTTATGTCTTCCGCTATTCTCTTGCTTGTTCACACTGCAATAACAATAAGTAGATTAAACGAACTTCTTCCACACCTGAAACAGTAGTTGCATTTTTCACATGGGTTATTTCCATCCTCACTCTGAAGAACATGTCCTAGCTGAGCAGTCACGGTTGTAAAATGGTATGTTCTCCATCTAAATATGAGCAAATCGATTTATTAAATGACGTGAAGTTTTAAATGAATTTGTAAGGTTAATCAGTTTAAACTTTTTGTTCATAGATTACATATCAGTCAAACATTTGATTCGAATGATATAATGATGTGAAAACGCACGGAGTTGCCTCTGAGGCAATGAAGTTATCAAACGTGATCAAATGAATCGGTATTTGCGCCATGAACTAACTTACACGTGATATAAATGTGAATGGAAAGCATTTAGAAGACAACGGTGTTTCATAACCGCATATGAGGACAAAAACTGGTCGGTTTTCTTCTCATCGCAGAGGAACGATCGATGAGTTATATTGCAAATCTAACGAAACGTCCTGTAGGTATATGCAATCAAAGAGTGCTTCAAAGGCATGAAAAAGATGACTTGCCTTCAAAAATGCTAAATACTAAGAATAATACCAAAGAATAATGACATCAAAAATTCAAAACTACCTCAAGATTGCCGCTAGGCAGCTATAAAGTCAATTTTGTGGAATAAAGCGAGTACTTAGAATCAAGTGGAATATACACGAAAAGGTATGATTAAATTTCAGTTCACAAGACTCCTTTGGAGAGTCAAAGGTAAAAATGACATTGATTCACTCTTATAAAATAAAATCGTACAACTTATTATGAATGTACACACAACTATCAAGACAAGTACTACAGTTACAGATTGGACTATGGAAAGACAAATGACACGGATCAAGTCAACATTTGATACGCAAATGAAAAACCTAGGAGAATAGCGATAATAATTACAAAGTTAGCTGGAATGTCAAATTAGTATATGTTGTGATCAGATCGTCCAGGAGGGATTTTCCAAATAGTTATTCCGTTACACTGTAAAATATAGGACACTAGCAGAGATAGACTGAATGAACAAATATTTTACCAAATGTGACAGAAATCTGAAGCTAAAAATCGGATAATAGTGTGTTCGATAGTGGGCAAGGTATCTGCTGCATGAGTGTATAGAAAAAAAATGTCCAGGCCACTGAACTGGAATGTTAAATAATCTAAATGAAAATGTCTCTTCCAAATAGGAACAAATGAGTTTTTAAAATGTCGTATTCTGATTCGTAAAATGATATTGTGGATTAAAAGAAGTTGCTTAAATATTTTGAAATTGAAATATCCTGCCCGATTATTGTATTACATTTTTAAGCATATATGGTTATGGGATTACTGGATTCCGCATTTCTCGCGAGAATACACATGAGCAGGGGGTAAAGTAGCTTAGAATACGCAATATATAGGGATTTAGAGAGTCTTAGAAACAACTCTGAATAGAATATAGGTTCTTAACAAATCTTAACAACATCGGCTTTTATTTCAAACAGTTTTAAGCAGTTGTTCATAAGATTTGGTCACACTCAGCAAAATGTTTTGATCACAAATATAATCGAAAACAAGAAACGTTTCATTTGTGCGTGAACATTTGTCGTCCCAGTGGCTTACCTGGATTATAAAGACATCAGAACCAAGTAAGCGGAATTCCCACAGTTTTACCAAAAGTGTTTCGATCTGTATGTACATACACACATCAAATATAACCCTTTGCTTCTTATTGAACAATGTTGAGTAACAGGGTGTATTTTACACAAATAATTTTAAAAAATATATTTTACGTCGTGCAAATGTTTCGCAAAAAGAAACTTTGAGAATTTCGCTTTGCTTCTAAGCATATTATCTAGAAATAGGCTGTTATGGCGCTATAATTTTGATTGTGCTTCGTTATCCAAAAGGTTCGAAGTACAAACATGTGCTGATATTTATTCTGCTGAGCATGAGTATCCAATATAATAAAGCTGAATGAATGCATTGCACAAACAGACACTCTTCGCAAACAAGATTTGGTGACAGACGTGACCACATAATTCACAGACTTACTGATATTGTCTTTGATGTGATGTATATTTGTGTGAGGAACTTTGACTCAGTCTTGAGAACAAAACAGACTGACAGATTGTGACTGTCAACATAAAAAGCAGCTTATGCGACAGACAAAGACACCTCGAAAGAACACGGATAAACACTGCATAAATGTTGAACATACAAAATTACAAAAGCAGATAAGGAGACACGACTAATTCTTCCCAGTATTTGTGTTTATATCAGAATAAACGAAATATTTGGTACAAAGTAGATGTTTTATTGACTCGGAGATGGAAAGTATTTCTGTAAGAAAATGGAGAAGTTTCATGAGTGCCAGTTAAATGCATGTGTACACCTGAACTAAAGTTTTATGATGAAAGACAAGTGAATACAGAAAAGGTAAAATTGCGAGCAGTTCTTATGATGCGAAAAACAGTAGTACGCTCTACATCGCCTATATGATTACAGACATAAAAGCGATTTCTTCATAAGTGTTTACCACCTGATCCAATAAAATTATCAAGGCATACAATGAATTCACTGTGAAATTAAAGACTTTTGTATACAGTTACTATTTTTATTAAAGTCAAACGTGGGTGCGCGTTATACACTTATGCAAATATATTGAGTTTCACCATTGATGTACCAATCAATACTACACTAAAATATGTCAACCTTTTTTTGTCATTAAGGCTTAAACTGATTTAACATATGCGAAGCTGCTGCAATAAACTGTATCTCCAGAGAGATGGTGAAGGCTTTATTTCTAGTGAATGTTATACCACGTGATCGAAATTTCACACTGTCTCAAACATTCCGCTTGGAGTAAATATGTTAACATTATTATCGATATAACGATGATAACAATAATAATTGATTGGTTCAATAACTGACAATTAACGTTTTCTGAATGACTAATTTGTGAAAATTCTATTGCAATGACTTAAATTTCTTATTTTGAAAAACACCTACTCTCATGATATCTAATTAAGAGGAATATATGCATTATCGTGTACTGGAAGCGCGAATTACAACTCTCAGATAAGATGAAGTGAACATCATCAATTTCACTTATCAAGCCTATATTTCGACATATTCAAAGTGACTGGACTGATAGTCGAGATTTAAGTAGATCCCAAACATCTTGGTATAATTATATGAGATAAGGTGGAATCAAAGTGATATATTGCAAAAGGCATATATTTGTCGTAGCTTGACACTCCGGAAGTTGACACCTTCTCGTCTGCAACAATCTCCGCTGTGTTTGTGTGGTTATATAAGCGAATGACATAGAATATCCTCGAATGTCGCGAAAGACAAGTTCTGTATTTCTCTGCTTTCTCCATGTAGCGAAGTGTATATCTGTATACACGAATTCATTTTAAATTCGCACTATCATTATACTATGTCGATTTAGTTATTTACTTCTGAATTTGGAAGTATCAATGACATGACAGCAGATTAAATACCATGCTTCAGTCTCTAAATTATGGAAATTTAACTTTGATGTGGCGTGAAGATATTAACTGAATCAGTTTATTCAGGTATGAGTTTTCAGTATCATATAATAATAAAGTCTCAATATTTTCGCAATATACATACACAACATTCTTTTTGAATCAACATATATATCCAGCAGAAATCGTTGAATGATCTAGTTCAATATAAATCCGATTCAAGATAGAAATGTTCACACAGTGCCTCTTGAACAAATTGATGTGATTTCTATGACAATCGCTTCCAAGATATTCACGCTTATTGACATTGATTTCTTCAGAGCTGTAGACAATGCAGTTTTGGTTCATGTCAACTTGATATGCTCTTACTCTGTCATATCATGAGACATCTTTGTCACCTGAGTAGAAAGTGATTGTCATCCAGCCAATTTTTTAAACATTATCTGAGACGCATTGTTCAGGATACCTTTCATCTCAGAACATCTGAGAATTTCAAGGCATTGATTTCAATCCTCATGAAAAATCACTTAAAAAGAATGCAATATTGAAAAGAATAATGCCAGCAATCGAGTTTACTACAGTCATGAGAATATGATCATTGAAACACTATTTCAGTCGGAAGCATTTGTCTTCCATTCAGTGCACTACGGCTCGCTTCCTTCTAATAAGATTCATAAATTTGCTTTCATTTTCATTTCTAGAAGAAGACTAGCCGTACACCAATTTAGATCGTTATCCAAATACACGAAACTACCAGCAACTACTAGTAGTTTTCAGCTGTATAAGGAATTTCTTGATAAATAATAAAAGTAACGATGTACATCAGCGATGGCTAGAAATTGAAGAGTGATCAATGACTATGCTTGTAAAGGCATAAGCAACCCTGAGTTTGGTAGTTTGAAAGTTAATGGGTACGATTACTTTCAACGAAACCTTTAGCAGCAGTGGCATCAGGATATTTGCTGGTCTTCATTTCTATTTTCAGTGCTTCTGGAGGAATTCATTTTTTTGCTACTCTCTTACAGGGCTCCATTAGCTTGATCTAAATTTTCTTGATGAGTTGTGGTTCATTGACATTTCTCTCGCTGTTTGTGGTGTTTCCGGACACTTTTTAGGTATTGGTCTGTTCACGGGTTATTTGAAGTGAATTGCAGTGTGTCCTATCTTTGGTAATTGCGATCCCAACACTGTTCTCGTCAGTTTGATTCGTGTTGATGCGTTTCTGAGAAGTGAACTGATCAACTGGTTTATTCAGCTGAGTCCACTCTCACGTGCAGCCTTGATTTAAACAAAATGAGCACAGTGTAACTGCTATTTTTACAAGTAAGTGGGAAGCGGTCAAACTCAAAGGCTTGAGCACACTAAGACATTTCAAGTACTACATTCCCTTCCATAATTATTCAGTATTATATAAAATAGACTGTTTTTTTCCTTCACGTTCCCCAGTGGAACATAGGGGTTCAAGCTAGAGGCTTGGAGTTTCTGTAGCGGTGTTTTATTTTACGGATAGCGTTGCTAGCCTCATGCCCAACCTTTCCTCTCAATCAGCTTTACCTCTGGCTGAGTGAGGTTAAGGAGTGCGTCGGCTGGGGAACGAACCCTGGACCATGAGCATGGTCGGCGAGCATCCTAACCGCTATGCCACCGACGCACGTATAAAACAGACTGTTAGCAATAATAATAGTTATTTCCCCTACCTTAGGCTTATTCAATCATTAATATATGCAAATGCAAAAGACAAATGAACTAGTACATGACATTTTTCTGATAACTACGTCTATTCAAATGTGTCACAAATGAATAATATCAAATATCAGTCTGCAGACAGCGAAGCTTTAATACTCGAATTAAATATTTAATGTCTCGGCTCTCACTAGAGCTGGTCAGCAGTGCATGCATTAGTACACTGTTAGATTGTATTAAAGTTTTACATGTTTAATTAATTCCATGAGATTTAAACACAGGTTAGTCACGAGACACTGTTTCAGGTAGACGGATTTATATGCATGTCATAAATATCTGTTGCCCAAATGTACACGAGAAACTGGATTATTTATCAGTTCTACAAATTTCGATGTATTAAACAGTAAAATTCAAACTGATAAGACCATATTTCTTAATAATGAATGTAGATACTAGTTGACAGAACTTATTCATGTGATTATTTCAGCACATATTGCCTCAATTAGGTTTTTAAATCCACTTTTGCTATGATATTGAATTTGAGGTTTGTCTTTATTAGCGCATCACATATTAACATACAAAGAAATATTCATCAGGTTTCTATTTGTCCACTGTTGTGAATAATGCAATTTAGATTCGATTAGAAGAAATGTATCTGTCACCATCCAACTTAAAATACATCAGCACGATTCTCCAGTAGAGGTTGAATCTTGATTCGGATACTTGAAAAGTTCAACAGATACCATGTTGTCGTCAACAGCATTCAAAATTGACTTCGTTTTGTTTCTTATCTGACTCACCACAACTTTTCTACACAAGTACGAAATGACCTGTGTTCCATGTCCTCTGATCTTGGATATAATATGCAGCAGAACTCATCAGCATTGGGTAGACGTCATCACGTTCAGTCGATTATAATGCAGTAGGAAGCGTAGACTAACATAATATATATACATAATTCTCAGTGAAGGAAATATTTTCTAAGGTAGTGAGAAATGCGAACAAATATTAGGCTGATATCATTATTATTTATGCAGATATAATGACACATTGATGACTACTCATCAACTGAAGTTCATTTAAACCATTTACAGACCCTATCCACATGTAGTTCACTAATATTCTATTCCATGCCTCAAAATGAACAGTCAATGAAATGAACAATCCACTAATATCGAAGACATGCATAATATTTGTTGCACTGAATCACATCTTATTCGAAGTTCCACAGTAGATCATATTATCGTATATGCAATTTTAATATCTGTGATCTGAGTTGCACATGTTATTATAATGCACTAAGAAAAAATATTTCATCGCAATAAAATTGTGCTTGTTTTCAATTCGACTACGATTCCTAGATGAATAATGCCTGGGTGATACCGTTTTCGGTGTGTGGGAGAACCTCTGATCTGTCATTTAAGAACTACTAAGGCATTCATTTTTTAGATTGTGGAATAAGTATTAATTTTTTCGGCTAAAGTACTCGAGATAAAACGATCAGCGACTTGTTTATGAAGAATGAGGAGTTGCTTGCGCTTTGAGTTATATAATCAAAGTGATTTCGTTATATTTATAATGCGCCAATAATTTAGTAATATTGTTGATGTTCATTCTTCCCTGTTTTATCCTATGTGAATGATTGATTGAAAAATTTCATCGGCTTAGAAGATAATAATATCCAGATGTAGACTGTAGGTGTTTAAGTCCATTTCCGCAGGCTTTTTCAAAGTCAATGAAGTTGAGGTGGACAGTTGCCCCTTATTTTCTGTACACAGACAGCTAGAATGATTAGTCAGTTAGTTATCTTTACAATGATCCAAATTTGTCAGTCAGTCACTCACTTATTGTCATGATGCAGCTTGTTGAAGATGGAATATTCTTCTTTTCAATATCAGTCTGACTCATTCAGATGAATTTTGAATGCTTCTTATTTATATTAAATGATGAGAAAACTCTGTTAATGTCTACTTGATATTCAGAATCAGTCGGTTGAGCACGTTAATCACTTTCGTGAAATGAGTAATGCTCGACAAGAACACGATCAGTAGACACTATTTATTTTGAAACTCCGTCTGACAGCTTTTGTTATTAGTGACGGTGTAGTTAAATTTAGGTCTAAACAAATTGATTTCTTGCTTACTGGATCAGCGATTTCGTAGATGAAATGTTTAGATTCTGAGTACCAAAAACACTGCTCTGATCTCGTTAACTTATATATAATTCTAAAGCCGATATATAATTATTTCAAGCTAAGTAATGACGTTTATTCATGAGTCACATCCACATCGACACTGCATAGGTTTGTAAACATATCGCCTTGCACTTTCGTCTAATAGATCGAAACTGATTGTCCACCTTCATTTTATTATGCCAGAAAATTCAATCAAAATATTGGAACAAGGATTTTTTTATTGACGTGACACTCCTGGTACACCATTCAGTACCTCAGACTATTTCGTGATGCATGAACTAAAAGGTAGACATTGGTTAAATTAGTGACACACGTGGTGTCATTTCTAACAGATTTTTGGCAGCAATTTGTTTTATTGGATTCTTGCATCGAGATAATGGAAACTTTGTTTCGCTGAAAATTTTCTTCTTCGGGCGCTCTTTGAAATTATTCAAATTGAAACAGTGAATAAATTCATATTCTGAATATGCCAAATTGACGAGTTATTGTTCATTTGCACATTATCGTTTGTGTGAAATCCATTCACTATTTTATTTTAGTGAAACTATTATATTGGTGGGTTATATTGAATCAGATATGTACATAAATATACTTGCAGTTTTCTGGTGGAGATGCAGACGTAGAACCTCAAATAAAAGAAGACGTCGATTCTTAGTTCCACGCCTAAAGATCAACAAACATTTCACATCACATTAATAGAAATGTGTTGCCGTCACGTCCATATGAGTAAGAAACACGTCAACAGAAATGAGCTATTAGATCCAAAAACATCACTCAACGGGACAATGTGTCGTCGTTTAAAATGATGAGTGCTGCATTTGAGTCTCAAGTGGGGCAAAACCAACCATTAGTGATGAACGTTCATCTAACTAACGTTTTCTTAGTAGGAATCCACAGCTTTCTTCAGAAACCAAGTACAACATATCTTTCATTAACCTGTTGTACTATGAGTGGATGCCTTCATAAATGCACATCATAATTTAAAACAGAAGTAAAAATGAGATGTGTATGCAGAAAGCTCTTCGAAGTTCACATACATCATAAATCACCATCACCAAAGTAGAAACGCATTCATTTTCAGTCTTGACGATTATTATTAGGTAGGTGTATTAAAGCATCATCAAACAGAGAACTATTAATCAGAGGGAAGATTGCTACAGACATTTCATATGTCTACCTCTGCATATGTTTCACTTTTAGGTGAATATGAGGTTCATATGTCTAAACTATCGAATTGTGTGTGTTACATGTGACATGAGAATGTGAATGCATAATGCAAGCCAATAAACGACAAGATAATACTCAGTATATAACTGCCTCTCAATAAATTTATGCCAAAATCACACATTTCATGGGCAGTAACATGTTCAGGAAAATTTGGCTGACCATAATATCATCGATTGTCTTGTGTAAGTAATTCAGCATATTGATAATGAGTTAATTGGTTTTATCCGGAATACAAAACTCTGTTGTTATTTCCATGTAGACAGTAAACTAAATTTTACACAATCACTTTCTAAAATTTTCCTCATCGCATTATTTATTGATCATATAACACATATGAATTTATTCCAGATATCATGTATCTACCACAGTATGAATCATCATTCCTCTGGCACCTTTTTTGTAAGTTGTGTTCATTTATTTTGAAACTTGGAATTAGTTACAGTTTTCATTGATTCATGCATGTGATTATCCTGACTGATAGTTTCATGATGAGGTATGAGGTTCTTAAAACTATTGATTCACAAGACCATTGTAAATATCTAAATAGCGTCAGATTACGGTAGCTATTCACAGAATTAATTCTGGACATGAGACGTCTGCATAATACGAAAAATCGAAACTGTTATTCTTCAGAAAATCCAAAGGGAGCGATTTTGAAGTAAACATAAGTTTGTCAGTTGATTTTCTGGAAATTTTCTCCGCCTGATAACTCTCCTGACTTTACTTTTTAGTATCTTCTGACATTCTGCTAAATCAGAGCTGGGCTATCTTGTCAGTGATAATTAAGAACATGGGATTCAGTAGAAGAGAGTTTTTCTGAAATTCGGTGATATCGAACGTCAATTTAGTAAAAATTGGTTCGTATGGAAGTGCATTAGTGTCACGCTAAATACTGTGTGTCAACTAATACACTGAATGTACAGGTTTTGTATCTTCTACAACCGAACTGAAATTGTATCTTTCTATGTCATTTATATGTTCATTACACAGGTAAATGGTTTCCACAGTGGTGCGATGGTATGTTTCGTCATAACAATGATAATTTTTCCTTCACGTTCCCAGTGAAACATAAGGCTTCAAGCTATTGGCTTGAAGTTTCTGTAGCAGTGTTTAATTTATACGATGGGATTGCAACCATTACTTCTGGCATAGAAAGGTTAAGGAGTGCGTCGGCTGGGAATCAAACCCAGGACCATATGCATGACTGGCAAGCGCGCTATCCACTGTACCACCGACGCACACCTTATATGTTCATTACACATGTTTCTGCATGGATTTATCTGGGTACTTCTTGCATCATTGAAAGTTATGGAAACAATTCCGTGGTATTGCGCTCGGTTAATTAGATGGTTTAATTCCTAAGCCTTTATTGTCCAGTAATTTGACATGCTGACTATTGATTTAAATGCAAACCGTTGTATTTCTGAATCAGTAATTACAGATCAATCATTGGGTAGAAAATTTATTTTATGCTCTAAAATATATTCTGCGAATTCTTTCGACCACAACTTTATGTGAAAATCACCGAATATCCAAGTGCAGGTTTAAGTAGTTTCTATTATACACATGCTTTCGTGATAATGTGTAACTGCTCTGTCTATTTGCTGAATACCATGAAAAGGTCACATTAGCACATGAGTCTGGGAAGTCAGTGTGTCGATATATGATGTCGAATGTTAGACACTTCTTGTTCGAGATATCTCATCAGTGACTTTCAGCTATATCTGAGTCATCCCACAAGCGACATCAAACATTATCCTTCTAAATACTTACCTGATCGTTTAATTCAGTTTCCAGCCTTGATTTTAACATACTTACATGGCATATTATGTACACATTTAAATGATTGTAAGTGAATGTTTCATAATGCGTACGAGTGAGTAACAATAAACCTAAGAAACAATGTACCGTTTTGCCCAATTTAAAGAGAATACAAGAGAAGCTGTGGTAAGCATTCTTACATTTTTATACAGCTATAACTAAATGCTAGTTATCGATTATCATTGACAAAGTACATAAATCATCACAATAACTACTCTTGATGAGACATATCAGAAGTTAAATACAGGTAGCTGAAAATAAACAGAAAAAGACTTCACAATCGAACGACTGACAGAAATTGAAGATATGTATAAAACTCATGCAATGAGTGATGTTTTGTTTAATTATTAATGAAGTGTTGTTTAGTTGGAAGTCTGAACATGTGATATACAACTCTCATCATCTCAAGAAAAAATAAAATTGGTTATTGTTTGATAGAACTCACAGCCGTAACGGAACGTTTTAAAGTGAAATAACATTTTTATGATAATAATTTATTTGCGTAAATTAAATACATCTTGAAATAAAGTGGATTTGTAGCTCCGGTGGATGATTTTCAATGATTAGTTTTCTCTCCGCTGGACAACGAAAGCTCCGCAACTAAACCAACCAGCTGAGAAAACAAATAAATACAATACAAATAAATAAATGCAAATAAATACATCTACTAGGATTTCATTAGGTTTGAACTTCTTGGTATATGACGTCAATGCCTTTTTATCTATTTATATGATAGAAAACTGTTTTATAGTCTGTTGTAAGTTCACATGATTACTAATATGAACGTACTGAAAACCCCTTTGGCTAACGGATAGAATTTTTGCATGTTATTTAATTTGGTGTTACGATTCCTACATAATTCTCTTGAGGATCACTTCGTACATTTGACACAACGGACACTAGATACTTCGAAAGATTTAGGAAAAACAACTCACTTTTTGTTTTCAAATAGCAATCCAGAATCATATACCAACCATATTGAGGAACACTTCGGCCTTACGGAATCTGTGATACTGTTTTTAACAATAAAAACTGCCCTAGCAATGCCATCATGGGGGAAAACAGCTTCAAAGCATGCCATGTACAAAAATGAGTATTGTGAAAAAGTAAAAATATTCTCATCACGATGAGATAGAGATCGCGTCTGTATGAATGAAAGGGTTTAAACCCTATTTTCTGGAGGCACTTCAAAGTTGAGCAGTCATTCCACATACTGATCATTAACTTCACATTAGTTAAACAACACCATCACACAGCAGTAAGAGTAAACATTCACAATAATGACCAACCCAACAAGAAGGCAAGTGACTAGGATTTAGTTAAAAATAACGTAATAGTTTAAGTACTAGTTTAGTTAAGAATAACGTAGTAGTTGATAATATAACTATTGCAAATAGATTTTTGATGTGGAGACTTTCAGATAAGTGATTCTACTAAATAAATTAATACTTATATCCCTGTTGGTAGCTACCGTTAACTGTCACAGTACTCATAAAAAATTCCGAAGTGCCTAAATGACTTCTAGATATTCTTAAGCATAAGACTTACAGATTTTTATCATCCATAAATTCTTAAGTGTGCAACTTCCTCGTTCATTGACTTCTGTTTCGAAATTGTTGACGGCTTATCAAACGTTTGAAAACACTTATGAAAACCGCAAATGAGATGTCTTCATGAGAAATGTTTTCTGCTTGATCAGTCGTTATCACTGGATTGAATAAAGCTTCATACACTTATTTATATAATGACATAGTCATTTGCATTGAATGTATGTGTTTCTGATAACCCCGTTTTATAAATCTCCTGCTTCTCGCATGTTTGACTGACAATAGACATATGTTTATGTAATAATGATTCCCCTTCAACTGCTCACACTTGCACGATATGCTGATGAATAGCTCACAGTCTGGTAAAAAGTCATAAAATCATGAATTTCATGACATTTTACATGAAAATGTAGTTATACTCGTGAATCCCTCAGACCTACAACTAGTAAAGTTGAGATCATGTTCGTGTTATTATTACGCTGAAAAAAATTTCGAAGGAACCTTTAACTAACTTACTGATGTTTGAACCTAATAGATTGTTAAATATCGGTTTGGTGAAAAATTATATCATTTCTTTTACTGTTTTTGTATCATTCGATCAAGAAATAAATTGTTGAATGATAATCACCAACCGAAAAATACTCATTGTAGGCTTAGAGATTTTGAAATTGTTGATGAAAAGGCCTAGTTTGAAATTCTGAAATTCATTGAATATTTAGGCTAGTTTGTTCAATGAATATACTCTTTGGAATTGAATATTGGTTAGGTGTGTTGTTTTGATTATTTTTTCTTAGGGGGAAGGTGGGTCGATCCCTGTAAGTTATTAATGTTTAAAACAGTTTTGCTACTACTGTGACAGTTCTCAGGTTGTTTTGTGAAATAAATCTCTTGGAGAATACACACAATTCAGCAAAGAAAGTTTTCATTATAAAAGTGTACAATAGTAATAATATATGGTTTTTAAGAAGTTATATCCGGTGAGGGGATAGAATCTTAGGTGTGAATGCATAAAATAATAATAATAGTATGAAATGCAATTCAAATTAAAATGTTTGTGATTATAATCATTGTTAAATTTCAGGTGGCAAAACGATTAGTGCCATATATAGAGTAAACCATAGAATTGATAGAACTTGGAAAGGGTGTGCGATTATAGGATTAGTACAAAATTTTGTTTCAGAGTGCATTGCTATCACGTTGAAAGCGGTACTATAATTAAAATAACAATCGTCACATAAATAAATAAGATTAGGTGCCAGGTTCTGCTTTATTTAACTCATAAATACGTCAGTTTTGTGTAAATTCAACTAAATTATTGTGTACAGAGCTCTATGATATTCCGATTTCACACCGTCTTAAAGCTGAAATTTTTTTTATGAGAAGCGCTATTTATTATCCTTTTGCTTATAGAAGGCATCGGAGAAATCCTGAATAGTTTCATGTTTAAATTGAACTTTTCACAACTTGTGACTGCCATAACACAAAAATAATAATTACGATTTCAACTGACTTCTCACTACCTCCACATATTCATACTAATGCAAACGAACAGGCTGTATCAACATGGTACTACTCGAAATAATATTGATTACATTTTGTCGCCGGCTATTTGTATCCACACCTTGAAGAATTAGCGATCACAGTGGATAAAACCTCGTGCTTTTCGTCTAAAAATACGAAGCCCTACGTGTTGAATGATGTGAAGGTCAAGTTGAATTTGTGTGGTGGTCATTTTCACCCTTTCGGTGGGCAGATAATAACATCACAGTCAACTATTTTATTTCAAATGACATCTACCCTGAAGCAATAAACATAACAAACGTAATTCAGTGATGTGTTTGTGCAATAAAAATTTTAGAAATTTAGACATGAACAAAATGTGAATGAGACGCTTTGGAAAGAGAACAGTACTTATTGACCGGTAAATATGGAAACAGTATGTCTGCATTTACAAACACTTGGCTGAAAACTTAAGTTTCATGAAACAGCTTATTTGAATAGTGTGTCTTATTTCAAATAGTTCTGACAACTTAGAAGGAAATATATGTGCATGAATCTACTTATGCGTGTTACAACACTATGCATTACTTACTTACTGTAGCTGTAGATTAATGACACAGAAATTTGATGAATGTAATCTAATGAATGCGTTCTAAAGAAGAAATTGTAATCTGTTTAAGTGTTACCTTTGTTTTGCACCAGCGGTTTGTATGGCTGTAGATTCACCTCGGTAATTCTTTCAATAAAAACGAATTATTGCTGTGGTGAAATGAACCATTTTCTCTCGAAGGTAGAAAGCCTAATTAAGAAACGTTCTTCTAGAGGGAATATGAATATGTATTGAAGCAAACAAGTGGATTATTTACAAAAGAATTGAATATATAATAAAGTGTGTGAAATATGAAACACTGAATCACACAGGTTGATTTTATCGGGAGTTGTTCATCTAAAACATAATATAACTGTTTTTGTGAAGTAATGAAAATGTTTAAAAATCTTGAGTGTCAAATTACAGAATGATGAAAACATACATTTGTCCTAAGTATTGACAGTGATAGTGACCAAAGTATCTGCTCCATTCTTAGTACTGAAATAACTGCTTAGGCCTCCGAACTGGAATAATACATATTCTCAGTGGCAATTTGTCTTCGGAGTACTATCAAAAGTTTTTTCAAAATATCGCCTTTCGATTTGTTTACTTGTAGGACAAGTGGCTCGTATATTTAAAAATGAAATATTTAACTCGATTAATGTCTCCTATTTTCCAGCATCTAGGGTGACGAGAAATTCGAATCACGAATTTCTCGCCATACTGTTTATGAAGAGTTAGTGATTCAGACAAATTCATCACAATCTGTTTGTAGTTAGTGGATCTTTCAAATAAATGCTTTATACATAAGGTAGGGTACTATTGAACAAAAACTGCGTATTCGCGAAAAAGACCAAAACCATAAAGATACTCAGCTTGGTAACATCGTAGTGACACAGTATCTCAGGAGCATTTTAACAACAAGCAATTTAAATGCCCACATTTCTGCAAGAGGTACACACTGAAACACCAAGAATACAAACCTTTTTTCCTGTTGAGCATTGTACACAATAATGGTGTAATGTACACAAATCTTTTATTTTATTTACCTTCACGAAGTGAAAATATTTTACAAGAATGCGAACTCAGAACTCTGTTCTGCGTTTCAATATCTGTATTCAGGATATGTGAGCAACAGATGTGAAGAATCACGCTAAGTTAATGGTGGGACTTGAAGGATGAATGACAAACAGTATTTTTTCCGCTCAGCGCAAATCTGACATACACAAATTGGGCAGATTTGTAAGTGACAAGCTACTCCACACTTGGAATAATATTTTGAGGTAGACGCAGACGTGTCCTTTATGCAAATGCTAATATGAATTTTGTGTCTGCGTTCATACAGGTGAACGAGAATAATCCACTCTTCAAAACGGAACGGGGACATTTAACAATCAACCTTGTGGGTTGTAGTTTGTCGATAAAGAAAGCAGCAATTACAACTGTCTAAAAATCTTTCCAAGTTATTCCAGATTTGCACTACATTACAAAAGACAGATAATCAAAGAACGTGACAGAGAAATACATTAAGTTATTATCGAATTAGTGTTTGCGTAGCGATAGATTATTTGTATAGTACCAAGTAGATATTTCATTGATTCGAATAAGAAAATAGAGAAATACGCACCTGAATATTTGGGGAATCCGACAGATCAACAAACAGTTTCGCGAATATTACTAGTGATCACAAAATCCATGAGTACACGAGAAGTGAGTCAGTGTGGTTAAGGATAAATGAATGAGGTTTGAGTTAACCTGAGGTCAGGTCTTAGGATTCCAGTACCACCATACAATCATGTACCTCAACAGTGAAATAGAAACTATAGACATTTTTTCACGTGTTTATCGCGTTATTAAGTAGCAATACCAATACCCACAAAATTCATTACGAGATTGAAAACTTGCGTATTCAGTTACAATTTGTAATAAAGACAAACCTAGTGCGAGTTACTCGCCTATGCACATTTATTTGATTTGGCTGTTAATGTGCCGATCAATACTGAACTAAAACAGATTATTTTTTGTCGATTAAGCTAAATGACATCCACAATATGTGGAACTACTGCAATTAACTATATCTCTAGGGAGATGTTTACGTTGCATCATATTTATTAATACGACACATTCTAAGTGTCTGCTACGACTCTGGCAGTTATCAAGGATTTTAGTCTAATTAGATGAGTTAAAGTGAGACCAAAAATAAATACAGCAAACAGCATTGTTTGGCCGTTGCAAATGAGATTGTAATCATAGTTCAAAACGTCACGAGATGACACTGGCTTCATGCGGAGTCACCAGTGAATAAAACAGTATTTCATCATAAGTCTAGAAACTGCATTTTTCGTGTTTATATGCTATTTGCAGGTAGCAGAGTGTATATATGTGAATTTATTTCTACATCCATATCGACATTATACTCTCTTGATTTATTTATTCGCTTCTGAATGTAGGATTAACCGTAAAACTGATAATACATTAAATCCAATGGCTCAAACTCTGAATTAGGAAGGTTTAACCATGGTGTGGCATAAAGATATTACCGAATTCAGTTTATTCAAGGATGATTTTTTAATTTTAATGAGAATAGTTGATTTCAGAATTTTCACAATATCTGTATACAACAGTCACTCTGAATCAACAAACATGTCAGGTAGATATCACAGGATGACATAGTTCAATATGAATCCGATTCAAAACAGATGATACTTGATTTCATATTTTGCTGGAACCGTAGTCTAATCTAACTTCTAATGAACTCAGAGATAATGAGTGTTCAAAATATACATGCAAGCAGAGCGTAACATATAATAATAAAGACTCTATCACTCATAATGAGTTTTCATTTTATGCCAAATTTTCAGCCTAGTTTATGCCATAATATTTTATCTTCGTGCAAGTATTTCAAGCAAAACAGCCATCTTCCGTACATCGCGTTTCGCGGTGATGTTACATCTTCAAAATAATATGAACAACAATAGTTTGCAAATAAAATGATTTCATTTCGGAGCTTCTGAGAAATCGAAGACGTTAATTTCAATCAAAATTAAAGATCACCTATAAAGTACACCCGAATAATAATGAAGAAGAAATTAAGTTATGCAGTGTACTACATTCATATGTATATGGTGATTACAACAGTGTGCCTTGCTTGTATTATTCTTCTACTATGCATCGTCATTATGTGCATGTTATCAAGTTGGATGTTGGGGCATGCATTATTTCACTCTGAAGCAATAGTTTTCTAGTTATTGCAGTACAATTGTCTTTATTTCTTCTTTTTTATCACAAAGACACTTTCATTTACAATTCTTCGAAGCATACTACATGCACAATAAGTCAAAGTTGTATCCGCTTTCCATCAAACTACTGGCGACTTTGTAGTTTCGAGTTCTATAATGAAATATTTGATAATTACTAAGGGTGGTGGGCGTCGGTGGCATAGCAGTAAGGACGCTTGCCGACCATGCATATGGTCCGGGTTTCGATCTCCGGCCGACTTACTCCTTAACCTTGCTAAGCCAGTAGTAAGACTGGTGAAGCGGAAAGGTAGGACATGATGCTAGGAATCCCATCCTGTAAAATAAACACTGCTACAGAGAATTCAGGCTACTAGCTTGAAGCCCTATGTTCTTCTGAGGAACGTTAAGGAAAATAATTAAGTGCAATAGTGAAGAGCACGATATTTTAAAAAGGTAATCTCCTCTGTGCGTAATGACTGCAAGTTGAAAACTGATCATTAGGGAATTTGCTTGGAATAAAATGCAATGTGTTCATGTTTCTTGGTGCTAGATATTGCTGAAAATGACTTGACATTTTTAACTAGGATTTATCAGTTTCTAAAAGTAGTAAAATGAAATCCGCTTCAAAATAGACTATTATGAGAAGTTTCCCTTTTGTACAAATAAATGTTTTTGATATCCAGTTAGCCCTCATATGAACTTACACTGAAGCGAAAGTGATTCGTTATTGTGTCTGTTCTGATATTATTCCGTAAGTGACTTTCATAGTTACATGTTTTATGAAGAAACCTGTCTATCATGATTTGCAGGTAAGTTCAAATATTGTTTTTAATGTGAAAAGTCTACATATTGAATAAATCACAAATCCTTGATAAGAAAAGTATAATTATATTTCAATAGTTTTCACACAATGATAAGTTTTGTTATTGGTAATTTTGCTCGAAATATTACTAATAACAAAACTTATCATTGTGTGTAAACTATTGAAATATAATTATACTTTATTTGATCTAATCCACAATGCTCACACTTTTTACTGATATTAATACTTGAAAAGTCTGCAACTGGCTGTTGGAAATCTTTTCCGCGACACGCAGTGCAAGTTTCTGACTTGTATGGAGGACGACTTATACTGAGTGCGGAATTTTCCAAATCGGTTTCGGATTGATGAAGGCGCATCTCGCCTTTCCGATTCTGGCTGACTCTGACATCTTCATCCGTGCCATTAGCCCGTATTTGAAATGATGCTTCCCAAATAAGTGAAGGAGGCAACCTTTGTTAAATATCTCCCACTGATGACGATTGGTGCTGGTTTTTGTTGCTGTTGCTGTTGGTTAGTTATCTTCATCACATCTGTCTTCTCTGTGTCCACCCACAGTTCTGTATTTGCTGCTGTTCATCCAACTTGTTGGTTTTTGCCTGTAGGTCTTCCAGTTTGTGTGACATTAGATATATCATCTGTGAAATCTGGATCTCCTAGAGTCTTCCACAAAGTGATTCAGCATATTCCTGTCACCTACCTCCCCAAATACTGACACATAACTCAGTGCCCCACAATTAATAATATCATCAGTGATAATAGACAGCCCCGTTTTACTCATGCATGTACTTCAGACACCTCGCTGTGTTTTACGTTTTGGATCACTTAACACGTAGCATTGTCCTATAGCTATTCAGTGAGGTTGAAAAAGACTTGAGCTACGTCTTAGTGTTGTTGAATTTTCCAAATTATTTCACGGTCTACGCTATCTAAGGCCTTTTCGAAGTCGATGAAGTTAAAGTAGTTAAAGAAGTTTGACTGACATTCTGTGCTTTGTTCGATGACTATGCGAAGAGTTGGAGTTTGATCACCACATGATTTGCTTCCTCTGAATCCAGCTTCCTGTGGCGTGGCGGAGTTCCGTGTTCAGTGCATCCTTTACTCTCTTCAGGATGATGCAACTTAGTATCTTATTTGGCGTGATTACATGTTAGTTCTTGCACAGTCCTTGGTGGCCCTCCTTTTGCAGTTTGACGAGGTAGCCCTTCTTCCAATTAGTAAGCATCTTTCTTTGTTTCAAAAGTTTTGCAGTAATGGGGTGAGAACATCTGCCGTAATCTCTGGGGACGTTTTCAGTGTCACGGGAGGAGTGCCATCTGGTCTTGTAAACTTTCCTCAATTCACTGGCTTGATCGCTTTCAGTATTTCTTCTTTCGTTGGAGAAGTGGTGTTCACTGGTATTTCCATGCGTGTTGTGAGTGGTATCTTTGGGTAAGTTGCAGGTGATGTTCGACTTACGAGGTCTTTGAAGCGATCAGCAAACTGTTTTGATTGCTGTATCCTTCTTGGTGATCAAGCAGCTTTGAAAATCTTTATCAGCTTCATCATCTTGGTCAATCTTTTCCCGGTTAAATACCTTGTTATCTGATATAGTGTTTTATGTCTCTTCATCGTGTGCCCCAGCTTGTCGTGCTCCAGTGTGGTAAATTTTCGTTTGTCCTTTCTGGCAATTCTCTTCACTTTTTTATCTAGCGCATTGTACATTAAAGTCAGCTTCTCCTTCTGTTACCCGTCTTTCACAAAGTCATCGTCTCTTTCACCATCCTCCTCTGCACTATATTCCAAACATATTGATCATACTTCACTGTCCGCTCATCACACAAATATGATATTAATTGATCTCAACATCAAGCTATACACAATTCCCTTTATTATTTATCAGAAATTGCATTGTAGAATTGCAAACCACAAACTAGCTTGTAGTTTGGTGAAAATGGATGAAGGTTTGAGTTTTTGTGCGCCTATTATGCTTCACAGAATTAAAAATGAAAGCCAATGAATGAATGTTTTTAAAAGGATCACAAACAAACTGCAACGAATGATTCTGAGTAAAATGGTGGGTACGATATTCCTTCATATGGTATCATGCACGTAGTCAAATTGCTTAGGCGAATTAGAAAGCTAGGCACACTGTTTTAGACATCATATTCCCATCAGTGTTGTACAATATGTAACTTAATTTATTCTTTAAAAAATTCTGTTATTATTATGGAGTTCTTTATAAGCTCATTTCCGATAGGATTGAAATTAACGCCTTCAATTTCTCAGATGCTCCATGATCAAAGACATTCCGAATAATGCAACTTTGATAACATTCAACGAATCGCTGAATGACAATCATTTCCTAATCAGGTGAAAAAGATTTCTGAATAAATGATGGAGTAAGAACGTACAAAGTTTATATGACCTAAAACTAAATTGGCCAGAGATCTGAAGAATCCCTGGAAGCGCCTGCCAATTAAAATACATCAAAATGTCAATAAAATACGCTGGCAAACATTTTTTCAATCATCATGGAGGCAAACTTCAATCAACGAACTACCTGAAACTCCCCTGAAAGTCCATTTATTTTATTTTATTTTGTTCTCGTTGTTGTAATCATTCAAGTGTATTTTTGGCTCGATAAGTGTATTCATACACATTACTTATTTGTTCGCAAACTACTGTCGTTCATTTCTGGAGGATACCATAGTAGATTATTTTATTCTTCAGATAGTATATTCAGATAAGTTTTGATGATTATTTTATTCAATTACTTGGAGTGTGGAAATCGCAATAAATACAATGAAACAGTATTTTTCGTAGAAGAAAATATCGAATGCTCTGATATGGTAGATTATTAGCGAGTATAATACAGTCTATCGCAGGATTGTTTAGCTGAAAAACGATTTAGAATAGAATCGTTCATGGGATTCTCTTCAACACATGTGCATTTAATTTCAGGCGAAATCCAAACATGTGTATATGCTTGATGTTAATAAATTAGTTTATGAAATCAAACCAGTCTCTGACAGCTGATGTTAAAATTATAATTGATTACCGACTTCCATTCGAAATGAGGCAATACAATTATCACACCAGGTACGTTTCATTATTGTTCATGCATATTAAAAATATTTGTTTGTTACACAGAATTATTATTTCGCTAAATGTCGTGTTGAGATTGACATTTATGATTTCATAGATGAAATACTTATGTACATGATACCTAACTAAGTAAAATAACTACAAAATGTTTGATGGTATCACTTCCCAGTTGTTCGTTAACATTCAGAGGATATTCATAATGTGAAATACCTAGATAGAAATCACTCCTACTCTGTAGTCAGCATGAAGGTTTCCCTTGAAAACAGAGTACTGCCTCATTGCAATGGTGGAATTGATGGCAAGTATTTATCATAAAAAACACGTAGTTCAAAGCTGATGAGTTAATGTGATAGCACATACAGGAACGAGTGTGTGCACTCTCATACGGTCATGGTCAGTCGATAAGGTATGGTTTTTAGTGTCTCCGCAAGATAGTCAATACAATAAGATTCTCAGTCTCCTAACGAAATCCATTCTGCTATGATTTGAATAAACATACTAGTTGAACACGTGCGCGAATGGTTACTTGTTAATATAAGTCACCCTTACAGTTTTTCTTTCATCTAAATCGATTCAAATTCCTCAGATCGCTTAGTGACATTATATCATGTTGAGACTCACAGTGAGTTCTATTTGATGTACTTATTTTTGAAGGAGAAATGTCACGTGGTTTTCACTCTAAAAGACGAACAACTAGATAATTTTGAAAATGCATCATCAGAACGATAAGAAGAGAGAAGTGGCGTATTCTGAAAGTCAAGCAATGCGAAATTGCACACATAGATGTATATTTGAAGTAATATTTTGGTCATTTGAAACATGAAACGTGCTATTTCGTTAACAATTGCTCCACACTTGACTATCAGTGCTTCGAAGTTCATATATGAATAAAAAGTTCGAAACACTGATTTATCAATGTAGAGGACGAGGTATTTCAGTGGAAACTCTGAATATACGTTTGCCATCATAGCAGCTGACATTGTTCAAAGTTAAATTGAGAGTATAAAGTTAGATATGGTAAAACAGTCGAAACTGTTTCGAGAAAAAAATTAGACACCAAAAAATATATAGATCTCTTTTACTTTCAAAACTACACACTCACTTAGATGACGCTTGATTAGAAAATCGATACATTCCCAAACGACACAAGTGATAAAAATGCATTTACTGATGTTTTGGTACTTTGGAAAAAAAACGGCTCTTTCAATCATCATCTCACTGTTGAAAAGATATCAGATATAAATGTTTAGAGTGCACACAAACTGTACTCAAAAGTCTTCACTAATCGTGTGGAATTTTTAGTAACACTAAGTCACTGAAAATCCTGATACACTTGAATAAACTTTAGATAAAGACCTTTGAACTGCATTTGCATATGCTTGTGGTCCTAGAACTTTTTGGCTACATTGGAGAATGTAGGGCACAAATAAAACCGGAATATCCAATTAACAGCTGGTTCCGCTACGGAATATAAATTAACATTGACTTGTTCTACCACATATTTGCAAATCATCAGAGTAATGCATGTAAACATGAGAACCAATTACGAACACATAAATATTTCACCTGGAGATAGCCTTTGCTCAATTAACTTTAAATTATAAAGTATAACTTGATGGCGAACTCTCACTATCGTTCTGAAAACTATTTGACGTGAAGGTAACTGTTATATGCTGGCATTTCTACTATTTGGGTTTGATGAGCAGTATTTCCAGTGATTTCAATTAGTGAATATTTAATAAGGACGATCCATTCACTTATTCATGAACTCAGTGCTAACACATTTTCACTGTATTGTTCAGGTACTTATTTATTCGTTTTGAACAAGCACTAGGAATGTTTGTCCCTTATTTACTTTACACTGACTTTACCTTAGGCCATCCACCTATCAGACGACAAAAAGTTACTGAATTGATAACAAGCAGATTAACTCACATTCCTACATCGTTGCATGTATTGAAAATAATTACTTGAAAGAATGAAATGCCAATCACACAGAATTTACTCTATGTTTTTAAACATCAGTTTCAAAAAAGAACTTGTGAAGTCGACAACACTGCATTTCACGTTTATCAACATGTGCAATGAATCTAAGAGATACAGTAAAGCACAAATGAGAATGACGAAAAACTACTATGTAGTTATTAAAAAAACCATAGAAATGAATCACTGAATATTTTGAGTTAAAAAGAGTTAAGAATGGAACTAAAATACATTCATACATCATTTATTCATCAGTACACCACTGATTCTCCAAGAGTAGCGAATAGTTGACCTTATATTTACTAATTTGTAATAAACACATCTTTATTTTGCCCGGAAAGTTCCCTTATAAATAAATCAAGTAGGTATTACCAAAAACGTGATGTCTTTTCCACGTAATGTGACGTTTCCCTCTGATACTGATGATTTTATTCGACTGGTTTTAACAAGGTTACAGTTATAAAACAGACATAGGATATTAGTTAGAGATTTTCTATGTTAGAAATTTATCCAAAGCAAGAACAGTAAGGATGTACAGGCAACAACGTTTCGTTCTACCATCGTATCCATAAAAATCCATTACAGCATAATTAACTGATAACAGATACCTTAAATGTCAACGTTTATTTATTATATGCAGGTTCAGGTGTTCTCTGATGTATTGGGGATTTATGGAGCTTTCACTTCAATCGGAAACGACGAGATATTTTTATTTAATATACATGTGGTGAGAGCAGCCTGCTAGCCAAATGGTTGACATTAATCTAAGTCAATGTCTAGGTCACTAATATGGGCCGTGAGAAAATATGAACAAGACTGTTTCAACAACCAATCACAGCAAACTTAAACGTGGGCAAATATGATTCGCAGATAGATGGCTCCACTTTCCGAGGAACTCGAAAACAACCAATCAGAAGACTGCGTTTGTCTACTTGACTAGGCTATAATAATAAATGTGAAATTTATATAATTACGTGTTGATTTTCGTAATACAACGATCTGTTGCCTGGTCTTTGTATTCTGTTGTTACATACATATCGAGCTGAGTTTTGGCCCTTCAGATATCTGCAAGAACTTTAAAAGATGTTCCTCATTATATTCCTTAACCAAAGAGTATTTTCGATGGAATTTGGAATAAATGAATCTTAGATGAATGATGTAGTTGCGAGTCTTTCGAATGGAACTGCTTGTGTTATTGTATCAGGTTTTGTGATCATTAAGTTACGCATTTATGTATTGCCAATCTGTTATAATTCGCGAAGATGATTAGACAATCGTGATTGCTACTTTCTATATCGACAAACTAAATATTTCCAGGTTGGATGTATAAAGTTTCAATTCACTTTTGAAGAGTGGATTATCTCTGTTCATCTGGATAAACGCAAAATCAAAGTTCACATCAGCCTCCGTATGAATTACGCGTTAGCGTCTGTCGCTAAATCTTAGTCCAGGAGTGTAACAAATCGTCAGATAAAAATCTGTTGCACTTGTATATGTGATTCACATGCTTGGAGGAAACGATACTGACTTTCGTATATCTTTGAAGTCTTAAAACTAGTTATTAAGCATGATTCATTGATTATTTCCTTCACATATCTTCAGTATAGCCTAATGTTAAAGAATATAATTATAGACAGGAAGGAATTCTCAGAACGCTTTATTGTCAAATACATACACCAGTTAGACAAAATTTAAGAACGGAAGATTTTCTGTATGGTATATCATGCCATACAGTGTTGCTCGAACGGAAACAGTGTTTAAGTTCTTGATGTTTCGGTTGGCGTGTACCAATCTTAAGAGAAACAGCTTGAAAGTGCTTGGCGCCTTATTGAAGAAAAGTACAGAGTCGGAGGGCTTTTGTGAAAACGCCTAATTTTCTAAAAGTGAACGTCCAGTACGTGTAACTTAGCATCCCTTTGAATGTTTTTGTATCTTACAGATACCAAATCCCGTTGTCTTTTCAAAATCTTTCATTCATATATGTCTTGCCTATATATGAATGAATATCACAAGGAACAATTAGTTAGATTACGTTTGATATCTCTACTATCTGAGAGAAATTATCATGTGTTTTCCCAACGTTTTACCATTGGAATCGATCAGTTGACTTATATGTTATATATGAATGAAAAGCTTAAATTAAAACATTATGTTAATTCAGCTAAATCTTCACGTCATTTGAGTAATAAGCCTTAGAAAGTTCAAGAATATAACTAATACGTTGTTGAAATATATGAAGCACACAAACTTGCTCCCATAATGAACTCAGTGTTATCCAAAGTATTAAGCAACTCACACTTTTCCAAGAGCAGCCAACGGAGATGCTACCACATGATAATACATATATAAACTTAGGGGATGACACTAACTGGAACTATTTGCTGAGTACACACTGAATCATACGATCAACAATATCACGAACTATTTTAAATCCTGACTTGACATTTGCTGCCCTAAACGGGCGCTATTCAAAAAGCCTCGCTGTATCTGTTCTCCTCCTCTCAAAGGCTATGAAGAGAAGAAGAGCTGTTGTACAAGTCTGAATACAAATCTGATCTAAAAACTATAAACGTCTTTATTAAGTCAGAAGTCCAACGGCTGGACACTATTTATTACCCAATATTCTCGCCATATAAAACTCCCGGCAACATGAAGAAACTTTCCATGTAAATTGTGGGTTGTGGTAAGCAGCATATTGTTGTGCCATATGTTTCTGTGAATACTCCAACAAATCTTTCATGCGCTCTCCCAGTGATGCTTTTTTCCTAAAATATAACAAACAGAAAGGTCAGTGACTTTCATGGTCTTAACACTCTACCGCTCCTATACATCTTAAATCTCTGAAACCTTCCTTGAACCCATGTCAAGATGTTGTTTCTGCTGTTGTGCCCCCGGGATGTGCTGATATTTTACATTTCACACTGACAAGTATATTCAATACTTCCCTCTGAATTAATGTTGTACCAGCTGCATGGAAAGACATTAAAATTGCCCATGTACCCAGTCAGGTTCTGAAAGTAATGCTTAATTTAGACCTATTGAAATCACCTATTGTCTTTTGTAATTAATGGATATATTACACTGAATCAACCTTGTAATGAGCAGAAACAGTTTGTTGATTAGCAGCATAGAAAAACTTTAGATGCTGCCACTTTATTGCATCGTAACACTGTCTCGATATTGGACAAGGGGCGACTTATTAACGTTTTAGCTTCCTTGACTATATATCTGCTTTCACCTCAGCACCTAGATACGTTTTGTTTATTATGATTTTCTTCATACAAACTGAATCCTGAACTATTAAATGGTTGAATTCTTGTTTTTCTAATAGTGTTCTGTTTGCTGTGCATAAGGTTGAATTTTTCTCTGCCTTGCTTATTGAACCTAATGCTCTTCAATGTGCTGACCTCTCTTTTTTCCTCTTTTCGTTCTTCTTACATGAATTACCACTTTCGAATGAAATCAAATTCGTCGTATTCTCTGATGATCAACTGTCTCACTTCTTGCATAGTCCCAGTCAGACTGCTGAAAACTTAATAGCTTTTGTTGGACATCTAACACTGGTTAAAGCCGAATGGTCTTTTGTTAAATCCCTCAAAATGCGAGAATATTTACTGCTCCTTTAGATACAGATCTGATCTACAGTGACTGGTTACTAATCACGATGCTGGCAGCATAGGAAAGACTGCAATAGAATCTAGGTCTAACATAAAATACTGGTATAGTTCTTTTTCTGATCTTCCTTGATCATACCATGTTTTATCGATCTCCGATAAATTGTTTCATCTAAGATACTTTAGCAATCAGTTGACTCTTTTATTTTATTTATGCACTTTACTACTTCCTTTGTTCTTTCCTTAGCTACTTAAAAATGACTTTGCCATTTTTGCAAGGGTGTTGAAGGTTATAAGTAAGGCAGCTTCTGAACTCATGAGAGAAACAGACAGGCTAATTACATAATGGGTGACCCTCAACACCCCATCTATCATCAACTCTACCCTTCTCTGACATCTCTTGGAAGTGGATGTCATAGGAATGATTATAAGCTAAAAATTCACGATACCAGATTTTGCTTGTTTTCTATGCAATAAAGACAGTGGAAAGCGCGGAAACTATGAATTAATATATTGTTTGCAAAGTGAATGGCTCTTTTATTATCTCCTATTTGTAACCATTGGTGACACTATCTCAAGTAACTTATAATCTTAGCTTATTATTATTATCATTCTTTTACAATTTAGTAGCTTTGTGATTGAATTGTCACTTCAAATAGCAAATCAGAACAGCCATTAACAATCCTGTAACAATCGTTATTTAATTGTTCTTGATGTTGCTTGATGAAATCAGATGCAGTATTGTACCAGGTGCGGAGAATTCCCCACTGAATCATTAGTACTGTTTTGTGATAAACATATTGGTTTGAATAAATACTACTTCAGTTGATGAAAAAGTTCGTGTACATAGTCTATATTGATAGTGAAGTCTGGGTAAAGAGAGTGGTCGTTGGAAACCTTAATTAATTATATTTGTGTCATGACTGTCAACAAGTAATGAAAAGCAAAATTTCAACACGACACCATTGAACGTGCAGTTATCACAACCTACAAGGGAAATAATAATAAATGTCGATTTAATCCGCAAGCCATATTTCATTTGAAAGACAATGCAAGCTCAGAGTACAGAGGCAATCTCTGAACAAGTGTTTGCCGTGAATGAGGCAACATCCAGCATGTTTCTATCCAGCCAAGTGAAAGTTGTTTATATATATACATATTATATATATATATATATAAATTGAAAAAATAAGCATTTAACAGACTGAACATTTGCAAATAATAATTAGGAATCCTTAACTATAGTTTCAATTCGTTGATTTGGTGAAAGACTCGTCATAGAATTATTACTCATTGAATTCCATATTTTTGAAGCCTGTCTTTGGAAACATCTGTCAACCTTTAGTTTATATTTCTCTACACTCCTAGTAACGTACGGCGTCAAGCTAAAGGCCTTAAATTTGTTTAGCAGTGATATTTATTTTACGGGATGGAATCGCCAGCCTCATGCCAAGCTTTTTCGTTTTACCAGTCTTATTAGTAGCTTAGCGAGATAAATTAGTGAGTCGGCGGGGTTCGAACGCCGGACCACCTGCGTGGTTGGCGAGCGATCTACAGCTGTGCCACCGACACACAGCACATTATTCGCTGAAATGTAAATTCAAGAGCATAAATAGAGTGATACCATTTTATGAACTGTCTTCTCATAATGTGGAACGTTTAAACCATATATAGACCTACGATATCTACTTCACAAGTGATATAATAAGTCGTAATTTATTTGTAGTTTATGTACAACCGTATCCATGAAAATTTATCAAGAATCGAGTACACCTAGAATGACTTTTCCAAGCTTGCATCGATCATCTTTCAAATTATGTGCAATATGGCAGAAAAGAAATTCTGTGAAGATATAACACAAATGCTTCCAGCTCCCTGTCTCAGAACATATCTAATTTTCGTTTAAATCTGAATTATCAGGATATTTGAGGTGTAAATACCTGTTCTGAGGCCAAATGATTATGCTAGTAGTTTCCTATGTCCACTGAGTACATTGCGCTCCGTGGTCAAAAAGAAATTTGAAATCCACGTGTTTTCGATTCATAGTTAGCATCTGTCACTTAGAAATGGTGCTACTGCGGTGGTAGAACAGTCTGTTTATTATTCGCAACCAAATTTTAGTGATGTTTGCAAAAAATGAGCAATGTTCACAGTTTATACATAGTCGTAGATATCAGATAATTTGCAACAAGTGAACTCACCGTATCACAACTTTAACTATATGCAATTTAAAGAGTAAGGTGAAATGTGAACATAACTAACCCCAGTGTTTTCTAAATTCAACTCACATAACGATTTCAAATGGACTGGAATACATTTCACGATCGCTGTAACCATCAATGGTTTTTTCAATTCATCCATAACAATAATAAATATGAAGATTAATGAGATAGGAACAGTCAACAAATTTCGAAGTACTAATGATTACGTTACAGGTTTTATTGCTTCAAATGAGAATCAAGCTGCGTTTTCTTTTGATTTAGTCCTCAAACACCAATGATGACTCCTCTGAGATAATTCAATACATATCATAAACAGCAGCTTGGATTCATGCCTACAAATATGGAAGGTAGGTAAATCAGAAATCGGGAGTGGCGGTGAAATGGCTAGTTAAGATCATCTTCGAGACATCGTTTCTTCATAAAATTATCAACCGTTACTTTTTTCAGGTTGGCTGATTGCTGAGACTAATCGTCCAATTAGAACGGCGTTCATCTCAAGTGCTTCCACGGATGTACAGCTTAAAAAGAATAACTTCAGAATCAAGGCAACATTAGGAGGACTTAGTTTAAATAAGAACTTAATACAAAGAGGCAACGAAAGGATTTCCGGATAGCTCCGTGTCCCCATGAATTCATTTAAAGAATTAGCACAACTAATAACAGTGATATTTAACTTGAAGAGTCCAAACATGCTTCATACGAGTCGATCAAGTGCTGCTCAATATATATATATATATATATATATAAACAAGCGTTTCTTGTTGAAACCTTGTGAGGGTAATTATTTATAAAAATCACTACCATACACTTTACGAATTTCTTAGAATAATTAACTCACCAAAGCAGCCTGAATCATTAACAAATAAACCGGGGGTGTATCATTGGATCGGGTCCCAGTGGCTTATTGGTATACGAGCTCGCCTTTTAACCGGAAGTCCTGAGTTTTGAATCCCGGTCGGTGCGTACTGCGGAAGAGTCCCAAACTAAGACGAAACAGCTGTCCAGTACTCTCTGGTGTTCCAATGGTTCTCTAACTAATGTCAGCTCATGATGAAATCCTGAAACCAATCAAATCACTACAAACCAACACTTGAATTATTCAGTAATTATTACTGCATCACTGCGTGTTAAATGAAATAAACATCTTTATTATGAGATATTTCATCTACTGCAGTCGAGTGGAATATTAAACATTTTTGAATCAGTTACTATAATTGCTTTTGGAAGTTCTGACTAACATTCGACATTAGGAGAAAGTGTCTTCGTCATTATTATTACCAACAGTTAGAGAGTGTGGAAACAAATACTTGATGATCTAATGAATCTATGGTTATTATTCATTTTCGAATTCCACAATTCTTCTGGCCTATTTCTTGTACGATTTGTTCCTGCTGGATTAGTGCGTTTCCAGAAATTCATTTTGCTCATCTATTCTGGTAATCTGATTTTGAGCAGAATTGAAAAAGTCAACTGTTGGTGAAGACCTTTAGTCTCTTATCCATCTAGTAGGAATAACTGACTTCACACTTGAGTTGGAAATCCGTATCATATTTTTGATTCTGATTGCTGTTCATCTCCATACACACTTGAGATTAACGAAAAGTTGCTTTGCTTTCTGGGTCCTCGCTTTGATATCCTCATCATTTCCGTCCACCTGTATTTGATACGATGCTGCTTAGGTACGAAGTTAAAGGAGGTTGCTTCTTTCGGACTTCTCCCATTTAAACTGATTGTTGTGTTGTTGGTAACGTTGCTGTAATTTTTCTGTTTTATCTATATTTACCTGAAGTCCTATTTTTGATGTTTCTTCTACTAACTTGTTGCTTTTCACTTGCATATCTTCCAGTTTGTGGGAAATCAGGCGTATATCATCGACGAAGTCCAGATCCGCCTAGTTTTCTGCATGGTTCATTTTATGTCTGTCTCCTTAATGCCCCAATGTCTGTCACATTATTCAGTCTGCCGACATATAAATAGGTCATCATAATGACTCAAAGCAAGTGATTTATCTTCCTACCATCAAAAAAACCATCCATGTCCCACCGTTCATTGGTGATCACTTCAGCAGTGTGTGAAAATAGAATATGAAGCAGATCCAGTTAAGTCTGGAGTACATAACTATAATTTTCTCTCTAAGTGAATGCGTTTTCTTAACTGATCACTCTTTGAATCTTTAAAAGGCACTACTAGTAATGTTATCACTGCTTTCAGCAGTTTCTTACTAGGGCTTTGCAGATGAAGTGCTATGTTCCGGTTAAGAGTTAAAGTAAAATAAAAAAATAATTTCACAAAATCTACTTAGAATGTTTCAAGAAGCGTTAAAAAATTCAAAATAATGAAACTTACGGCCTCCCCACCACCACCATTGACCTATCATATACACATTCAATTTCATACAATAATTGATGCTAAATTTCAACCAAATTAATCCTCGAACATGCAATAACCTAATCCAAATTTATGTATGAATAATACACAGAGGACGTTTGTCGGTGTCAGTGTTTTAAAATCAATATCGAAAAGTTCAAGTGTCGATGGCGTCACATTTAAAATTAACGATTGCAATTTATCAATTAGGTTTTCAATGAAATGAAACAAAACAAAAATCTTGATGCTGAGGAATCAGATATAAGACTGTGCAACCATCAAGCAAATACAACACAGACTCTGTCATGTAGACATCGACAAGCTAATGATACCTTCCTTTAGAAATACTTGATCAGTAACAATAACAAACACTTGACTTTTTGGTCACTAACTTTGGGTCTGACATTATCATGAAAAAATAGTACAAAGAATAGTTAGTTGTCTTCCAGTTTAAAGTAAAAAGCCGCAACACTCTTGGTTTCCTGAGTCGTCATCGTCCAAGCATATACATTACTACAAATTTAGCTGACATTTTAAGACGTTTAACTGCATATTGCTAAAGATTGTGAAATTTAAAGTAATATCTATTAGGCATGCGACATACAGGAATGTCATTTAAAACAGGTTAGAATCGCGACTTACTGTCGCCTCCATTTCACCCTGTTGACAATTAAATAATAAATTGAACAGGACTGATAACAAGTGTTGAATCATGATACATTTTTTGTGAAGTGGTCTCAAGTGAGATTTCTGTTAAAGCTTGTGAAATTCTGAAGTAAAATCGAATATTTTGAAGCTAAAGCTGATGAATGACAAATTTAGGAGGGTGAGAATCTAGAAGTTATACGCACACTGGCATATGAAAATCAATTAATAATGCTTATGTGATAAGACTACCACTAACGGTTACATCCAAGAGACATAAAATGCATGATATATGTAGCAGAGTCATTCATGTGACAAACACTGAATAATAATAAATTATAAGAAAAGGCACAAACAGCGAAGAAAATTTTTTTTTCGACGATTCATTTTCATGAGCTGTACAATCGTAATTATAATTAAACACATAAGTTTTTGACCAATCAGATACTGGTAAACTTTGTCCTTGAAAATTCTACTCCATAGTGTGGGGTGTAAGAAGGGATGACTAATTGTAAGTTAGAAAGGAGACAGAAGTTGGCATGACCTAATAAGTGTGAGATAATGACTAATCAATAAGGTAGTGTAGAGTGGACAGGAACTAGTGGAAAGGTTATACAGTAGTTTTGTATAAGATCTGTGTGAAAAAGCAATGTTATTAATAAACAGTCATAGAGTAGTAATAAAATATGGATGGTGGGAATAGTAATAATAATAACAGTATTAGGAACAGTAATAATAATAATAATAACAGTGAACTTACGTATTAAAAGAGAGGAGAAAAATTATAGTTAGAAATTTACTCTGGCCATGGTAGGGCTAGAGAATGTATGTATCGTTTTTGTATGCATAGGTCCGGTTTTATGTCACGAATAGCTAGTGCCTCGGCTATGTACAGATGTCGTATCCGGAGTCCTTTTGTACGATATTGAGGGACTCTGTCTACCACTGTGAAGCTTTCGTGTGGGGGTGCTCGATGTCCGGAGATAACAAGGTGTTCGAGGATTGAGCTGTTGGTATTCTTCTTTTCTCCTCTGGCTAACCAAGCTGGGCAGTGTTCCAGGATACGTTTGTGGACTTGACGTCGCGTACGGCCGATATACTTTGCTCCACACGAGCAAGTGAATTGATAAATACACATTGAAGTGGCCAAATAATAAATTATTGGTGATTATTTGAATATTTCACGTTTTTTTATCAATAAAGTTTGCCTCTGACCTTTTTATCTTAAATCTAATGTCAGCTTCTCTTCTTTTGAGGCAAACCTCATCACGTATCATCATGTTTGTTCGTTATCTTCTTTGAAGGCTTCCTTTCGCTGTTGTGTGATGGTATTTCTCTCCATACTGAAAATGATGAAAACTTGGTTCAAATGTCAATAATAATAGTTAGATTTGATGCCTAACGTGACGTCTTCCAAATGGATATTCAGGAAGGATTACAGGCATCTCCAAACCCATGTGTCATCAGGTAAACAGCTTTAATTCACTGACATTGAAATTCTATACAGTTCCAATTTATTGAAACAAAAGCAGATACGGTTCTTTCAAGAATATGACCATCTCTAAAAAGATTTTTGCATATACATCTTTTATTGCGATTTAAACTCAAGAATAGCATAAAATGTGTATGAAGTTTATATAAGGTACGATTTTGCGTATCTGAAATCCTCTACTGTAGCGAGTGAAGAATACATGCGATAAGTTATTTTTACATGTCTGAGTTAATACAACTTCAATAGTAATTGAACAAAACGTGGCTTACGAGTATTATACAAATCCTCAGTCTGCTTCAATTACTTAGTCGTGAATTTTAAATAAGACGCATGAAATTAACCACAGACGCATCATTGAAGAACCATATATACAAGATTTATGTGGTGTGTCAAGAATAACCGGTAACTAACATAACATAAGTGTACGGAGACCTACCGCAGCTGCTTTCGCAGCATCTACAAATGAGAGAAAAATGTGGAGTATTTCTCATATTTAATGTTAATCACTTGTCTTCTTTACGGAACAATCGATTTAAAATTAAAACATTGTTTGCACCTTATGTTTCAATAATATGTGAAAATCAAATCTGAAAGCTGAATAGCTGGACTGAGTATGTATCAATTAGAGTTATATTTGTTGTTAGTTTGGTGAAGATTTAGTTATATCGGAAACTTGACTTGTAACTAAGTTCTTACAGATGTCATCAAGCATACTCAACTATATCTTGACTGACTTTCAAGACACTTTTGCCAACCGAACTTACCTTTCACGAATTCATCAATCGGATAGAAGTGATTTCATAATGGACGGAGTCGTAACACATTACCACGGAAGTGCATGAACTTTTGTAACATCTTCGTAACTTACTTAGGTGTCAAATTTTTAGGTGACTTCGAGAGAGCAAGCGTTAACTCGATGTATAAGGTGAGTTATCCACTTAATGACTGATTCAAAACATTAAAATAGAAATACGACAATTCATGTCTACTTCACTCGATGTCAGGAAAAGCGTAATTCCTGAAGTCATTACTAGGAGACCTTCAAAATGGAGGTGACGAATCTGATAGCTACTGTCTACTTCCACACGCAACTTGTACGAAGTTTAACTGCAAATGTGTTGTGCTAAAATACTGTGGAAGTTAAGGACATAAATCAATTAACTGTGAAAGTACAGTAACACTGAGATTATCTCGATAATTCACAGTGTCACATGTAATATTTTTCACATTCCATTCGATTGTTGCTAGTAGCGCATACGCAATTCAGATAGGAGATGTTGTCTGTTGCATCAGAACACACAGTTGCAGAAGAAATGATTTTGACAATTATAAAACTTTATCAAAGAAGATTTCCATAGTATAAATGAAGTTTGATATCCTTTGGCACATCAATAATTACAGGTGATTATGTCTGCTACAATGAATTCTAGATTCATAGTATAGTTTGAACAAGTGAAATGAGAATTCCCAAATAGTCTTAATTTATTAAACAAAGATCTTTGTTTCTGTGCGGTTAGCCAAGTGATGAATGTGGTAATACCTGTGTACTGCAACACGACGTTTCTCCACACTTTTAAGCGAGAAGAAATTAGCTTATGGTGGTAACGTAACTGAATCAGCCCACGTATGTTTAAAACATTAAGTCAGAAGATACGATAACAGTGTTTTGTATTCCCTTTGTTCGTTGTCCGGATGAATGGAATTTCAAACAATTATTTGCTTGAAAACTAACTTTTAACAGTTTTGATACAAGATAGGTTAGGAGAATTTGTAGTATCATTTCTAAGCATTAAAGAACTAAGGTCAGCTAAAAAAGCAGAATCTTACCGTTACAAAGCAAAGTGATGTTAATAAAAGTACCTGTGAAATGTAACAAATATCCGACAATATTTTAGAAATAATAAATTAGAAAATACAATATAATTTGGAAGATGTGGTTCAGTGAGTTTCAAAATATTCTGTCATAAAAACTGGAAACTATCACTTAGCACATAGGGTGAAATTCACGTTGTTATCTAAGACATTATTACGGATTAATATAGTCCACTTGCGTTAAAGTGTTTTTGGAAGAACTTTCTTCGGCCTACCTAATATGTACAGATATTTATTTCGGTGGACTATCATAGGCACCAATTTTCTCATCGTCAACATGATGAAAGATAATCTGAAGCAAACATCACAGTTCCTTCAATTAAACCAGTGATCGAAACTGACATTGAAAAAAAGTGGGATTGAAAATCTGATGAAATGCTATGCAAAACAGGAAGACTTAACTGACAGATGCATATCTATTGACGAGTAGATCACTGTAAGATTCGCTAAAAATGAGAGTCCTCATGACACTAAGCATGCTGAGTTGTAATGATATATCGTCGCTAAATAATGCAGGTGAAAAGAAACGATTGTTCGTCTAGCAATCATTTCCCCTGTTATGTAGACGTTTCCACTCTGTCTAAACAATAATATGCAAATAATATCACAATCGAATAATATGGCTTTCATAACCATTCGAGGAGGCGGCTGATTCAGATGATGGCAGAAACATGATATCTGAAAAATGATTGAGAAATATTACATTCGTGACAAAGGAAAAGACAAAACCAATATATCACATTCACTTTGCTCAACTCGCAGAAATTACAACAAACTTGCTGTATTGCATAAACCATCAACTCATTCATCGTGAAAAACGGACAACAACTTACAGAAGAATAACGACGATATGATAGTCATCCACGTTTTGTTCAACATGCTGTCTCTTAATAATGGTGTTATTTTACCACAAGACAAATAGTAAGTGGCTTTATATTTACTTTTATCTGATCGCTGATTGCTGCGCATTAGAACTGCACTGATTCACGTCGCGTGAAAAACTCACCAGTTGATTGTTGTCGACATGATGAAATTCTATTTGCTGTAATAGTTTATTTGTATGTCTGGTGCATTTCGTTTTGATAAAGTCTCACAGTGTTATACATTAATGTTCACTGATGACGTTTCGAGCACAATTTATTGCTCATAATCATATCAAGTTACTCACATGACTTCCTAACTTCATTTATATAGTTCCATCATTTTCACTTGATTTGATTGGTAGTAATATGTTCCATATTTCGGGTTTGAGTGACGAATCATTCCTATTGCATGTGTTGGGTGTAAACTCGATGAATAAGGATTCAGTAATCAACCTATCTCTCCACCTACCTATATTATTTTTAGAATTTTAACCCTCTCCCATCCAATTGTGTGGTTGTGTGTTAATTCATGAATTGCAATTGCTGACTTTTCCTCTAAATTACTTCTCTTTTCAGGGTCAACCATTCTTGCCTTGGCTAAATTCTTAGGTTCTGACAAGCTGACTTCACCTGACCTACTAGTTTGACCCATGTAGCTGACCTAACTCACAGTCATTGCAAGGTATTTTGTAAATTACATTATTTTGTTTAATTGGTCAACTGGGTCCTTTATCCCACAAAGCTTGTCCCTGAGTGAGTTTGTAGGTTTAAATGCCACCCTAATTCCTGCTTTATTTAGAATCCTACGTTGGGTCTCAGATGTCCCTTCTTTATATGGTATAACTGTAGATTGAAAGATACTCCCGAAGGCTTGGCAAAGCGATAGTCAGCATCAATCCACATTTCCTTGTATGATTAAAGCACTGAAAACAGAAAGTATGATGTAGAACGTACTTGAAAATCTTTCCAGACAGGAAAGTCAACAAACGTGGTGCTGATGTTAAAGTTTATATTCACATAAAATAGAAAGCTAAGTAAATGAGATACAATTCTTTAGGATATAAAATATTTGAAGTTCAATACACCAAGAATATGAATAAGAAAATTGTAACAATGGTTACTCTTTTGATAAATATAGTTTGTATGAAAAATTTTTTGAGTAGAAATGATTCTTCCAAGAACAAACATTTCACCAATCAATATTTGCTGTGAAGTGGATCGCTTGATAATTCATTGAGGGATATACTTTCTGTATGTGACACATAAGCTTAGCTAACCTAAGCATATTCAATACGTAGACCTACTAGTATTTAAAAAGAGAAGGAGAAATAAGTTTGTACGAAGATAGCATCTACACATTTAGAAGAAACGTTCTTTGCTTTTATGCAATACCATTTTGGAGACGTTCAGTGCAGTTTAACACTATAAGAGAGCATTGAACAATGACAGTCAATGCACAAAATTATGTTTTGTGAATTTTAAAATCCATTAACATGACTTACTGAAAAGCCATATGAAGGATCTTGATTCGCATTGTGGTAGATACATGATATCTGAAAACAAATTATGAACGTGTTACTCCTTATGTGGTGAGAGCAGGCTGCTAGAAACGTGATCAGATATACTGGAAATAAAAGATTCAGTTCATTTTACACTTTGTACTCATCACAAAATTCTTACATTTTTCTTAGAAGGTCAACCCATTTATTATCAGAATGAAGGGCTAATCACACAAGAGAATCGATGGAATGATGGTCAACAATAATCTGCTACGCATCTCTCTCTGAAGAACTATGTGATTTCACGATGAAACAACAAATGGGTGATAGGTTATTTATTGCCTATTGTTTATTCATTACTATTTCATTGGTTATTCTCGTGAAAAAAATTAACAGGCGAACACGCCATTCAACTATTCAAACCTGCAGGTACAGCATCTGCACACGATGGTTACCCAAAATATTATACCTATTCAATAACATAAATGGAGACTTTCTATTATTAGTATACTTTGATTCTCATTTCATTTTATTATTGTAGAAATAAATAGATTTTATTTTAAAAAATTTACGAAATCCTTTCTCAGTACATAAGGCACTAAGAAAAATGAACACGCTGCACTATATTGATCACTCTTCGATTTCCAGTCATCACACAAACAAGAGATTAGTTGTTTTCAGTATAATGTTGTACACTATTTCTTAAAGCATTGATTAGAAATCTCGTTATGGAACTGAAAACTACAAATTGGTAAGAATTTTGAGGAAGATGGATAATGATTTCAGTTAGTGTGCATCTAGCATGCCTCAAAGAAATGAAAACGTAACCAAATGAATAAGTGTTCATAAATGGACCACAACGCAATTTTATGAAACGGTGAGCACGATTACAGCTCATTTGGTAACATGCACATAGTGATATTGCTTAGCAGATTGCTAGACAAAGTGTTTTAAGGATCATATTCCCATCAGTGTAGTACAATGTTTAACTGACTTTATTCTTGGCAATATTTCATTATTATTCAGGAGTTCTTTATAAGTGCTTTTCCAATCGGATTGAAATTAACTCTTTTCATTTCTCAGGGGCTTCAAGATGCAAGGTATTTTGAACAATACATCTTTGAGCACATTCAATAAATAGCTGAATGACAATCATTTTCTACTCACGTGAAAATGATTTCTCATCAAATGATAGAGTCAGGACGTATACACTTAATATGACTTAAAAATAAATTGTCCGGAGATCTGAAGAGAGCATTGTGAAGAATACTGAATTTCTTAGAACCACTGGCCAATTAAAATACATTGAAAGTTGGAGGGATGCGCTGTCAAGATTTCTCACTCATCATGGAGGCCAACTTGAATCAATGGACTAACTGAAACTCTGTCGAAGACCGTGCATCTTATTTTCTTTAGTTCTCGTTTTTATTCCCATTCAAACATGTCTGTGGGTTGCCAAAATTTATTCACAAAAACTTCTAATTGGTTTGCAACCTACTGTTGCTCATTTCTAGAGGATAATGTAGTGGATTATTTTACTCTCAAAATTTAATATTGCAGAAAGTGCTGTGATTATGTTATTTGATTGCTTGGGAAGTGTAAATCATCGATATACTACAAGGGTCATATAATACGGTCACTCACAAGGATAGGAACAATGAAAATGATTCAATAGAGAATCATTCATGAGATTCTCTTCAAAACATATGCATTTAATTTCATGCGAAATCCAAACATTTGACAAAGCTTGATGGTTATAAATTAGCTTCTGAAATTAAACTGGTCTCAGAAATTTGATTCTGTAATTATAACTAATTACTTACCTCTACTGTAAATAAGGCAATAAAGTTGTCACACCAGGTATATTTCATTATTCATTATGAATGCCTGAGTTATTATTTCATTTGGTGTCATGCTGAGATTGAAAAGTGTGCTTCCATAGATGAAAAACTTATGTACATAACAGGTAACTTTGTACACAGATACATAATGTTAGATGGTATCATGTCTCAGGTGTTTGTGAAAATTCAGGAGCCACTCACAATGTAAACTCTCAGGATTGAACCCATTCTAAATCTTGATTAAGCGTGGGGATTTTTACCCAGAAAAAGAAAAATACTTACAGCGAAAACAAGAAGTTTAGAGCTGATGAGATTATGTGACATTTAATAGGGGAATGTTCGTTATCATCAGATAAGTTGTGGTGCTAAGTGTCTATACACTGAGGTATTTAAGTAGAGGACGAGGTATTTCAGTGTAAACTCGGAATATACGTTTGTCCTTATAGCAGCTGACATTAGTCAAAGTTAAATTGAGATTATGAAGTTAGTAATGGTAAAACAGTTGAAACTATTTGGAGAAAAACACTCGACACTACAAAATATGTAGATCTCTTTTACTATCAAAACAATTCACCCAGATAATTCTGGATTGGAAAACCGATATATTCTCAAACGACGCAACCGATAACAATTGCATGAACTGATATTCTGATAAGTTGAAAGAAACCGCTGTTTCAACCATCACTTTACTGTAAAAACAGTTATCAGATTTCAATATCTTGAAAAATAATAATAAAATAATTATAATTACTTGAAAAAGTGAAATGTCAATAACACAGAATTCACTGTGCGTTTTTAAAGATCAGTTTCAAAAGAACTTGTGAAGTCTAAAACACTGCATTTCACGTTAAACCAACATGTGCAATTAATCCAGCAGATACAGTAAACCACAAATTGGAATGACAAAGTACTACTACGTAAATATCAAACAACCATGCGAATGAATCACTGAGCAAATTTAGAGTTAATATGAGTTAAGAATGCAACTAAAATACGTTCAAACATCCTACATGCATCTGTACACTACTTAATGTTCAAGAATAGAGAATATTCGACCTATATTTTCTAAATTTCGACTTATCAACATCATGAAGAATCGCTATTTCGCCCAGAAAGTTCCCTTATAAATCAAGTAGGTAATACTAAACACGTGGTGTCTTTTCTACGTAACATGACTTTTTCCTCTGATTTTGATGATTTTATTCGACTGGTTTTAACAAGGTTACAGTTATAAAAAAGAAAGAGGATATTAGTTAGAGATTTTCCTTGTTAGAAATTTATCCAAAGTAAGTATCCACAGTAAAGATGTACGAGCAACAACGGTCCGTTCTGCCATTGTATCGATAAAAATTCATTGTGCGTCGGTGGCACAGTGGTTAGGACTCCCGCCGACCATACACATGGTCCGGGGTTCGAGCCTGCATCGACGCACATCTGATATCTACGTTCGGCCTGCAAAATTTGGGCTACCGATATCTATGCTGAAAATTCCATACTTGTACCGAAAATACAGTGTGGAATCAAGCTGTAAATCAAAAAAATAAATAAATAAATAAAAAAACTGATAATAGATACCATAAATTTTAGCGTTTATTTATTATATGCGGGTTTAGGTGTTCTTTGATGTATTTAGGATTTATGGAGCCTTCATTTCACTTGAAAATGACGAGATATTTTTGAGTTATAAATTTGTCGAGCTTAGTGTTTTACCCTTTAGATATCTGCAAATGATTTTTCTTTAAATAATCTGGTGCAATAACTTTAAAAGCTGTTCGTCATTATATTATTTAAGCGAAGAGTACTTCTGAAGGAATTCTAATATATGAATCTCAGGTGGATGGTGTAGTTACAAGTCGTTTGAATGGAACTGCTTATGTTATTTTATCAGATTTTGTTTATTGCAGCTAGATTTCACACCGTATTGTTCGGCACAGGTGTGAAATTTTCAGCATGTGATATCGGTAGCCCGAATTTCGCAAGCCGACTATAGATGCCAGGTGTGTGCCAGCAGAGGATCTAACCCCAGACCATGTGCATGGCAGGCGACAGTGCCAACCACTGTGTAACCGACGTTCAGCCCTTCGTATGTTACGAATTTATGTATTAACAATATGTGAGAATTTGCAAAGATGTTTAGACAATCGTAATTATTACTTTCTATATCGACAAACTAAGAAGCACTAGGTTGGGTGTGAAACAAAAAAAAAACAATTCCAACGGTGGTGTGAACACGGGCAGTAATTTTGCTCGAAATATTACCAATAACAAAACTTATCATTGTGTGTAAACCATTAAAATATAATTATACTTTATTTGGGTGTGAAACGTTCCAGTTCAGTTCTAAGGAGTGGATTAATTTTGTTTATCTGGATAAACGCAAAATCAAACTATCTCAGATGATTTCAGAACATTTTAAGATAATCTATTAGGCTAACTAATGGATCGATAAAACGAATAATGATAATATTATTATAATATTTCTAAACTGGGGTAAGTTTCATTGGGAAACAAATCATGTGTGTAGCAACATAAAGTTGTATTTAGGAAATGAAGGTTATTCTGAAGTTACTTATAATTATTAAAGTGTAAATAAATAAATTAAGATTTTAAAATATTTTCAAAAAGATCCACGGAATGCAGAGAAAATGTGTGTGTGCAGAATGTCATGCGTTGCCATGAGAACTATGTTGCGCGTATTCGCCACATCAGAATGACTTGAGCAGCTCCACTGTCTGATCATTTGATTATGCATTCGACAATGTATACTTCGGAAAGAATCGAGTAATATTTCATGCTTAGTTTGTTTGTGATTTGTCAGGGATTCTATTAGTGTCCAACAAGGGGATAGAGGTATAGAGAGATAAGGAGGTAAAAATGTTTGTAAGGCAAACTCTGAAGTCGTATGACTAAACTGATATAGCTATGATTATCCTCGTAACGCCGTCCAGTTGTTAATTCCGCATCACTGTGATATTTAAAATAAACGTATCTAATATGCTAATACATTCTACCTCAATGACCGAATTCTGTATACACACACCAACTAACAAACTCACTGCTAATTTATTAGAATTATTTGAAACTTTTATGCTTAGCTACACGCATTGTTACTCTTCAAAAATAACTCTGATGACGAAATTAAGGAACTACACATTTTTGGTCAATTGCTTGCTGACAATTCTCAAATAGCAGACGCGACTTAGTAACAATGTCAATGAAACAACATATTATCGTTGATACGTTTGTTGTTTGTAACGACATGAATCAGGCATCCGTATTATTTGACTGCCTTAACGATATCCACCTTAAATTTAAATTCACCGTGGAAAGGACACAAGGACAAGTTCACTTCCTCAAACTAAATGTTAAAGAAACAATGGAATGATGAAACGTCCGTCTACAGAAAGGGACCTGGACTGGACAGTACCTTCACTACAACGGCTTCTACCCTGTTAGCTATCATTGAGGATTAGTAAAGGCACTGTACATCAAGGCCAGAAGCTTTGTTCGCCTAACAAGGTGGAAGTAGAATTAAGCTTTGTTGAAAAATCCCTAAAGGAAAGCAGTTATCCAAAAGAATTCACCCCAAGCTACAGCAAAGAAATGTGTGAGAAAGAGAAGTATCCAACAGTTGAAGAGAAGGAAGTGTTCATTTCATCCTATACAAAGAAGAAGTGTTATCAAAAAGGATTGAAAAGAGGATGAAAGGAGCAATAACGATATGCTTCCCTGCAGCCAAGCCGGTGATTCTATACATCACTGCACGCTCTTAAGCCATTCGAAACTATTTAAGTAACCTGCTGATGTTACTACAAATGCATTTATAAATTTACGTGCACTTGTAACAGTAATTACATCGAAGGACAGTAAGGAGGGTTTTATCAGGCTTGCATAGAATATTCCAAGAAACGTATGCTTAAAAGGAAGCAGATATTTACAAAGTGCAATTACCAGACACCTTGTTAAAACGGGCATTTCGTCGGGGTTTCAGAATCCTTCAAAATAATAAACAAACAAAGGGCATAGAATCTACCACGATTCGGTGAAGCAATTGCAGTCAAAAGTCTCAGACGAAAATTACACACACAGAAAGAAAGTGTATTCAATCTCCACTACCTTGGTAACCGTATTGCTTTCATTACAGGGATTACTGGTACACACTAGTGGGCTCAGGTCACTAAGCAAGTTTTCAATTTGATGAATTTTAATCTTCTTTAGTTGCCATGTTGCTGTAGGAGCTAACATTGTTTATTAGATTTTTCTGTCTTCTCCCAAACCCTTTTTTCATGGTTTGATAATATATAAATTGATGGGAACTAAAAAATTGTAATACTTATATTCCGAATGTGTTCATTTCTAAAACTGAAGTGTAAAATGTTATTATTTATAAGCATTGTAATCTCAGGTAGTTCGCTGCTGATGAGAACATGTAAAACAGAATGATGATATCATTTTATACTGCAAATCTGGTCTTTCTTTCTCCATCAAAATAAAAAAATTATCTACTGTTTCAACTCAGCTTTAAATGATCTCACACAGGATGGGAAAAAACACTTAACATCTGCAGTGACTTGTGATGAAATTTAAGGCAATAAAACGCAATGCTGACAGGAAAATACGATCAAAGTAAGACAGTTTACCTAAATTAAATTTATATTCATTATTTCTAAACTACTCTCTACATTAAAATTTTTAAAAGGAGAAACCATGTATAAATCTGTGAGCGAAAAAGCTCAGCTGTAATATAAATCAGAATACTCATCACTTTCAGGTGCAGTGAAATGTCAGTTAATACCTCATGATTCAAGTAAAAATCAAATCTAACTGTGTTTTTGATGAAAGTTGAAATTTATGGAATTTAATATCTGTGGATTGTGTTAGAACGAGTATTTTTATGATAATGGAGCAGTATATTTTTACGCATAAATGTATCCGACTGTTTCTATGATTGTAAAAATACATTTGAAAAGAAAAAAAATTATGTTTTTTAACTAAGATTTATTAGTTTCTGAAAGCAATAAAAATAAATTAGAATCAAAATATACTAATATTAGAAAATCTCCCTTTATAGAAATGAATGTAAGTGTGACAATTCGTGTAACCATCGTGTGCAGATGCTGCACCTGCAAGTTTGAATAGTTGAATGGCATGTTTGCCTGTATACGTTTGACACGATATGAACCAATGAAATAGTAATGCTAGGGTATACATGATTAGTCAATAGGCAATATATAACCTATCACCCATTTGTCGCATCGTGAAATCATATAGTTCTACAGAGAGAGATGCGTAGCACAGTATGGTTGACTATCATTTCATCAATTCTCTTGTGTGAGTAGCCCTTCATTCGCATAACAAATGGGTTGATCTTTGAAGAAATGTGATGATCACAAAAGTGTACAATAAATTGAATCTTTTATATTCACTTTATCTGATCACATTTCATTGTATCATGCATAAGGAGTAACACGTTCATAATTTGTTTTCAGATATCATGTATCTACCACAATGCGAATCAGGATTTTCCATATCGTTTTTCTGTAAGCTGTGTTAACCGATTTTGAAATTTTAAAGCTTAATTTTGTGCACTGATTGCCATTGTTCAATGCTCTCTCTTATAGTGTTATACTACAAAGAACGTCTCCTGCATGATATTGCATAAAAGTGTCAGAAATTTCTATGAAATGCATGGATGTTATCCCCGTACTAAGACTTACTTCTTTTGTCCTTATATATGTCAATATGCTCACGCATCAAAACTGCTAAGAAAAGTTATGTGTATGGCACGGCAATAGGAACAATTCCTCTCAATGAATTGTCAAGTGAACCATTTTTCGGTAAACATTCATTGACGAAATGTTTGTTCCTGTAGGAACCATATTCACCCAAAACATTTTTCATACTGTGTTTATCAAAATAGAAGGCATTGTTACGATTTTCTGATTGACGTAGTTGGTTCGCTTAACTTCAAATAGTTTATATCTGAAAGAATCGCATCTCATTTATGATTTGATTTTGTGTGAATATCAACTTTCACACCACCAACGCGTTTATTCACTCAGATGCCTGAAACCACAGTTAGGTGAGCTAAACATTATGGTTTCTGTTTCTAGGGCTTCGATCACATACCGAAACTCCTTTTGATGCTGATTAAGGGTTTGCAAAATCCCCGAAAGTAGGTTTCATCAGTAGTCACTGCATCAGTAGTGGACAGTTAAACAGACGATGTTTCCTTCAGAAGCAACCACTTTCAGTATTGACGTTAGCTAGAATCATATGAGAGAAAAGCATTTTACTCTTGAGCTGCATACTGAATCGTGCCTATCACCTCCTGTTTACATTCTTTCGACACTTCGATCTATGTCGCATGCCTAAAGGTGCACTTTTCCATTTTACTCCATTTCGAAATTGAGTATTATTCTTTAACTTGTAACAGGTTGGTGGTTTTCACACTGGACAGCTTGTCGATGTAAGTTTCTACCTTTTTTTATAAATCTACTGCATGACTATGAAATTTCGCCTGTGGCTTGAAGAATGAAGCTTTTCGTGTTACTATGCTACCTTAATTGTGTTATTTCATTTCAAAGCTTCTAATGTCGTGTAGACACAATGTTTGCAGTTAGATTCGACATGAGATGCTTCCAGAAGAAGTTGGTAGGCGAGATACCCTGAAAATATTTTATTTTTATTGTTTTGGAAATCAATTCGGTGGACATATATTGCTCCGTTTTTGTGTCAATCGTTGGTTGTCTCTTCTAAGATATACTAAGCATATTTATTTTCACTGACGAAATTTGCAATGGAATAGTGGTATCGCGAAAGTCGGCTGATGTAACCAAGATGTAATCTGAGTCTTAGAAACACTGGTTTTGTCTAATCAATAAGTGGTGTGCAAGGAAGACATGCTCGACACACCACATTTTCACTTCATCTGATGCAGTTTACTTCGGGCTAATAATCAGCAGGCTTTATGTTTCATTCATAAAAAGACCCCAACTTTTCGGTGCATCTGTGGCCGTTATGTAATATTCATATTTGAGTAATATTTATCAGACAGTTTGTCTTCGGTACACCTAAACAGTGCCAGTATTCAAGCTTTTTATTCTGAGTTTTAAACATGCTGCAGTACTCATTCATATTTCCTACATAATAATAAATTTTGGTCGCCATAAGTTAGCAAAGGCAACTATGTGAGCATAAGCACACTAACTGCTGCAATATTTTCTTTTAGTATACAATAATCCGTATGAATTTGTGGTAAGAATTGCTAAACTCTTGTGAATATTGATAAAATTATATTGAATTATTCATTGCATAACAAACAAATAATTGTGAAGACTATTTGTTTCTCTACGCAGCAATAACTCCCTCCATTTGATGTTATACAACACACCAACGAAATCTAATCAACTATTAGAGTAATTCATTGTATAATACTTCAAATTCAGTCTGGTTGAGACGCAGTCTGTATCATGTCATATTAAATAATGATGTTAGAGTGGTAGGGTAATTCCTTATGGCAATTTACCTTCGTCTATCGAAATACTCAATGATGGTTTTGAAGCCTATGTAAAGTGCGCATGAGTATATTTTACGAATCTAGTACATAACTGAATAGTTTTAACTACAACAATTGGAGAAAATGTGATGTGTTATGATGAACATAAGATGCAACAACCCTTTAATGTAAGCAATCAGCAGTGTGGTTAAGTGTGCTCACCACTCAAATACTCATTTTCGTGAATGCCTTCACACCAAATGTCTAACAGTAACATAGCATCTGATATTCAAGAGGCTTCGTTTAATTCAAACATTATGGAATGTTACATTATAACTGAACCGGTTGTCTATGTGACAGAAAAACCTTACGTTGTCTATGGTAAGTCATTGCGATTACCTGTTTGCATGACGTTCCTACCAGATATATGTCTAGCTGAAACTGTAGGATTGTTAGCATAAGTAGCACACCCGCATCCGGTTGAAAACCACTCAGTTAAACGAATGACACACAGAGCGATTTGCTCAATATTGAGAAAGCGAGTGAAACGAGTCAATGTATAATGACAGCAATTGACAGCAGTTTCACTCGGGACTTCCAGAGGCTCGTACCAAGTGGGAATTAGTTCAAGAATCTTGAGCTTTAGCAATATATTCATCGAAAGCCGTCAGTGATTTACTAGTAATTGAAGGAGACATTTTGCGATGCAAGCCTCCTGCCCAAAATAGAAACGCTTCATTCTGTTTCAGGTGAGTTTGAAGGAATGCGAATTCTCGGTATTCACTTGGTGAAATTAGATTCTTATTTCTGCGACCATTGGCCACTACGTTTCTTATGCATTCAGATTTGGTCCTAAATGAATTGGTGAATCCTAACTGATATTCAAACTATGAATAGTCTGAGATAATACTTGTGTGTCTGACATACTACTATAATATATCTATATAATATATTATGTCTGTTTACAGAAGTCTTGCAATTGTTTAAGCGAAGTAAACTGCCAGTTACACTGTGATATTTACGTGGTGGTATTGAATTCATGTTTTTGCATCCATTTCTTCTCTCATTTCATCTGCGCTCACATTTTTATTGTTGGAATAGATGATTTCAAAGTGAATTAATACCTGGAAATGACATACATTTCGACGTTTTAGAAGCACTGAAAATAAGACTTGTTGTAGTCATTCTGTATATCTCTCATATTTTCACATACCCGTCTTTGATATTCGGATTAATAATATCCGATGAAATTCCTCTGTGTGATATTTCAGTCCAAACAAAAAGTAATCAAATATACGAGAATTCAGAATTAAATGAATCTGCTAAGTTATCATGTGATTCAGTATCAATTATTTATACTGAACTGGTTCATGATCTGATAGATGAGTAGTCAGGAGTCAACGGTAAGTCAATGTAATCACCTTGTTAAATACTGTTCATACAATATCTATGTATAATTGTTTTTGTACAATTTGTTTTCATTATTTTACAAACATCACACTCTGGAGAACCTATATTCTGAAGAAATCAATATATGGAAACAAGATTAGGTGGAAGAAGTATCCACGTATCGTAGATAATTCTCGTTACTTTAGTTTAGAGCTGCAATAAATGCAACTGTCAGTTTCTGTGATTGTGCGAATGTACTTGAACAGAGGGAACGTCTCTTGACGTTGATCTAACATTTAAAGATCAAGACACATGGCAAGTGAAGCAAAATTATCACTGACTAGATGATGTTTATGATGGATTCTTAATTCCCAGTCGTTGACTGACTTTACTTCTCCATGAAAATTCTGTAAATAATATAACCAATTTATACCTGATCACCACAAACCCATCATGTAAACATGACAATAACAAATATCTTGGCTATATTTCCTAATGCTTGCAAGGATTTAAAAATGATACCTTAGTTGCTAATGTTGACGTCGAAACACTCAACATAAATTCCTTGTGCGACACTTCGAATCTTCGCTACTCTCCGACCAATATTGGTGTACTGAAGAATGTAGGCTTAATGGACGTAGAATCATGATAACTCACAACTGTTTCATTGATTCATACTGACATTCTTTAGTAATCGTGTAGTAGTGCTTCGTCATCTTTTTACGACTTTCTTTTAAGTCCTGTTTCACCATTCTCATTCATGGTTTACTGTATTTCACCTGTTAAATTTATTGCACATGTTGGTAAACGTGAAATGTAGTGATGTCGACTACTTAAAATTTTTTGAGGCTGATGTTTCAGAGAATAGAGTTAATTCTCTATGACTGGAATTTTATTCTATCACGATTATTTTAGACACAGACAGTGACGTAGAAATGTGAGTTAATCTGCTTGCTATTAATTCAGTAAACATTTGTCATCTGGTGAATGGACGGCTTAGAGCAAATTACGTGCAAGTGCTTCTTTGAAACGAATAAACCAGTACTTGGATTATTCGGTGGGAATGTGTTAGCAATGTGTTTATGACTTAATGAATGGATCGCCCTTTTTTAATAGGACCATGCAACTTTACTAAATATTCAATATTTAAATTCACTGGATACACTGATGGTAAAACGTGAATAATACGAACATGCGTCTCTCTTAATGAAAATGACGTTATTCCTCATAAGTTGTAAGCACTTGCAGAGAAACTAACAAAATAAATGATGACCTCATAATATTCTGCGCAAACATTTGCTTTTGCTTCGTTTTAAATCATAAGAGGGAGTAAATGCATGTAATAATGCAATAATGCCTGTTTATACCAATTATCTAATTTGCAAATATTAGTCAGAACGATGGTGAGAAGTTGTCAACCAGATGATACTTTGGATTCTCAAAAGTCAGGCCTATGAATCTCTACTTGAAACAAAAGTAACCTGAACTCATTATATCCCTATCAGAGTTAAGCTGACTAGTGAAATATTTCTTTAGTTTTATTTGCAAATATATGGTAGAACTAGTCAAAGCTGATTGTTATTCCGCAGTGTCAAACAGCTCTTACTTAGGTAATTCAAACACATTTGTACATAAGTGTTTCACTGAAGTAATCAACAGAATATTGCTAAGGAAAATGTTCAATGACCACAAGAATATGCGAAAACATTTCAAAGGTTTTCGTTTGAGACGTTTTTCATATGTGTCAGTAACTTTTACGACAAAGAGAAAAAAAGGTATTCTAAATCATCACTGAAGATTCTTGAGCAGGCTTTATTTGCGCGCAAGACTTTGAAACACGTTATCATTTTAACGAAGAGATGATATTTCAGACAATATTGTTTTTCAATATATCAGACCATAAATGTATTCGTCGTATCCTGCATCTTTTTACGCCGTCGAGAATTCTCTATTTATTGTCTGATTGTTTTCTATGAATAGGTTCAACTGTTTTACAAATACTAACTTCATATTCGCAATTGAACTTTGAGTGAATGCCAAATGCTTCCGTGCAAAATGCGTATTAAAGATTTCCACTGACTTATGTCGTCTTTCAGATTTAAACAGTGTTTCGCATCTATTATTCGCTTAAAAAAAACTTTGTAATGTTTCATGTCTGAAGTGACTAACGAGTACCTTTTAATAAATATGTGTGATTAATCATCGATCAACTTTGAGAATACGTTATTCTTTGATGTTGTTACTTTTGATTCTTATGAATCTATGAAACACGTGACATTTCTCCTGAAAACAATAAATACGTCAAACATAATCCATTGTGGGGCTTTGCATGATATAATGTTACGCAGTGATCTGAAAATTTGAACCGATATCGACGAGAAGAAAACTATGACAGTGACATTGGAAACAAATAATCATTCGTGTAGAGATTTAACTGGTATCATATACACATCATAGCTGAATTATTTTCGATAGGTAACTTTAAAATTGTCTATCTGGTGGAGAAATTTAACACCATCCTTCATCTAATGATCACCATCATTCCTCTATTTTCTATCATATAATCTCATCAGATTTAAAACTCAAATTTTCTGTGATAGTCACCTGATACTAGTATAACGGTTTCGCTGAAGCAATATTCCGTTCTGGAGGAAAACGTACATGCTGACTAGAAACTAGAGGTGAGTTGTATTCAGAGAATCCACTTCGGGAATATCCTCTGACTGTTGGCGGATAGCTGAGAAGTGATTACATCAAACATAATGTACTTTTGAACTAAGTTAGATATTATGCAGATAAGTTATTTCATCTATGAAATCGCAAATTTGAAACTCGGTATGATGCAAAAAGAAATAATAGTCCTGTGTAACAAACAAATATTTCAAATAATCATGATCAGTAATGAAACGTGCCTGGTGTGACAATTTTACCGTCTCATTTCAAATTAGGTAGGTATCTAATTTAGAAATTAACATCACTGGTCAGAGACAAGTTTCATTCCAGAATAAAATTTATTGTCATCAAACAAATGCACTTTTAACAAGTGTGTCATTTGCACAGTGGTTAGGACGCTCACCGACCAAGCAGATGGTCCGGGGTTCGATTCATGGTCGATGCACACCTGATATCAATGATTAGCCTGTTAAAATCAGGCTTCCGATATTACATGCTGCAAAATCCATACTTTTACCATAATACTGTGTGGTATCAAGCTAAAATAAAATAAAATCCCTTCTCAAAAAAGAAAATTTAATAAATACAAATTCGTTGAGAAGATTCCCTATCTATTCCGAAAAATTTTGTTGTCCAGTTCATTGAGAGTGGTTATATTGTGTAACTCTGGTAGTATGCAACAGATTCACTTAATTGAAAGTCGATAATATGCTTCCATATCAAAGCATTTGATATAATCTTCTACGAAAAGTACTATTCATTGAATATCAGTGATTTCCGCTAAATACGTTGAACAGAAATAATTTTTGACAATATTTGATCTCCAACGGGAACGTGGTCCCATGTAAATATTCGATGGCTAGCAAGAGAAACATTTTCTTATCGTAGAATTGCTAACATGATGATATCTTAAAAATCGCCGAGTAAATAACATGCGTGAATATGCAACGATATATTCAACACATAGGAATTAAGCAAAGTGTTAAGAAAACTGATTCGTAACTTCCCACATCTGTGAAGCTTTGTGACAGAAAGTATAAACGACTATTTTTCTGCAATTTTAATTTTGTGGTCACCTGTTAACTGCAGTCATGAAATTTTCGCAGTTATGCTAAAATGCAAGTACTATAAGAGCTGAATAAATAAAACTTTTCCAAACACGGAAAACGCGTTAGAACAGTAATAAGAATTTACAACACTCAAAATACCTAGATTATTCAGAGTCAGTCATATGAACCTACACTAAAACAAAAGTTTTTGCTGTGCAGTCAGTTTAATACACTTTTACAAGAGATTCACATAGCTGCATGTGTTTTGTAGACGCCTGTCTATCAAGACTTGCAACTAGAAATATTAGACATAACGTATGCAACTTATTCAGTGGCACTAGGTAAGGTTTATATATTCTCATGCGTAAAACACTTGTTTATTAGATTAATCTGCTCTAGCTGCACACTAGATGTTCCGCTTAAGCGACTTATGAGGTACTTCTGTGTGGAATAATTGAAGTCTACAAAGATTTACAATTGCTTTCCCAATGTTTCATACAATACTTAATTCATATGTACTCAAACTTCCTATGACTAAATAGAAGCAAGAATTTCACTATGTGATGAAAGATGCAAAAACACGTTTCACTTCTATTAAAAACTGTGCATATTCATCTCTATGAAATGTCGTTTTCGCAGTATGGTGATAGTTGATACAAAAGTGATTTCTTATCAAATAAAAACATAAGCACACTTGTTGTATACTGAAGTAGTTTCTTAAATACAGATGATCTAAATTTTTTCAAAGTAAGATTTGTATAAATCAAGTTAAATCGATTTTATTGTCTTTTTCTAAACAAGGCGAACTGAAATAAGCGTTACTCACTTCATATTATCAAACTCCCTTTCACAAATAATAGTCCGACATAATACATAAAAGTTTTACATTGGCTCTGGTTTTTTCTTCCGTATTTCTCATCTAAATATAAAAGAGCAGATTCAACAAAATGTTTCTTATCTAGTAATAATACTTGTACTTCCAAGTCCAAATATCTGTTTGAATGGGTGGGGTTTTCTGTGAACACTAGTGTGTAACTTCCAATCTTCTTTCATTCTTACGTGGCAATCCAACATCTGAAGTTCCTGTTCCTGACTTTTCAATTCATAAGATATTTTTACTTCTGATCAGCCCATCCTATAACAGTGAAAATAGGATTGGTGAAATATTTAAGTGACAGAGCACAAGAACTAAGAAGTTCTACAGAAAATCTGAGACAGCAAGTGGTACACATAAAAGAAGCCTTGAACCTAATAATTATCCGGAGAAATTAGTCAGGAAATATGTAAGAAAGTGTAAAAAAAATAAATAATGTTAGTAACGATGGTGATAATAATAATGATAACATTATTAATGATAATGATGATGATAATAGTGATAATATTAATATTAATGACGACACCAACAATAAGGAATCTAAATCATCAGTAGCAATTCCATACAAGGAAAGTACCTCGGGTACCTTAAGCAGAATTCTTAACAAGGCAGGCAGGAATAAGAGTGGCATTCAAACCAACAAACTTAATTAGAAACAGGCTTTGTCGGTTAAAGCGTAGATCCTGTGGAGCCTTTAAAACTAAACAATTTAGTTGATCTAACACCCTGCCTGCTATGATTCTCAGGTCAAATATACACGTCAAACTGGTATAACAGGGCAGTCAGACTAGCCGAACATAAAAACCTGGTGGCGAAATCTAAATGAGTTGACCCAAATAAGATAAGAAATCTAGAGAAAAGTTTGGCTTTAGCACCACATGCTCTCACACACAACCATACAATAGGATGTGATAGGATGACAGTTTGAAAAGCTTATGTCACAGGATGGAGGGATAGACTGATAACAGAAGCTTTGTTTATCGAATCAACTGCAAACAAATGTGGTAGGAATGATTCAACACGTGCCCACCCAGATATATTTAAAACTCTACTACCTCTACTAAAAATAGGAGAGGACAAGGAAATCTATAATACTCAAGTTTCAAAGTCGTATGATTACAACTGATATGATTACGAGCAATAAATTTTGTTCGAAACGTCCTCCAGCAAATAATGTTGTTTCACCGTGTGATACGTCTAATAAACAAACTGATATGGAATTACTCACTACCACATTAACCAAGTTTCAAACATATATTAAGATGAATAAGGCATATTTCATGCTTGAAGTAACTCACATTTTGCTTTTATTTGTTCATGTTTGCATTGACAAATCTTGAAAAGAGTCGTTTCTTCAGTATTTTCACTTGAATGTTTCTTATTATGAACGTCTTTGGTCACACATGTATTTGGTTGCCAAAGCCAGAATATACTCGTCACACATCTCGTCTGAAACAATAGACACGTTAAACAAAATTTTTTTTTTGTACAGTACGACACAAATTCTAGATCCGAAGAATGCGAGTAGGTGCATATGGAATTATCTGTGAACATATGCTATATAACGAAAAGTAGAATGTTCGTTAGAAAACTTAATATACTATTATATCGGATAACGAAACAACTTGTACAGTGTCGGATGAGCTTATTGTATTACAGTGCACAGACTAGTTCTGTTGAAAAGTTTGTTATGTCAGTTTGAGAATGTTAATCAAAAGACAGGAGCAGCTTACGTAACATCTGAGAATAACTCTGCGTGCAGATGGCAAAGTTAGAATGAAATTTTAGATGTCATACCTTATACGTCATAAAATTTTAGTCGAGAATTAATGAGATATGTCTTGAAAAGCTACTGTCACCCTGTGTGCGAATGTTGTTAGTATTTAGATGTAATAAGTAGACAAGTGTTTGTGGATCACACTATCTCCGTCATTACAACAGGAAACATTATTTCGATATAATAAGTATGTAATATGAAGTCATCACTTGTGAATTTCAAATATTTCGATGACTTTCCTACCCAATGAGCGAGTGGCACAATCATTTGTTCTCATGACAGTCATTCAAATACCAAAATTTTTGATAAAAGTGATTTAAAGCACTTTAGAAATGTTTTACAATTAACAGCTGGAAAAATCGATATTTACGTTTTTACATGATATCTCGCTTGCTATGTGCTACCTAATTTGAATTACTAGTGATACCGAATTCAGCGATCCTCTTTTGATTCTGATTGATGCTTTACTTATTTTTATGAAATTATCATAGGGACATATTTACCTTAATTACGAAATCGTTGTCTTCTAAGCTTCGAGAGACCAAACCACTGGATATTACTTGAGCGATATACATCGTTGTAGGATTAGGAATGGTTGAATTGTGGCTAACCATGAGATATATAATGATGAAACGGGACTGTACTACTCGTAGTGTTGATTTCACATTTCAGCTAATAATGCTCAAGGCTTTCCAGTGAGGTGAGTATGTCAAATGCTTTGAAGCACCAGCTGTATTGATAGACGTGTTTCAACAATTATCAGTGGGATCCATAATTTAGTCTCTAATGACATTGGAAATACCCAAATAATCGCATAAATCTCTTTCTTTCATGAAACAACTGTTTACCGATTCTAGCGACATTCTCGGTTTACAGAGCTTTGAAAAGATATTTTTACTCTGGTATATAAAATCTGTTTTTATTATCTTTTTGCTTATAGCTAGCGATGACGGCATCATAAATGATTTCTTGTTTAAACTGAACTTTCCACAAAATTGTTATTTGCCATAACTCAAATGAATTTATTACTTTTCCCACCGACTTTTCCCTTCCGGCACGATTCATTACCAATATAACTTAAATCAACTTTTTTCACTACTTGAAATAGTATTAGTTATATTTTTCACAATTGTTATTTTTATTTACATACTGAAGGATATGTGTTTAGATGAGCAATCACAGTTGATAAATTATGTGTCTTTCGTTTGTGCATACGAGAGTTTACCTGCTAAATGACATGATGATATTTTTGGATTTATTTAGAGTTTTAATTAAACCCTTTTATTTATACATGCATCAGTCGCATGTTTTATTCCAATTGTGAAATGATTTGAAAACACATGACAATCCTCCTGATGAATTAAGCATATTAAACGTTGTTCGATTAATTGTTTCGTGAGACATGAATTGAGTTATACGTGAGACAAATGTGAATGAAATAAATAACAGGATAACTGGCAAGCTACTTTGAGACACATATAGTAGTGAAATGCTCCAAAGACAAGAAAAACTGACTGCTCTTCAATAACTTGACAGCTGTGTCGAACGAGAATAACATTATCAATTCAAATTCCACTCAACAGTATTTTGATTGGACACTAGTAACTAGTGTGATGTGTCTAGTCCGTTCTTCGCTGCAGAGTGAATTCTATCAGTCAGCTTTGTAATGTGACCGGCCACTATTCTAGGTAGCTGGCCATCACGGTGCACATTGATTTGATGATATTAGATAGTTGGAGGCAATCTTCAGGAAGCCTTGAACCTAGGTTTTGTACTGGTCGTCACTCATCAGCAAGGCGTATCTGCAACCTTGAAGGAACTCATATCCCTTCTGATATTTGAACCCGCCTCACCCACTGCTACACTCAGAAATGTTACCACTGAGCTATTTGAGCTGGGGATTTACCGTCCTACAGGTGGTCAATCATCCGTTCAACAGTGCCGTTGGGCAGCTAAAGCGTCAAGTCTAAGTATAAAAACCGAGTACATAGAATCACGTAAAATAGACTCGAAAGGGTGAAGTGAACATTTCTGTCTGGATGAATAACACAGGGATTTTTACCTTGCAATGTCAAAGGAATAGATTATAACATCAACGTTATCATTAACGTCAAAGTAGGTATAAATGCTGAGATAGGCACGTCCAACGGAGATTTTTCAAACAATAATTACTTTGATCTTCGTATCACGGAATCATTGATAGTAATGCTAACGAATTCTCCATTTCCGTATTACTGTTTAGAAACTGAACAGTTTTATGAAACACGTGATTTCGGTGACATATCTCGTTCCAAACAGTATCTGACAACTTTGAATGAAAAGCGTGTGAACGAATCTACTTCTGAATGTTACGACAACCCTTGTTGCTGATATAAGCTTGTGATTCATTACAGAGAAATGCGATAGGGGAAACCTGTCAGATGCGTTTTAAGAAAGGTATTTCCATCCACCCAACTGAAGCCCTTGTATCACACTAGAACTTTGAGTGGGTGTGGACCCACCTCGGTAAATCTTTCAAACAAAGTCAGGCGACTACTCAACATCGCAGTCAAATGAACCACATTCTTTCAAAGACTTTTTTGGGAAATGTCGTTTGAAACGCGCATTGAATATATAGCGAAGCAAAGGTCTGGAACATTTGGAGAAGAATTGGAGAAATGAATCAATAAAATTTGAGGAATTCGAAATACTGAATCATACAGAACAAGTATATCATTACTCATTCGTCGTGAGAATAATGTCCACATAGGTATAAATAGTACGATGAAAAATATGTGGGATTTTTAATGCTCAACCAAGGAATGGTAAGAGAGTCAACTTTTGCAAAATATTGTCAGTGAACTGCTCCATTCGTAATATTGCATCAAAAGCCCAAGGGTCTGGACTGAAACAATACGCAACCTTTATAACAAAATATCTCTGAAATGAGACTGAATGAGCCTTACAAACTCTGTAGAGCTAGTGGATATTTCAAAATAACGCTCTGAGGAGAATACAGATTCATAAGAAATCGGAAGAACTTTAATAATGCCATATCCTACTAGCATTATTAGTTTTAGGCATTGAATTAAACCATGTTGACTCACCCAGTGACGGCTTTATTCTGCGTATTAGTTCTGCTGATAAGTGAATCCTTTTTCATCGAATCTACACCAAATACATGCAATAGGAATGATTCCTCACTCATAGCTGAAATATGAAAAACACTACAACCAATCAAATCAAGTGAAAATTAATGGAACTAGATATGAATGAAGCTAGGAAGTCGTGTGAGTACATTGATATGATTATGAGCAGGCATAAATTGTACTCGAAACGTCATCAGTGAACATTACTGTGTAACACTGTGAGACATAATCAAAACAAAATTTACCCATAAGGGAATTACACTCTACCACATTGCACAAGTTTTATTCTTATATCAACAATAAATGCATCCTGTTTGAAACTGAACTTTTCACAAATTTGTTGATTGCAATAACGCAAATAAATCAATGATGACTTCTACCGACTTCTATTTCCTAGAGGTATTCATTACCAATATAACATAAATTAACTTTTATCACTACTGAAATATAATTAGTTATATTTTTGACAACTGTTATTTTTATCAACACACTGAAGTATGTTTGCTTAGATGAGCAATCACAGTTGATGAATTATGTGTCTTTTGTTTGTGAATGCGAGAGTATACCTGCTAAATGACATAATGATATTTTTGGATTTACATATAGTTTTAATGAAACCTTTTTTATTTATATACATATACATCAGACTCATGTTCTATTCCAGTGGTGAAATGATGCCAAAACACACGACAATCCTCTCGGTTAATTAGGCATATTAAACGTTGTTCGATAAATTCTTTAGTGCAACATGTATTAAGTTACACATGGGACAAATGTGAAACTGTAAACTTCCTTGAGACACATACAGTAGTGAAACGCTCCAAACGTTCGGGTGATATTCTTGTTTCTCATAAGGCAGAGATATACCTTAAATGCATCATTTTCATCATCTGCAACCAACCAAATCCGGATTCTTCATCGGACTTTCCAGTAAGCTTTGTCAACTGATTCTTCGAGTTGTATATTAGAATGATACTTCCACTAAATCAGCTGTATACATGTTCTCATTGATGACCATGTTACTATTGCTGTGCATACCCACTTATGAGATCCTTGTAAAGCAATGAAATAGTTATGTCTTAATCTAATTTCATGAAGCAAACGATTATGCCACTCAATACACATATGTAGAGTGTTCCTGATAATGATTTACACTCATCAGCAATTAAATCAATTATTCCCGTTATTGTCTAAAATGATCCATTCCCGGATGAAAAGTAATTGGGTGCTTGCTTCTTTAGAACTGAATGGACACCAGTTTCTTAAGAAAACATTTAAGTCAGCAATTTTGTTTTCAATTAGATCACATCAGGCTTAACTCTAATATACATAAATTTACAAATAAAAATTCAAATAAAAACCGATCATGGTGTTTTGTCTATAGGATAATAAGATGGTGAATACAAATCGTGCAATAAGTCGTAATATTAGTAATGATAATAATAATAATGGTTCTATCAATAATAAAGATGAAAAAAGAAGGCAATCTGCGATAACACGTATAATGATAAACAGCATGAATAAAAAAATTGTTCAGGTGGAAGTAGTAAATAAAGGCTAGTAAAAACAAATGAACCAATTAGGTTATGCTGGATTGTAATGAAATTAAATGGAACAGGTTTCGAATGAAGATGAGATAGGATTAAGGGGTGTTAAGAGAGGGGTTGAAAATATAAGTAAGGGGTGGTGTAGAAGTCATCAGTTGGTTATGCCTTAATAGGCCGAGTGAGGGATAATAGCTGTAAGAATTCCTTTTAATGTATAGTTTAGCTTTATTAGTTCGAATGTCTTTCGCCTCAGTTATAGACAGTAGACGAATACGAATACGATTCATTTCACTATTTATCTGACTGAAGAGAATGTTTCGTAGGCAAAAATCACGTTGTAAGAAAAACGAAGTGTTCTTTGAGATGACATAGTAAGAATAGTTTGACCGCTGATCGTCACTAAATGCAATATTTGTAGCTGTAAATACGTGGTGAAAAAGACTATGGTGCTCGACGGTGTAGTTCACTAAAATCATGCCACGTATCATAACTTCGCTCAACACTGAACACGAGCTGCTACCGTACTTTGGCCTTTTTATGATCTGTAACAATATGGAAATGCATTCGGTTTGCTCTCCAGAAATCGAACTTATTGTGAGTGTTAGCTTCAGTTTGTGTTTATCTGACTGCTATTCTTGTATGATGGAGATGATTTGTAGCTTAGGTGGATGATTTTGATGTGGTTGTGTTCTCTGAGCTGGACAGTTAATATGTGAAGCTTTCATAGCCCTGTCAGGCGACATCTTCGGCTCATAGAATTTGAAAAAAGCTTTTACATTCCCCACGAGTGGCACAGAACTCTCGCCGACCGTGCACTTGGTCCGAGGTTCAATCTCCTGACAACGCACACCTGATCGGCCTACAAAATTTGGGATACCGATAACCATGCTGAAAATCCCATACTTGTACCGAAAATACGGAGTGGAATCAGGCTGTACTCAAAAATAATAAAAAAATAAAAATTTCATAGTCAGTTGTTTATTCGTCATATTCAGTGTTTTGATCAGCTGAACCTACCTACTGACATATATTGCATGTTTAACTACGAAACTATCACGATAAGCACTTATCTATCGAAAGAATAATCACGAGATGTTTATTCAGTAGAACAGGACTATATTTAAGGTTAGACCTAATGGACTTTTCATGAATAAATATGAGTAACACCAAAGGGAAAACATTCAGTGGGGATGGTGAAATGATGCACTGAACATGTGATTCTTCGCTAATGAATTTTGACAAATATTGTTGCATTTCATTTACTTTGATGTAGGGATAATTTAATGGTCATTTACTGAAATTAATTGCTGCCAACTTACCATTCAGCCAGTCGTTAACATATGCTCTTCAGAGTGGAATGAACGTTGTCACTGGAGAACAATACTTTCTTTTAGTGACTTATATTAGGAATTCCTTAATAGTTATCATTTATGTGAGCAACTTAACAAGGCATGTTTCGGAAATAATTTATCACAACTTTAAAAACTTTCCAAACCACGAGAGCTGTCGAATTTCACTTGTGATTATTAGTTTATCCTATTCTCTTCAAAATGAGTAATTTTCGTGAGGCTGATTGGGAAAGCATTTCTAGTTTGATCATATGTTTGATTGAGCTTCATGTGTAGACAGAAAATTACGTTTTATGTATGTCGATGAGGTACCGTTCTTTATGTACACAAACATGACAAGTCTGCATTTTCAACTGTGCATCATTTTCACGTGCATTTCGGCGCAAAGTGTGCGTCAGTGGAACAGGGGTTAAGAAGCTCGCCGACCATGCACATGGTCTGAAGTTCGATCCCTAGACACCAGATATCATTGGTCGAACTGCTTAATTTCGGCAGCCCGTAAGCGCTGAAAATTTTACATTGGCACCAAAACAATGTATGTGATCAAGTGATAGTAAAAATAATTTTAATGTGTAAAATAATAGAAAACCAATGTTCATTAATGCAGTGACAATATTCGGCGAGATCACGTAAAACTATCTTCTGTATAAGCATAATGTGGATACATGAATTCGTTTTATAAGCGTTCAGCTGTAATTAATATACGGGCAATAATGTAGCCGTCTTACAAGTGGTGACTGTCGTGGATCAGCAACATATGTGATCGCGCTTCGTCGAATGAATCGGCTAGTATCATTTTGGTGTTGCAATCGCGAAGCCATCACATGTTGACGATACAAGTGCATTAGGCTGGTGTCTTCTTGATATGAATGCTGTCCATCACTTCAGAAGAGGAATGAATCTCACACCAAACTGTCGTAATGGGAATTACTAAATTCATCAGTATCTAGTATGATTTCAGACAAAATGTGAATGTAGGAGATTTTAAATGTTCGTGATGACTTTTAATTTAAGCAGCATAGCATTTCTCATCTCAAGAATATAGGAGACAGTCACAAACAAACAAAAGGCATATCTTAAGTGTCGAAAACCGATTTGAACCCACCTATCAACAGGATGATACTAATGAAATGACAAATGAATTCTATATTCAAACATATAGTGAAATTTTCTGTGAAAATTGTGTGCATGAGGTATTAAAGTTAATTAATATTTTTATTATACCTTTTAATTCCTAGAGGAAAATAAGGCTTCAGCTGCGCATCTCCATCGATTTCTGTTTTCTGCCAACGTTTTTACTCCGCTCCAAGTCTACCCACATGCTTTCATCTGTTATTTACATGACCTCCTTCAAGTGCCCCTCGCACTGACGACCAACTCGTCGCTTCCCTTTTGAGTCCCATACGAGCAATGGCTTGTCTAGTGATGCCACTTGATGGTTTCCTCAGAGTATGGCCAGCCAATCCATCTCCATTTCCTCCTGCCTGTTTGTTTCGCTATCGGTTCCTGGTTGGTTAGCTCAGTGCCACAGATTCCTGTTGCTGATGTTTTCTAGCCGGCCATCTGATCTTGAGTATTGAGCGAAGACAACTGTTAATGAAAGTCTGAAATCTGTTTGAGATGCTCTTTCTGTCGTGCCAACTCTCTGATCAGTATAGTAGCACTGACTTCACATTGAATTTGAAAATCCGGACCTTATTTTTGATGCTGAGTGCTGTTGACTTCCACACATACTTAGGAGTAATGAAAGCCTGTCTTGCTTTTCCAATTCTTGCTTTTATATCCTCGTCAGTTCTGCCTGTAGTTGAAACGATGCTTCCCAGGTAGGCAAAGGAGGTTGTTTCTTTCAGGTTCCTCCCATTTATGCCGGTTGATTGTTGTCTGTTGTTGCTGTTGGTGTTGGCCAGGAATCTTCATCACCTCTATTTTATCTATGTTCACTTGAAGTCCTATCTTTGATGCTTCTTCTGCCAACTTGTTTCTTTTCACTTGCATATCTTCCAGCTTGTGGGAAATCAGACATATATCATCGGCGAAATCCAGATACTCCAAGTTTTCTGTGTGAGTCCATTTTATGCCTGTTTCCTTATTTCACATTGTCTGTTCCATCATCCAGTCTACTGCAATCAGGAAGATTATTGCCGTTAGTAGACAGCCTTGCCTCACTCCCGTACTTACTTCAAAGGCTTCCGTAAGTTTCCTGTTGTGGATTACTGGGCACCCGACCGAAAGCTGCTACCTTGACGTGGTGGTCGGGCTTGAACACCGCAATGACCTAATCAAGCTATACTGGCTGAGACTTATGTCTCTTGAGGTTCTACCATGCCAGGCAGGTTGTTTGGATAGCGGTTAAACAAAAAGCAGCTACCCATCCAATATCATGATAAATTCACAAAATTTCATGCCGGATCGGCCGTGGCCCGGATTAACAACGACCGCGCTTCCTGCTGCCGTGTCACAGGGCGGGAGTGATAAGTATGCTACTGAGGCACACCAAACAAAAGAGAACGAACAAAAACAGGCCGCGTGTGACCGGCCCAAAGCAGTTGTCCCCTGGGCTCTGCGGTCACGCAACCAACTTCCACGGTGTGGGCAGCCGGGAAGTAACAATCGCCCTCACAATCCGAAATGCACACAAAACCTCTCTAATCCTCACTTATCTTTGTCTTCATCTCCATTACCTTGCCTTCCTCCCACTGATGCAACTCCTCTACTTGATGGCTCCTCACTCCCTCTTCACTCTGTGTCCACTAAAAACGACGAAAGCCAAAAAACCACCACGGATAGTCTCCTAAAGCCACGCCACCAATTTCATATAGGAGCATTTAATGTTAGGACACTTTGCCAAATAGGACAACAAGCATCACTAGCTAAGACCCTGGCATCTCGAGCCATTGATGTATGTTGTGTTTCAGAAACACGCATACAAGACCCAAGTGTGGTTATTCACCTAACCCCACCTGGCCAACAGGATGAATCTTCAAAATTCACCTTGAGGGTGTCAGGAGATGCCACAGCTAGTTCACGAGGATTAGCTGGCGTAGGGATAGCTCTGAGTACTAGGGCAGAAAAGACATTGCTTGACTGGATCCCGGTAGATAGCCGAATGTGTGCTGTCCGTCTGAACGGATCAGTAAGAAGGAGAAAGGACTGCACTACTCGCCGATGCCTTTTCGTAATCTCCGCCTACGCCCCCACTGACTGCAGTTCGGATGAAACGAAGGATGAGTTCTACCAAAAGCTGTCTAGTTTGGTGAGAAAGGCTAAACGCTCAGATATAGTCGTTCTAGCTGGTGACTTTAACGCTCAAGTAGGGAAATTGTGTCAATCTGAGAAGGATGTCGGTGGCACCTATGGAGTTCCGTGCCAGCGAACCGACAACGGTGACCGTCTCCTACAGTTCTGTTCAGATAATCATTTGTTTCTTGTAAGCACTAACTTTAAACACAAGGAGAGACACTGTTTAACCTGGCGACCCCCATCATCAAACCAACGCTGGACACAAATAGACCACATAGCAATAAGCTATCGTTGGCGTGGGTCGGTAGGAGATTGTCGCTCCTTCTGGAACACGTGTGTAGATACCGATCATGCACTGGTCCGGGCTCGTGTGTGCTTACGACTGAACGGACGTAGGAAACAGCTGGCGGTAAAACCATCACGTCCCCAGCTCGATCAGGAAACTAAATCCCTATTTGAGGAAGAACTAGCTAAACGCATATCTGAATTCGACAGCTGTGCTCACCCTGGAGAAGCCTGGAAGAATATTCAGTCAGCTATAGATACAGCTGTAAAAGCTGTGAATAAGGCAAATCCAAAGGTGAGTAAAAACCACTGGATTTCGACTGCCTCATCCGAACTGATAGATGCTAGAAGACTTATTCCGGCGAGCTCCGAATTCAATGAGGAGCGAAAGCTGCACAAAAGGAAACTTACTAAAAGTCTCCGCAAGGACCGTGAACAGTGGTGGGTGACAAAGGCGAAAGAGATGGAAAAAGCATCGGCGATAGGCAACACTAGGCAACTCTTTAGACTCATCACAGAATCGGGTGGGAGAAGGCAATTCATAAGTGAGACTATTTCTGAGAAAAATGGCTCCTTAATTAGCTCTCAGGATAGACGCCTTGAACGCTGGAAAGAACACTTTGAGGAACAATTTAACTTGCCTACAGCCACACTGAACCTCCCCGCCATCCACCACGTACCCGAATGGGATATAGACACTGGTCCGCCGTCTGTAGGTGAGGTTACAAAAGCTATCAGTAATTTGAAACGAGGCAAAGCGGCAGGACCCGACGGAATTATTCCGGAGGTGTTTAAATATGGGGGTGACATACTAGTTTGTAGATTAACTGAGGTACTAGGCAAAGTCTGGGAATCAGAGACAGTACCATCAGACTGGGGTAAGTCACTTATTATACCGATATTCAAGAAGGGAAACAAGTCCTCGTGTGATAATCATAGGGGGATCAGCCTAACGAACATAGTCTCTAAAATCCTAGGCTCAGTAATCATGCATAGACTAAGCAGAACTCGGGAGGAACAGACAAGGGAAAATCAAGCAGGCTTTAGACCAGGTAGAGGGTGCATAGATCATATCTTCACTCTTCGACAGATTCTAGAACATAGACACACTTTTCGGCGTCCAACAATTGTCATATTTCTTGACTTGAAGGCGGCCTTCGACTCCGTGGATCGAAAGGTACTATGGCAATGTCTGACTGTGAAGGGAGTGCCAAGAAAGTACATTGCACTAATCAAGGCACTCTATTCAAACTCACGTAGTCGTGTAAGGGCTTATGGGGAATTGTCATCTGAATTGGTAACAACCAGTGGTGTCCGACAGGGATGTCCACTTTCCCCATTTCTGTTTAACTTCATCATAGATATGCTAATGGAAGTATCCTTAACTGAACGTAGTGACTTAGGAATCGACTTGTTACCAGGGAATAATCTTATGGACTTAGAATATGCAGATGACATAGTCCTGTTAGGGGAGGATGCTGACAAAATGCAGAGTCTTCTGAACACCTTGAGCAGCAATCTTCGTATGTTTGGCATGCGATTCGCCCCTGCAAAATGTAAGATGCTGCTACAGGACTGGACCACGTCAACCCCTAACTTAGTGATAGGGAGTGAAGTGATAGAACATGTTGACCACTTCACCTACTTGGGAAGTTGTATTAGCACCAACGGACTGATTGGCGATGAAATCTCAGCACGGATCCGAAAAGCTCGAGCTGCTTTCGCTGACTTACACCATCTCTGGCGTAGGCGTGACATCCGGTTATCAACCAAGGGACGTGTGTACTGCTCATCAGTTCGCTCCGTCCTTCTCTATGGCTCTGAAACATGGCCAATACGCGTTGAAGACATGAAAAGGTTGACTGCTTTCGATCATAGATGTCTGCGATCTCTGTCTCACGTTAGGTGGTTTCACAAGATAAGTAATGTTGACGTTAGGCGTAGAGTGTTGGGCAAAGAGGGAAAATCAATCGACGAGGCTATAAAGTTACATAGACTAAGATGGCTAGGTCACGTGCTGCGCATGCCTAACCACCGCCTCCCCCGACGGGCATTGCTAGCTGATATAGGTTCAGGTTGGAAAAGAGCCAGTGGTGGCCAAACAAAAACATGGCATCAATCCATGAAATCCTTGACAGTTAAACTGAGTCAGGTAGGGAGATGCAGACTCCCGGGTTGGGGCCCTCGGGACTCTAGGAATCAATGGCTGGAGACAATAGGTGACATGGCTCAAAATCGTTGTCAATGGCGCAGATGTATTCAGTCTCTGTAATCTTTCATATTCCTTTCTACCATTACCCATTCTGTTTCACTCTTATACTTGTCAAACTCTATTGATTCTCTCCACTCATCTTCTTGTCTACCTCTGTGTGCTATTTGGAACGTGGCAACTCGAACTGCTGCACTTCGGTGCCAAGTTCTATGTTGAATCCAGACAGACAGACAGATTACTGGGCATGCAGCATTGTCGTATAAATGTTGGATGAGATGGATAATTGTCGATGGCACCCCGCAGTAGTAGCGAATTAGTTGCCAAATGACCTCTCGATCAACGCTGACGAAGGCCTTCTCAAAGTCGATGAATTTGAGATAGAGAGGTGACTGCCATCCCAAGCTTTGTTCAATGATGATTCGTAGAGTGGCGATTTGATCAATACATGATTTGTTTCTCCGGAATCCAGCTTGTTCCGATAGAAGTTTTCATCCAGGTTGGCTTATTCGATTCTCTCCAGGATGATGCGACTTAGTATTTTGCTTGGAATGGACAGAAGCATAAATCCACGCCAGTTTTCACATTGACTTAAGTCTCCTTTCTTTGGTAGTTTGAATAAGTACCCATTCTTGCAATCCTCGGGTACTTTGCCCTCTTTCCACACCTTCTCCAGCAATGGCGCCATCAAATCCGCTGTTGTCTCTAGGTTCATTTTCAAAGCTTCTGCTAGGATTCCATCTGGTCCCTCTGCTTTTCCAGCTTTTAGCATCTTTATTGCATTCAGGACCTGTGATTTCGTCGGAGGGTCACTGTTTACTGGTAGTTCTGCTTCCGTTGTTGGTATTGTTGGGCGCGTTGTAGGTGGCGGACGATTTAGAAGTCTTTTGAAGTTTTTAGCACAATGTATTTTTGCTCCAGCTCTTTGTTGATTGACTTTCCATTGCCGTCCTTTATTGGCTTAATCTGTGTTGAACGTTTGCCCGATAGGTTCCTAGTTTTTAGTAGAGTGTGGCGAGGTCTCCTTTGCCTGCAGCTTGTTCTGCTTCGTTTGCCATGGTTTCATAATATTTTCTTTCGTCTTACATGGCACTCTTCTCTACTCTTTTGTCCAGTGTATTGTAATTTGCGTTCAAATTCTGTTTTTTTGTTGCTCGTCGGTGCACTGACTAATCTTTTGTTTCACTATCCTTTTCTCTTCTATTAGTTTCCAAGTGTCCTCAGTGACCCACTGTTTTTCCTGCCTCTTCTTCCTACCTAGAACTTCCATGCCTGTTTGACTCCACTTGATTTCAAGTTGTTCCAGTGCTTTCCGACTCCGACCTCATCGCTGGTGTTGATTTGTGTCTCGGCTTTGTCCCTTATGCTTGCAGTGGAGATGTCCCTTGTATCTTGGTCCTTCAGTTTTTGAGTGTTGAACTTAGCTTGTGGTCTATCTGCAGATCCTCTTTTCTTGAAAGCTTTTAATCTGATTTGGATTGTCCCTAGTACGAGATGGTGATCTTAGTCAATGTCTGCTCATCTTCTTACTTTTGTGTCCAGTAGGCTGCGCCTCCACTTCCTTGAGCAGCATTAAGATGAAGTCGATTTGGTTTTTGGTTTGCCCGTCTGGTGACACCTATGTAGCCTTGTGGATATCTTTGTGTTTGTATAAACTGCCACCAATCACTAGTTCGTTGAAAGCGCAGAAGTCGACGAAGACTTCTCCATCTTCATTCATTTCTCCGAGAGCTTCTCTACCCATGATGAGTTCCCTCCCTGTGTTGTCTGGTCCCAGTTTGGCGTTCGTCTCCCATTAGTATTTTAATGTTACCAGCTGGAGTATTGTCCATTACTGCCTGTAGTTGTCTGTAGAGTTCTTCTTTCTTTTCGAGGTCTGCGTTGTTTGTGGGTGCATACCACTGTATAATTGACACTTTCCTTCCTGTGGCGTTGAATTTGGCGGTCATTATCCTAGACGAGGTCGCCTCCCATTGCATGAGGGCCCTTGTCAATAATAATATGAAATCAAATCAATCATTTTCTGAGCTAAATACCAATATTCCCAACAGATAAACTGAACTCACACGAAGAGAAGAAAAAAAGACAAGTGTAAAGAATGCTACCAATACTTCGTCTATTAATTTTGAAGTCGGCGGCCTGCTTAAACCTAGGGCTGCCAGAATTTGCCGCCACTTATATTGCATCTGATTACTTGGGTTTATTTTGTTTAAATTATTCCCTTATATGTCCAAATCGTATTACTTACTCTCGTGATTATTTAAAATGTTTTCAACCTGATGATTTACGAGTATATAATAACCTTATGAAAAAGCATCATGGTGGGTGGCAAAGATCCTTAAAGTGTACTCCAATGCTTCAGATGACTGTTCCTGCGATTATGAGCACAAATTGCAGGTAATTATCGAACAAGGTTAATTACTTGGATGCTCTATTATATTCAAATATTTATCGTAATACAAGTAAAATAAGGCTTTAAGAAATTTGGCTCCACGATTCCTATGATGACAATTTGATCTTACTGAATGGTTACAATATGTACTAACAAGACTGAAGCAGTTAAAGGAATATCGAGTTGGTGTTGTTTATACTTTTATCAATTCTCAGTGGTCTGTTGCCAGCAACGACTGTCTTAAATTCTCAAATGATAATATTGAGTGTATAGCTGTTAAATGTCGACCTAAACACCTATCTTAGTGCAAAGTCATTTATATCACAAACATTTATGGCACACCTGTTTGTAGCACTTAAGAACTATCTAAGCTTGCAGATCAATTTCACTATTTTCGCTGCCGACTCTTTTGGAAACTCATTGTTGATAGTGACGGGTGATTTTAATTCATGTGACTGCAGCTTTCTCACTGTTCTAGGTCATGAAAATGTTGTTAACTTTCCTACCAGACTGAACAATTCTGTCGATCATGTATTTATAAATGACAGCGGAATATACAAAGCTCGTAAAAAAGCCCCACTGTCTAACTCAGACCATTGTATTGTACGTGTTCTACCTAAAGTTTATGGAAAGTTACACAAAAGAACTTTTTCACACCTTTCCAAGGAAACTGTACATGTTAGGGGCATGCTCAAAGACCTGTTTAATAAAAAATCTCTTGATGACACAATCTCTAATATTAAAAGTTATCTTAAATTTTGTCTTGACATCTGTTGTCCCAGAGAAACCGTCTTTATAAGATTTGGCCGTTTTTCCTTCCCTGAACTTAAAAAACTTCGCCGACGAAAAGTGAAGCTATATAAAATGAGATATAATACTGGTTTAAAAAAATTAACATCCTAATAAATTCTGAAATGCACAGGTTGAATTCAATTTACAACCAAAAGTTTATGTCCGGTAAAATGCGTCGAATATATGGAAACTTTTCAAAGAAATTACTGGTGGTAAGTAGTTGAACGGTATTCCTTATTCCCTTGATTTTTGCACACTTAACAAGTCTTTTATATATTCTCTCACAAATGCCAAACTTTCCAGTGTTACAAGTGTTAATGAAACCTGCTTCCCTGGTTTCAATACAAATTGATGTTCTAAAATGTCTACAGTCTCTGAACCCTTCTTGTAGCCTGAGTCCAGACGGTTTGCCTAATTTTATTCTTAAAAAATGTGCAGACGTCCTGGTTTATCCTGTCATGGACATATATAACGAATCCTTTGCCAGAAATGTCATGCTAGCAGTTTGTAAGGACATTAAAATTGTACCTACACCTAAGTCGTCTACTGGAACATGTTTTAAATTTAGACCTATTGCTATTAAGTCTCTTTTTCTAAAAGCTATGGAAATGTCACTCTTACTTATTCTTCAAACTTCACTTAAAGCATTCAGCGATACCAAACAAGTCGCTTAAAAAGACAGCAGAAGTACTTTAGATGCAGTTGCAGTCTTGTATCATAACACTGTCTCCAGCATAGACAAGGGGGCTTAATTTTTTCACTGCAACTTCCTAGATTACACATCTGCTTTCGACTCAGTACCTACGGACATTTTGTTAAACAAGCGTGTCAAATGGCTGTATTCTTATTTCTCAGGAAGAAAGAAGTACACTGTATGTCAGTGAAGTCCGTCCGCTTCGTTGCTTACTGAGGCTGATGTCCCTCAAGGCGCTATCCTTTCTCCTTTTCTGTTCTCTTTCTCCTTCCATGACTTGCCTCATTCTGATGAAAGGACGAGTGGCATCCCATTGAGCCATATCGTTGACACTGTCAATGATAGGCACTTGATGTCATGCAACAAATTTGGCTAAGAGATTTTTTCAGACTCCGAGCACCCACTCTACCCGCAGCTCCAACCCTGTGTCTCCTCAGGTGAAACAAGAAGTCTTTTCAGAAGAATTTATGCACGTACGTCTAAGTATAAAAATTACACTATACCATATTTGGCACGTACTTTATGCGATGAAAATAGTGTCAGGCATGAACTAACTAATTTTTTTTGTTCTACTAAATAAATCATTTCTTCCACTGTTACAGTATCAAACGTAATTGTTATTGTATTTCTTATATTCATAATCCTCTGAATTTTTCATAAGTGTGAACATAATTTAAGCTGTGTTATAACTGTTAATTTTGTATTTCCCCTCAATATACTATATCAACATAACATTAGATCCAATAATCTATAATATGCTAAAGTTTCCAAACTGAATCGACAAAACTGTTTGAAACAAACTAATTGTTATTATTACTCTATTAAATAATCTCAATTCGTGCTTGAATATTTTTGACTTTGTATCGTGAACGTGGACAAATCCCTCTGGTTAATTTTGTTTGAATTTAACACTTATTTATATTTAAAGTAAATCAGATGCAATATTGTGACAAATTATGAGAACTCCATTCTGTATTATAGGTACTGTTTTTTGAATAAAGTAAATAATAATTATTATTATCTGTCTGTCTCCCACACTTGTTTCACTTTTACGCGAATCAAAAATTGTCAGGTTCGAAACGTCGATTTGTGTGATGTGTGTTTCACATGACATAAATGAATTCAACGCTATTGAAAGCCAGTCCGCGATCATGAAATTCGCAAAATATAAATGATGCTTGAACATTCTATGCCAATATCTAACACCAAGGGAGAAGGAACATGTTACCAAAAGTATGGCTGACTATTATTCTCTCTTATTATTATTCTCTTATGTAAGTAGTTGCTTATTTGGTAGTAAACTGATTAATGTTTAACGAACCACAACCAGTGTGCTGTAATCTCAAGGTTTGTTATAGTGATTATCATATATTCGTATTTTCTCATTCGTGTTACACTGTGTGTTACACGACGAATATAACACACATCTATTTATTTCAGATATCATGTATCTACCATCGTGCGAGTCAGTATATCTATTGCTTTATTCCTGTGAGTTGTATTGACAGATTAAGTATTTCAGTGATTTAACGGATAGTTTCGTAATGGGCTTTGAAGTTATTTTTACTTAATCAGATACTAACAATATAAATGTCAACGTAATATAGAAGCTGTGACTATAAAATAAATGTTCCTTCTGGTCAGCCTATAAGACAAACGTACATGTGATGCTTGCATGTGAGACGTCGACATACTAAAGTTGGATGGAAATTTTTATCCCAAAGGATACTTCACTGAACGATTTTTTGACAATAAATATGCTATTTCGATCATCCTCCGGCGGATTTAAAGATTCCTCCTGATGTGTGTTTAAAAGTGGTATTACAAATGAGTTCATTTCATTCAGAGTTGATATAGCTGGGAGCTATCAGATCCATCAACAATCATTTTTGCAAATGTTTTGCATAGTAGTTAAAACTACTAAAGTTCGGTCATTTCGCATTTAGAAGTTTCGCAACATAATCAATAACATTCAGTCTTCTTCAAGAACGACGTTCCACATCTCGGGTATTTTCGAAAAACTCCTAAATCATTTAACTGTGTCATGAGATTCAGGTTAATGCTGATTATTCTGATCGAGAAAAGCACCCCAAATTGTCAAAATACTCAGCAGTTTCAGCACTGCTAAGGTACTACCTTACCTACAATTGAAAGCAGAGGGTTCGGTAGAGGACAATTTATCTTAAAAATTGGAGACACAAATCGGAAAAATAAAGCAAATCCATATCACATGGGAGTGAAATGTTGTTAGGCTCAACATTGAACGTCACCTTACACATTCCATTTACACGTGTTATATCTTTCAAAGTAGGAATGGAATTTCATCTTTCTATTTTAATCATTTATTCATTGCATAGGTCACTGGTTTCCAGTTTTTTGCTGTGGTATGTTTCTGCTTATTTTCATCTAACTATATTTTTATATCATTGTCAGTAAGACAGGTGATTGCATTGATGAAATACTGGGTCATTTAAACGGGTTTAATAGCTAAGACTTCGTTTTTCCTTAAGACGAGAGACTTATTAATATTGACAATACAGTGGATTTATTGGTAGTTTGTAGCTGCCAAATTCTTCAAACTTTCTTCAAGAAGTCTGCTTAGTTCCACTTTTTGATTCACTGTAGCAATAATACTATATGTGCTTCTGAGACAGCATTAAATGGACATAAATTGTTAATTTATATTAAACATACGAGTCATCATGAAGAAAATTCAATTTATACGGCTATTACGTCCCTTTCGAAGTAAAGTGAAAATTAATCGTATCTCATTATCTGACATTTGTGGTTTTGTACTATACACACTTTGGTATAAACGTGTGCCTACTCTATTCATGTTGTAATCACATCAGTCCATTGGCTGAGTGCATGAAATGCAGTTCTGCTAAACACTTGAATCTTGAAATTCAGTAGGTCAAGTTACAATCTTGTTGGAAGGCTTTTGTTTGGACCACCCCAACGGTAACCTTTCCTTGATTCACATCAGTTTTTGTTCTTCTAAATGCTAGGTTTCAGCTATAAACTGCGATATTCAAAAAAAAATCACGTATAGGTTGTACATACATTATTACTTTTAACTGCATGTTTCATGACGAGAAGTGCGTGATAATGAACGTAACAATTGAAGCACTATTTCACTTTGTTTATAGCAGAAACAAATGAAATGCTATTAAGTATTCTCACATTTCATGGAAGTATAACTGTATAGTAGCAATCGATTATGTTATATGACAAAAATCATCATTAAGTCAATTCTACAGGTGACGTATCTTTGACTAACTCTAAGCACCTGAATATGTGAAAATAAATATAAGGATCAAGCAATTGGCAGAAATTGAAGATTTCTATGGAACATCTAATAGTGAGACACATCCATCTCAACTTCAAATAACAAACTATTAAGCAGAAAGCTTCTTAAATCCTTCATACAGTTCCAGTCCATTCGACTGTTATCCATTAATCCAGATTTGTAATCTTCACTCGTTGCAGCATTTTCGGACGCCTGTAAAAACGTCAGATACCACAAATGGTACATGATGCCGTCTGTGACTTGTTTATTACGCAATTTCTGTTGTTTCAAGTGGCAACAAAGAATTTATTTGTGATTATTTCCTAACTAATAATAATACTGAGAGATAAATGTATGTATAGATTCATAAATCTGCAACTCCATTGGAACTGATGTAAATGGATTGTTTATGTGACAGAAAACTCCGCGGTAGCACATAGTTCTTGAAGATGATGATGATGATGATGTTTTGAAGAAGAATCCATCCAAATGATGTTAATTCTAAGTCAGTTTAGCTGTTATCACTTGGCTAATCACTTGCTTTTGAAGGATAATTTGAGTTCTGTGGTGTTCAATTCTGATATTATAACAGGCGAAATCGTCATCCATGGTCATCTAAGTAGTTATGATAACCTGTTTCAATGATGTTTATGATCGTTGCGTGTCTAACTGGAAGTAGTTATTCGTTTGTATAACAGTAACTCTTGTTAAACTGCATACTTCCTCAACATCATTTAGGTAAACTTCTCACCTTTTGAGCTGAATTCATGAATATCAGAACGTTAAGAAAATAACAAATCATCATATTCATGAATATAATGAAAATTTATTTGAGACTTGATTGAACCCCCTCTGTATTCATGATTCTTTCAGGCCTCCAGTTAATGGACATCCAGTCAAGCATCCATTATTGTTAACGTTTATTCATTTTATAGGAAAGCCATCATTTGATTCCATATATATGCAGTTCAGAGATCTTTTAAAATGTTTTTAGGGATTTCCAATTATTATTTCTATGATCTGTTTCATCCGGATTTAACTTTTATTTGATATAATTTGTGACTGCTAAATCAATTGATAGTTGACGATAGCAGGACAAAATTTAGGATTCAAATTTTCTAAAGTTTTTGATATGAAGGCCGAGGTTGGTACAGTTCTTGTATACTGTTACCTTATAAAGGTTTGAATTGCAGTTACTGCTTAAATTGTTTTCAATTAATATAAACTGTGTGAAATTAATTGTCATCAAGTGGTGTTACACTGGTTACTTAAATGATAGGGTGGCGGTCAGCAGGACTCTGTAAGTCTTCATAATTTTTCGAATTTTTTTGCTGCGGTGAGGATTCTCTGCTGTTTCTGAGAATTATTATCAACAGTATTAGACTGTACACCTTTGAAAATTATCCACCTAACCAAAGAGGGATCATATCAAGAATTGTAGCGAAAGTGTGTCGTAGTAGAGATGACATGACAGAAATAATATTTGATAATGAATATCACAGACTGAAGCAGTAATTATTTAAGGAAAAGCATTCATTTAGAAGACAAATTCTTCATACATCAATCTGCTGAATCATTCTTTTCCAGGATTATGTGAATGTGTTTATATTTTATTGAGGTTTATATTTATTAATAATAATAAATCGCTTTGTGATAATGCTCTATATGATAGGAAGCAGGTAGAGTGCAAGGTGCAAGTCATAATGGTTGCCAGTTTTAATGTTCTTCCAACTATACACTTACATAACTTTGTATTGAGAGTTACTTTTGTTCGTTTCAAATTGCATACTCATAAATGTGTTATTGAGCTGTTATTGAGAACTATCATCATTAGTATTAGACTGTATACCTTTGAAAAAATCCCACTTAATCAAAAAAGTATCCAAGGTTATTGTGGATATGTCTATCCGTCTATAAAGAAAATGGGATTTGAAGGGCGCACAAAATAGTTGGAAGACTGGTTGTCTGTTGGAATGAGCGAATGGTGAGAGACACTAACATAGCAAATGCTTCAGCTGTTAACTGTCGTCTTTCCGTAGCATCCACATTTCTGTTGGATGGATTTATGAACAAATATCCTAAAATCAAAACATAAGGTATGTGTTGAGTCCATATGTTCTATGTGGATGCTGGGAAAATGACAAAGACACCTGCTGCTAATTTCACTGATGAGGATCATCGCAATTAATTCGCAGATTTTTTGTACGAACCAAATGGTCAATCGGGAAATCTATAAGATACCAAACCAACTGCAGCAGGCGAAACCTCACTTGAAGTTGAAATTCGATGATTACTTCAGTATTTATATTCCACAATTCACTGGATAGGGCAAATGCACATAAGATTGCCAGACGGCTTACGTTTCAGTAACACCTCTGAATTCCATATTCGCAAACATTTGTTGTCAACGCTTCTAATTTAATTGACTGCTTATCTGATAGGTGGGCGGTCCTGCGGCTTAAGTAAGCCATCACGGTCACTTGTTTGAATGTTGTTCATAATACTTTACTGTATGTATGGAGACACTTTACGGGTATGTATTAAGTGCTCTTTTCGAACTCCGTGGCCTAGAATTCTATCCCGGAGACAGAATCAGAATGAAAGTGTGATTCTTATTAAACAACAAGTTGATAGAACAAGCACGACCTGAATTGCATAATTTTCGTCTGCCTTCATGAAGTGATCATAAAATGAGATGTCTGTTATAAAGAAATAATTAAGAAGTCAGATCAAATACTATTTAAAATAAAAAATATCAAATCATATGTCGAGTGAAGCAAAACCTTGTTACACACTTTTATATTTCGTCGTAATAAATTACTGCATCAAGAGCACGTAAATCCTGCATCTCTCTGCGTACCTTATTTTAATGCTTAATTTAGATTTAATATTTCGAATGCATATCTTCTCAGCTAAGTGCAATAGACGAATACGAATACGATTCCATTCACTATTTGTCTGACTGAAGAGAATATTTCGTAAGCGAAAATCACGTTGTGTGAAAATCGAAATGTTCCTTGTGATCACATGTCTAGAATAGTTTTACCGCTGATCGTCAATAAATGCAATATTTGTAGCTAAAAATACGAGTTGAAAAATACTGTGGTGCTCAACGGTGTAGTTCTCTAAAATCATGCCATGTATCATAACTTCGTTCGACACTGAACCTAAGTTGCTCCCCTCGTATGGGTTTTTTTGCCATTTGCAACAATATGACAATCTGAGTGAAATTGCATCGGTTGGCTAATTCATTTCACTGGTGTGCTCTTACGAAACCCTACATTTTGTGAATGTAAGCTTCTGTATGTGTTTATTTGACTGCTATTATTCTTTTATGGTTATTTAAAGCGACTGTTTTTAAGTAGTTCGATGGCGTAATCGATGTTGTGCTCTTCTGCTTAAGTAATTCATTCACAATGTATTGTTCATTTTCTAGCTTATTTTCAGGTGTCACTGAGGTTTCAGCTAACAACTATTTTTCACACATATGATAACTGCCGTAAAATCAGAATCCCATGTCCAGTTTAGTATTTGGTATCTCCCTCAGTGATTCTTGCATCAACCGTACCAGAAATCAGCTTTTTTTGAATCCGTTTTTCATATTTTGTCAAATGGCATCATATATGATTGTCACTCAACATACAAATAATATTAGCATTGAAGTGTGATGCAGACAGTGTGTTTCAGCGGATCACCATCCTCACATATTCCCACAGTAAACTACGATATTAGCAACAGAATACGATATTTCTATTTGCTGCTAGAGTCAGAATATAATTCTCACATTTAAATACTAATTTAGCAACACAGTACAATGTATATTGGAGCATTCTATTTCATGTCATTCAGAGCAATGAATATAAACTGTAAGTATATAAACGGCGGTTTGATCAATAATAAATATACCTTGGCTTCTGTGTCTAACCTCTGGTTGTTTCACTAGTTTGAATTTAGCATTACTCAACGATTTTTCGCAAATATCAAAAACTTTCAGTCAATTCATATAACTCAGATGAGTAATTGATAAGTCATGCAACCTTTTATTTCAGATTACATTCAGTCAAAAAAAGTCCTTATCTCTGCATTTTGTAGCAGTAAGCTCATGTAATAATCTTTGATTATTCATTTGAAATCACATTTATACATTCCAGACTAGGAGATTTCATTAGATGCCACCACATTATCTGCCTGAGTAGACTACTAAACGCAACAATGTATCAAACAGAGAAAGCATTCTGAGCATTGACCATCACTAACTGAATATCAGCATTCAATTAGGGTGCATATATCATTATTATTCCATTGAGCTTCAACAACGCATACCCACTTTGTCCTATTTTCAGCCGTCCTCTTAAGCTTGGTCCACGATTTCACAAATGCTCGCATCTTTTTTTCACACGATTTCATCCATGTCACCATTCGTCACTCTACATTCAAATTCCCATTCGAGTTCCTGACACGTGGTGTCATTTGATGTTCTCTCCGATCCATCTTCATTTTCTCCTTCATATTTCTTAAGCGCCTAGCTCTCGGCTGGCTTCTCCATCGTCAGAGTTTATTGTCAGTAATTCTTCCTGGTCATTTGATCTTCATTACGGAACAAACACAGCTGTTAGTAAAAGTCTGCAAACTGTTAAATACTTTTCGTAACGCGCTGGTCAAGTTTCTGACCCACACGGATGGAACGACTTGACATTGGTGTTGAAAATTCAAATCTTGTTCCTTTCGTTGAATATGGAAGATTTCCAAATTAGTGTCAGCTACATGAACGCGCATCTTATCTTTTCAGTTGTCAACGGCTGTTTCCCGTATAGTTGAAAGTGGGAAGTCACTTCTATGTAGTCTCTCCCATCGATGGTGCTTAGTCGTTGTTGTTGTTGTTTTTGCGATTTATTTATCTGCACAACCTCTGTCTTCTCTATGTTCATCTGCAGTTTTGTCTTTATTTCCTGCTTCTTCAATCAGCTAGCTGGTTTTCACTTCCACGTCTTCGAGTGTGTGTGACATTAGACATATATCACATATATATCCAGGTCTTGTTGGGTTTTATTATCTGTCATCCAGCGTATCCGCTTGCCCCCACAGTCTGGTGCATAATACAGTCCACCACATGTAGGAATATCTTCAGTGATAATAGGCAGCAAACCAAACAGCCTTATTTTAGGCATCTATTCACTTCGAACGCCCGCTGAGTTTTCTGTTGTCGATTACTCGACACTTGGCTAGCATTGTCAAACTGCAAGCAGCTGAATGAGGTAGACAAAGACTTGAAGTACTTCATAGTTTTGCAGTAGTTTCAAAATTAATCCTCGATCAACGCTGTCTGGTGGAGGTCTTTTCGAAATCGATGAATTGAAGGTGGAGTTTTGAAAGTCAATCTTTGATCTGTTCGATAACAATGCGTAGAGTCGCAATTCGATAAGCACATGATTTGCCTTTCGTAAATCCAGCTGGTTTCGGTGCAGCGGAGTTCTGTGTCTAGTGCGTCTTTTATCCTCTCCAATTTACTTTGCGTCGACAACCACAGTATTCCACGCCCAATCTTGTAGAGGTCTTGGTCTCATTTCTTTCAGTGTCCGCAGTTCTGTGGGATGGATTTATAAACAAAAAGCGTAAAATTCAAATGTAACCTACTTAATAATCTCATACCTTTCAGGGTTGATGCTCAAAAAATGACAAAGACGCCTGCTGCTAATTTCAGATGAGGATAATTACAGTTGTGGAGCAAATTAAACGAACGATCATTCAGGGAAATCTCTAAAATTCCAATTCAAATGAAGCAGATGAAATCTGATTTGAAGTTTGAATTCAATGAGGATTCACTAAATGAGCTGTGTTCATGAGATTGCCAGACGGCTAAAGTTACAGAATCACGTTTGAATTTCATATTTTTCGAAATTCGTTGTCAATGCTTCTAATTTCATTGAATGTTTAGCTGAAGAATAGGCGGTCCCGTGACTTTAGTATGTCCTCATGATCACTTGTTTGAATGTTGTTCGTGATACACTCGTGTCTAACTCACGATATTTTGCATGAATGCTTCAGGTACTCATTTTGAATGGCGTGGCCTTAAAACTATTTCAGAAAACACAACAGAAACAAAGTGAGATTTTCAGTGAAAAGCAAGTTGATAGAACAACTATAACCTGAAATTCATGATTTACGTCAACATTCTTGAAGCGATCATGAAATCAGATGTCTGTCATAAAGATATAATTGTTTTTCACTGGTGTGTTAAGGATGTAACAATGGGAACATAGTTTGATTTTCATTTGAAGTATTACTTCCTAATTTTGTTCCACTGTAGCTGGTAATACTATTCAATAAATATTTCCAAGTGTTGAGAAATTTTCTTCTCTTTGCTCTGTCTTTAAGTTTGTTGTTATAAAAGACAACTTCGAAAATTTCCATGTGAAAGTAGAAAGCGTGAAGTGCATTTCTGTATATTTCAAATTCTTTTGATGTTGATGTTGAGAAACGCTGAAACCATTGTCCATACACTCGCCTTATTCTTTAAATTACACCGATAATTTTTTCTGCGTACAAAAAGGAAAGTAAGATTGCAAGTTTCGAAGTTCCACTCTATTTATCATAAATAATTTTATTTGTAAATTACTTAAATGTGTCTTGTAAAGCCACCATCATCCTGTGTGTGAATGTGGTTAGTATTTCGGTGTGATAAGTAAACATTTGTTTATGAATCAAACTTACTGCATCAACACAACAATTAAAATCATTTTGATATAATAAATGTCTGATATGAAGCAAACACGTGTGCTTTTTCAATATTTCTATGATTGAGCTACCGTATTTACTCAGTGAGCAGAAGAAGCGACTAGCACAATCATTTCTTCTCGTGATAGATTTCAGATACCCAATGTTTGTGATAAATGTGATATGAAGGACTTCAGAAATATTTCAGAATTGACAGCTGAAAACATTGATATTTACGAGTTCATATGATGTCTTCATAGGCATGTGCCATCTAATTTGAAGTAATGGTTATGCCAAATTCAACGATCCTCTTATAATTCTGATTGATTTTTTTACTTATTTTTGCGAAATTATTATGTATACGTAAATATTGTAATTGTCTTCCAAGAATCGAGGATATGAAGTATTGGATATCGCTTGAGCCATATATGCCCTTGTAGGACTGGAAATGGTCGAATTGTTGCAAATTATGAAACATATGATGACGAGGCAGAGACTGTGAGACTCGTTCATTTGATTTCTCATTTCACGTAACAAAGTACAAGTCTGCCCAGTAAGTTAGCTACGTCAAATGCTTTAAAGTAACAACTACATTGACAGGTATGTTTCCGCAATTATCAGTGTGATTCATAATTAACTTTCTCATGAAATCAGAAATACCCAAATGATTCTTACAAATTCAGAAATCATTTATGTATGTGTTACAAATTGTGCATGCTTATTTTTATATCAGTGTGTATTGCTATCATGTTAAAAGTGCTACTCAAGTTATATTACAGTTCTTGTGTAACTGAATAATAACAGTGGGTAACGCACAAGTCTCTAAGATTAAGTTAATTCATCGAAAATAATATTTACCGATTCTAGCGATATTCTCATTTTACAGTTTTTAAACAGATTTTTCCCCGTATTTAAAATTTATTTGAAATCTGTATAAATGCATCCTCGTTGAAACTGAACTTTCCACAAAATTGTTGATAGCAATAACTCAAATGTTAGAATCAAGTCTTACACTGAACTCTCTCTTCCACCACAGTTCAAAACCGATAAACCGCTAATTAACCTTTTCACTAGTTTAAATATTAGTTATATTTTTGACAACTGTTATTTTTACATGCACACTATAGGATATGTTCCTTGATGAATTTTTCTGTTGATTGACGTGAACATTCATTCGATGCTACATAGTTTTTCATTCAAGACTTGTATTTATAGATCTATCAGTCGAATTTTTATTTCAATGGTGAAATGATGGGAAAACATGATATTCCCTCTGAAGAAATAAGCACATCGAATGTAGTCCAGTTTATTGTTTCGTGCTACTTAAATTCAGTTATACAAGAGACAAATTTGAATGAAACTTTTAGAAAATAAAACGATATTTCTTGACTGTATGTTACTAAAAAAGAGATTTGTTGAGATGTGATGATGTGGTAACTTCAGATATTACAAAAGTAAGTGTTAAATTTAGACGAGCCATTTCTGTGTTGGTATTCAAAATGAAACCGAGTTCACTAACCGTTATATCTGCGTTATTCATCGCATTATATCAGATAATAACTTTGCACACGGATAGTGAGATAAGACTGTAAGTATACCTATATTACTTCGATTAACTTAAGTTGTTTTCTTTGGAGTGTGAGTCATGTCGAATGAAAGCTGAGTTGACTAACCTATTGGAAGCTGGCCTAAAAACGGAATGAAATTATTCCGTATCACACGGTGTTAAATTACCTGGAGGTGTTGATAACATTCATGCCAAGTTGACTGCCAAATATTTGTACACTTCAGTCAGAAAAGGGAAAGAGCAAACTCATGATGCAGTGACTCATCTGAGAAGAAGTTGCGAAGTGGTCGCTTAATGTCATGAATCGTGAGAAGTTCGAACTCATGGCTAGCCATTGGATTAGGACCCAGTGGCTTAACGGTTTACGAGCTCGCCTTCTAACAAGAAAATCCTGAGTTTGAACCCAGGTGTGTGCGCACTGCTGAAACAGAATGTCGAAATAGGCTGACCTAGCAGATGGTTCTCGAGTACCTGCACGTTTTTCAATAATGCTCTTACTGAGGTCAGCTCATGATGAAATCCTCCGAGCGGTCAAACTAAAATAAATCCATGCAAAACCAGTACTTAAAAATTAACCTGATGCTCAACAAATACTGGCCCTACTTAGACAATGACCTAGGGTTCTAGCAGAAATTCGTGACCAGTAGGGTGCAGCAGGTGTCATTTGTATGAACCTCCATTAAACTAAAACTGATTCGTTATTGTGTCTGTTTTTTCCTAGTTCCATAAGTGATTCACATGCTTTCATGTATCTTGTTGACACCTGTCTGTCAAGATTAACGAGTGAACATATTAGACAGAATATATGCAATGTATAGAGTAGCACTGGTTAAGGTCTATCTATTCTCATGCGTAAACAGATGTCTGTTAGATGATTCTGCTCTATCTACACACTAGATTTTTCACTCTAATGACTGATGACGCGATTCTCTGGAAAATTAGTTAAGAGAACAGGAATTTACAACTACATTCGAAAGTGTATATACAGTGATTGATTGATGCTTTAATAAAAGCAAAAAGCCCGCTGTATGATGAAATATTCGAAAATACGTCTCACCGTAATTCAAAACTGTACGTGTTTATCTCTCTGAAATACAATGTCATTTATCAGCCTGGTGACAATTGAAACAGAAGATATTTCTTTTCAAGTAAGAAAATAAGCATATTCGATATATGCTGCCTCAACTCAGACTGAAATAGTGTGCGAAACACTTTTTTTCTAAGTGGAAATATAGTTTTGAATGTGAAAGGTCTATATATTGAGCAAGCTCAGGATTTATGATCTCTTTGTAAATTGGTTGAAATGATGCTACTGTTACTGAATTCAGGTTTCTAATTTATTACTTACCGATCGAAAGCTAGTGTTATGTGTAATGTATATTCGAGCTTAACACAGACTTCATTCTTCTCCTATATTTATTTCCTCATTGTAAAAAAGTGTTTCCCATTGATAATTTACGTGTATATTTTCAAGTAGCCTTTCTTTTTTCTCATTGATTCGCCATTTTTCAAATGAGTAACATTTAACTTTTGTATATGCGTATATTATCTTAGTGATTTAAACTGGATATACGCGTTCATTTGATAATATCAATTTTGATTTCTCTAATGATGCATTTCTTATTTGTATTCCTTCACGTTCCTAATTGAAGAAATGGCTTTAAACTAGTGGTTTAACCCTTCTGTAGCAGTGTTCATTTTTACAGGATAGGGTTGCTTACTTCATGCCTAACCTTTCCTTTACCAGCTTTATTTCTAGCCGAATGAATTTGTCAAATCACTTAAATGTTTCATCGCAATCTACCCGCTTGTTATTTACTGCGAAAACATGTAAAAGCATCCGTAGAGATATTTTCACAAATATCTGATACAAACGATTGTAGAATGGTAACTCTTTGAAAAACACCTTTATAATTATATCGAGATATGATGAGAACACTTATCTTAATAATCTATCTGGTGACTAAATGGACCTATCGATTACATACTTCATCGTATGTGTGTTACCGGATAACCGAATCACCTTCATTCTTCATGTTTTCTGCTACGGTCACTCGCTTCCATTAGATATCTGAAATAATATGAAATTTTGAGGAGAAAAATGACGATGAGTAGGCGTTATCGATTAGTTCAATTTTATAGTCTCACCAATAAATGCCCTGTCAATTTCACCTACACATGATACGTTATGCAACCAAAGTGTTCACAACTCATGTTTGAGCAGGACATTAGATTCATGAATTGGTCATCTGCAGTCTTGAAATCAGGTGAAATATTGTTTTGATATTACGAAGTATGCGCGGTGCTAGACAAATGCATCATGAAAACATGACCAATAACGAAGTGTGTATTGCGTGATATGCTTATTACATATTTAGGAAAAGATTGATTATTACGATTTTTACAGGTCTGATTTCAGGATTCCATATCATTCAGTATTTATATGTGCGAAATGTGCATGAAAACAATTGTAAGTTTGTTGTAGGACATGGCAGAGATTATTCTTTCCTGATTCATTTTATGGTAAATTGAGATGAGAGTGTCTTTATTATCTAGCGCTCAAAGCTTATGTATACTTCATTTATTTCACATTCCCTAATGCAGCTGCATTTCCAAATACACTTTTATTTATCAGAGATACTGAATTAACTTCTATAAAAGGCACTGTTAATTCTTATTAGCCACTCACAAGCTGGACATTTCTAAATTCCATACGTAATCACAATAATAAAACCACTTCAAAACCTAGCGAAACGTTTCGATATCTGTTAAATCTAATGCGTTCTCTTAACTGAAAGTACTTTCATGATGACATTTTCTCCAAAACAGCTGACTAGGTGAGAGATAATAGGAGAGCACGACGCTTTTATTAGTGAAGGTAGAAAATGTTGCCGGAAATAAAAATCGTCTGACATTAGTTATGCTTGTGAAATCTACTTTCGGTTTGCACAAAGTGTTCATAAATCCAATCATAGGATTTAATTAGACATAGGAAGTGGCCATCAACTTGTCAATATTTTACTAATAAACAAAAGTAATTAGGAGTGTGTCATAAATTTTGTGAGCAATCTGAAATAAAAACTGTTAACAGAAGCTACTACTACTATAGTTGAATCAGGGAAATGCATTTAGCAGAAATGAGAACCACTGAGGTAATACTTGTAATGTACATTTGAAAAATTCTAACTGTTCACCTGAATGTAAAAGCTTACAACCACAAATTATAAAAGATATTAGGGTTTCAGTTATTCCATTCATTCCGTTAATCCATGGTCAGTTGTTTATTCGTTACATTCAAACCGTTTTCATCGGTTCCACTTATCTGCTGACATGTATTGGATGTTCAACTACGAAATTATCGCGATAAGCACTTATCCATCAAAAGAATAATCACAAGATGTTGATTCAGTAGAACAGGGCTAAACTCAAGGTTAGGCCTATTGGATATTTCATGCACAAATATGAGTAAAACCTGAGGAAAAACATTACGTCAAACTAATGAAATGATGCACTGAACATATGATTCTTGTCTAATGTATGCTGACAAATATTATTGCATTTAATTTATTTTAATTTTTATTCTTCACCACAGCTTGATTCCACACTGTATTTTTTGGTACAAGTAGGGTGACACAGCGGTGGAATAGATCGCCGGATTCAATCCCTAGCCAAGCGACACCTGACATCACTGATTGGAGTGCCAAATTTGAGCAACAAGCATCAAACAGTGAAAATTAAATAATCGTAACAAAATACTCAGTGCAATCTATCTATAAGAACAAAAATTTCTAAAAATATATCATGGCAACAGAAAACCAATGTTGAAAATTACAATGACAAATGTTCGGTAAGCATAGGTAAAACTATTTTCTGTATAAGCATAATGTGGATACATAAATTCGTTTTATAAGCATTCAGCTAGAATTAATATTAGGGCAATACAGTAACCGGTTTACAATCGATGACTGTCGTTGATCAGTAACCTAGTTGATAACGCTTCGTCGAATGAAATGGCTATGAAATGCCATTTCGGGAATGGAAATGCGAAGCCATGACGTGCGGATGCTACAGGTGCATTAAGCTGATGTCTTCTTGATATGAATGCTATCCATCACTTGAGCAGAAGAAGACTGAATCTCAGACCGATTTTTCGTAATAGGAGCAACTAAATTTCTCAATATGTACTATAATTTCAGACATTCTTTATTCGTGATGACTTATAACTTTAGCGTCATTCCATTTGTCACCTCAGGTATATCTGAGATGGTTACTAACAAATAGAACGAATATCTTACCTATCTAAAACTGATTTGAACGCGCTAATAAAGTGTTGTGTGCTGTAACAGTTTTCTTAGGGAGTAGTGAAAACATAAATGACAAATGAATTCTATATTCAAAGCTGCATAGAATTTTTCTCTGGTAAATATGTGCATCGTGTGTGTGTTACACTTAATGAGAAGGGAGATGCAATCACTCATTTTCTAAGCTAAATACCAATATTCTTAACAGCCCAGTTATACTCGCATTAAGAGAAGACAAGAAGACATGTGTAAGGAATGCTACCAATATTTCGTCTGTCTGTCTGTCTTTTATACTTGTTCCACTTTTACGCGAATCAGAAGTCTTCAGGTCCGAAACATCGAATTATGTGATGTGTGTTTCACATGACATCAATAAATGCAAGTTTATTGAAAGCCAATCAGAGATCATGCAATTTGCAATATATAAATGCTGCTTAAACATTCCATGCCAAAATCAAGTATTTCGTTAGCAGGAACATGTTAACCAGAATATGGTTGACTATTATAACATCTATTCTCTTGTGTAAGTAGTGGCTTATTTTAATAGTAAATTGAATAATAATTCACGAACTCCAACCAGTCCGTTGTAATTTCAGAGGGTTTTTTATACTGTTTACCAATCATATATTCGTATCTCCTTATGCGTGTTTCAGTACAATTTACACGAGGCATAAAACAGATATTTATTCATTCCAGATATCATGTATCTACCACCGTGCGAGTCAGGACTGCTCTTGTTTCTTTTCTGTGAGTTGTAACGACGGATTCATTTATTTCAATAATCCAACTGATAGTTCCATAAATAGCTCTGAAGCTGATATAAGAATAAAACTGGTGCGATGTGGTAGAGTGTAATTCCATTATGGGTAAATTTTGTTTTGATAAAGTAATGTTTACTGATGACGTTTCGAGCACAATTTATTGCTCATAATCATATCAAGGTACTCACATGACTTCTTAACTTCGTTTATATATTTCCATTGTTTTTCATTTGATTTTCACTTGATTTGACTGGTAGTAGTATTTTCTCTATTTCAGGTATGAGTGATGAATCATTCCTATTGCATGTGTTTGGTGTAGACTCGATGAGTAAGGATTCAGTAATCAACCTCTCTCCCAACCTACCTGGATAACCTTAATTCTGAATAAAGCAGGAATCAGGGTGGCATTTAAACCTACGAACTCACTCAGATTGGACACGCTCTGTAAGTTAAAAGACCCAGTTGACCAATTAGACAAAATAATATAATTTACAAAATACCCTGCAATGACTGTGAGTCAGATCAACTACATAGGTCAAACTAGTAGGTCAGGGGTAGTTAGATTGACATAACATAAGAATTCAGCTAAGGTGAGAATGGTTGTCCCCGAGAAGATAAGTTACCTAGAAAAAAGCTCAGCAATTGCAATGCATGCGCTAACACACAACCACACAATAGGGTGGGAGAGGGTTAAAATTCTAAAAAGTAATCTAGGTAGGTGGAGAGAGAGGTTGATTACTGAATCCTTGTTCATCGAGTCTACAACAAACACATGCAATAGGAATGACTCGTCACTCATACCTGAAATAAGGAAAATACTACTACCAGTCAAATCAAGTGAAAATCAAATGAAAAACAATGGAAATATATAAACGAAGTTAAGAAGTCATGTGAGTACCTTGATATGATTATGAGCAATAAATTGTGCTCGAAACGTCATCAGTAAACATTACTGTGCAACACTGTGAGACTTAATCAAAATACAATTTACTCACGATGGAATTAGCTCTGAAGTTCTTTTTACTTATTCAGATTATAACAATAGAAACATCTACGTAATAAAGAAGTAGTGACTATAAATGTAATTGTTTCTTCTGCTCAGCTAATAAGACATTCTATTCCAATAAACGTGAAATGAATGCATGTGAGACGTCGAAATATTGTAGTTCGATGGAAATTGTTATTCCCAACGGATACTCCATTGAACGATCTGACATTAAATATGGTTCTGCAATCATCCTCCGGCTGATTTAAAGGTTCTCTTTGATCTGTGTTTACGAGTGGTATAATACCTGAGTTGAATTCATTGAAAATGAATATTGTTGGGAGGTATCGTAATCATCAAAAATGACATTTGCAAATGTTTTGTGCATAGTAATTAAAACTGCCAGATTTTGTAGTTTTGCATTTAGTAGCTTTGCATTACAGTCAATTACATTCAGTCTTCTCCAAGAACAACGTTCTACATCTCCGGTATTTCCAGATAGCTAATGAACCATTTAACTGTGTCATGAGCTACAGGATAGTGTTAAATAATCTCATTGTGTACCAAAAGAGAGCATCTGCGGACTTATAATTTATTTAAAACTATGTGACGTGCAATCAAATGCAGAGGGTTTTGTAGGCGACATTTTATCTGAAATGTTAGAGACACTAAGCGGAAAAGTAAAGCAAAGCAATATCACATGGCAGTGAATTGTTGATAAGCCCAACACTGAACGTCACCTTACACATTCCATTCACACCTTTTAAATCTTTCAGAATAGGAAGGGAAATTCATCTCCCCACTTTATTCATTTGTTTATTACATAGGTCTAGTGTATCCGTATTTTTGCTCTGGTATGTTTCTGTATATATTCATCTAACTATATTTTTATATCATTGTCTATAAGAGAGATGGTTTCAATAATGTTATACTGAGACATTTAACTGGTTTGATTATTGAGCTTCCCCTTTTCCTTAAGATGAGATTATTTTCAATACAGAGTGGATTTAATGGTAGTTTGTAGCTGGCGAATTCGTTTGTTCCTGATACAGTTTTCGGCTTTCAACTGCGATATTCGCAACGAAATAGCACATGGGTTGTACACACATTACTACTTTTAACTGCATGTCTCATGACGAGGACAAGTGAGTAAAATGCACGTTACAAATGAAGCACTATTTCGCTTTATTTATAGATACAGCAAATGATTTTGTGGTAAGCATTCTTACATTTCATGAGAGTATAACTATTTAATAATAATATCTATTTTGTGGCGTTGGACAAAAATCATGATTAAGACAATTCTACAGGTGACGTATTTTGACTCACTCTAAGTAGCTGAATAGGTGGAAGTAAATATATTAATCAAGTAATTGGCAGAAATTGAAGATTTCTATGTAAGGTATAATAGTAGGACAAATCCACTTCAACTGTGAATAACAAATTGTTAAGTAGGCAGACTATAAAATGCTTCACACTAATCCAGGTCAGTCGATTTTCAATCCCCAAATTCAGATTTGTCCTGTTCACTCGTTGCAGCCTATGTGTATCAGATTGTCAGATATCACACACCGAACATGATACTGACAGTGACTTCTTTAGTACGAGACATCTGCGCTTAATTGTGATTAACTACTAATTAATAATAATATTGAGAGATCACTGTCTCATTTCGTGTTTCATAAAACTGGAACTCCATGGAACTGATGTAAATGGCTTGTTCATATGAAAGAAAACTCTCCAGTAGCATGTGTTTCTTGGCGATGATGATGCTCCGAAGAGGAATCCATTTAAATGATAATAATTCTAAATCAGTTTAGATGTTATCACTTGGATATTCACTTGTTTTTCCAGAATAATTTGAGTTTTGTGATGTTAAATTCTAATATGATAACAGGAGCGAAGGTCAGCTATGGTTAGTATATATGTGATATGTAGTCATGTGATGTGTTTTTTGTTATTTGAGACTTGAGTGAACCACTCTCTATCATATTTGACTTTATGTTTTTTTCATGCCTTCATATATTGGACATACTTTCTAGCATTCACTAATTTTAAGTGAAAGCCATCAGTTGATTACATATATATTCAGTTCAGAGATCTTTAGAGATATTTCAGGCGATTTCCGATTCTTATTTCTATGTTTTTTTAACCGGATCTAGATTTTAGTTTCTATAATATGTGACTGGAAAATCAATTGATAACTGACGATAGCAGGAGTAAAGTAGGACTCCACAAATGTCTTAACTTTCTGATGTTCTTGATATGAAGGCTAAGGTTGGCACAGTTCTTGTGTTCTGTTGCCTTATTCATGTTTGAATTGCAGTTACTTCTTAAATTGTGTTCACTTAATATAAACTGCCTGAAATTAATTGTCGGCAAATGGTGTTACACTGGTTACTTGAATGATAGATTGATAGTCCGGAGACCTCTGTAAGTATTTATGATTTTTAGAATTTTTGTTGCTACGGTGAGCATTCTCGCCTGTTTCTTACAATTATTATCATTAGTATCAGACTGTGCACCTTTGTGAAACATCCAACTAATCGAAGAGGAATCATTTCAAGTAGTGTAGCAAAAAACGCGTGACAGGAGAGATGACACGAGAAAGATAATTTAAGATCATGACTGTCACGAAATAAAGTAGTGATTATGCAAGGCAAACCATTCATTCAGGTGACAAATTCATTATACTCTAGTCTGCTGAATCATTCTTTTCCAGGATTAAATGAATGTGCTTTTATTTATGGGGATTCACATTTAATAACTTTTCCTGCCAATAAATTGCGCTGTGATAATACTTCATATGATAGCTGACTGTTGCATCATCACGGGTAAGTCATAACGGTTGCCTGTTTAAATGTTCTCCCAACTACACACATACATAAGTGTGTATTCAGAATTTCTTTTATTCATTTCAAAATGTATTTTCATGAATGTATCCTCTTGAGTGCAACTCACTCATAGGAAGAGGCTTGGCGATTAGCAAGTTGGGAACAAAATGACATCCAAAATATGGTGAAAAGTGTGTTTTCAGTAGATGTACTCTCCATAAACATTTTCTCAACTCATGTTTAGTATGGATAGGTATATCAGTCTCCTTTTGCAATGGTATTCAAAGAGCACACAAAAATAGTTGGATGACTGATTATCTGTCAGAATCAGCGAATGGTGAGGAAATTATCATAGCAAATCCGTAGTAATTGATTCCGTAAAATCAAAATGTAACCTAGTTAGTGCATTCACATGTTTGAATGATGATGCTAAGACACTGGCAATGACACATGCTGCTTATTTCCGATGAGGATCATCGCAATTGATTCGCAGATTTCTTGTATGAATCGAATGGTCATTGGGAAAATCTTAACGATTTCAACCGAACTGCAGCAAACGAAATCGCAATAGAAGTGGAAATTTGATGATTACTTGACTATTTATATTCCAGGATTCACTGGATAGCCAAATGATTATCAGATTGCCAGACGGCTGACTTTATACTAACTCCCCTGAAGTCAATATTCGCAAAAATTCGTTCTCAATGCTTCTTATTTAACTGACCATTAATCTGATAGCTGGTCGATTCCTAAAGTCAGTCAGTCATCACGGTCACTTCTTTAACTGTTGTTCATAATACACTCATATCTATCTGAAGACATTTTGTGGGTACGTTTTAAGTCCTCTTTTTGAACTGCGTGGCCTAGAAAACTATCCCAGACAGCGAATCAGAATGAAAGTGGGATTCTTATTAAAAAGAAAGTAGAACCTGAAAAGGAAGTGACGAGTTGGTCTTCCAAGGGTGACTTGGAGGAGTTTATGTGAAGAGGAGATGAAAGCATGTGGGCAGACTTGGAGCCAGGTGAAAACTCTAGCGGTGAACCAAACGCAATGGAGACGCGCGGCTGAAGTCCTATGTTCCTCGAAGAAATAAAGGAAATAATGAAATTATTAATAATATAAGTAATCCAAATATACATCAAGGCCGCTGCTATTTGACTGAGAACCACTGTTATACAATTTCTGTATGTGATTTCACAAGAGTAAATAATTCGTAACATCCCATGATGAAACGGATGCAAATATTGCTTGATTGCTCACTTCGTGGAAATTCCTTATTTGCTTCGCTTTCATTGACGTGCTGATGATTCAACGGTCGAAACCCAACTTGATTCTCATTTGAAGTGATATTACCTAAAGATGTTCCACTGTAGATGTATGTAGTATTTTATTATTATTACTAAATCAAATCCTTTCGATGTTGATGTTTAGAAATGCTGAATACATTCTCCATGCACTCACTTTATTCTTGAAATTACATCGATACGTTTTCCGCACACAGACACAGAAGTGAGAGTGTAAGCGTTCCACTTTATTCATAACAAATGTTTACCTGACAACTAATGAACTGTGTCTTGTAAAGCCATGTCATTCTTTTTGGGAATGTTCTTAGTATTTAGATGCGATAAATAGGCAATTGTTTGTGGATCAAACTCTCAGCGCCAATACAACAATTAACATCATTTCGATGTGTGTTATGTGGAGTGATAACGTGGTGATTTCCAATATCTCAGAGACTTTGCTACATTATTTGCCTATTGACCAGAAGAAGAGAGTACCACAACCATTTGTTCTCGTGACAGGTATTCATATACCAAAATATTTTTGATAGATGTGATTTAACTCACTTTGAAAGAGTTTCAGAATTGCCAGCTGAACAGATGCATGTTATTATGTTCACATGATCTCTACATAGGCATGTGCCACCTAATTTGAATTATGAGTGGAAGAAAATTTGAACTTCCCATCTGATTCCGATTGATATTTTACTTATTTTTATGATGGATAACTTATTTTATCATGGAAAAACAGACGCGTTCATCACGAAATCATTGTCCCCAAGAACAGAGGATTTGAAGTACTGGATATCACTTGAGCGATATATGCTGTAGGTCTGTGTATGGTTGATCTGTTGCAAAATATGAGACAGATTATGGAAAAATGTAACTTTATCCCTCGTACATTTGGTTTCCCATTTCAGCTAATAATGTGCAAGTCTGTCAAGTATTTTTTACGTAAAATGCTTTGAAGTACATTGACAGACATGTTTCAACAATTATCAGTGTTATCCATAATTTACTTTCTCATGAAATTGGAAATATCCAAATGATGCTAACGAATTCAGAAATCATTTCTGTATGTGTTACAAATTTTGTATGCTTATTTCTAATTGGGTGTGTATTGCTATCATGTTAAAAGTGCAACTGGAGTTTTTATTACCGTTCTTGTGTGACTGAATAAAAGTGGGAATGACATGAAAGCTTCAATTTTGTGCAAATTCAAAGGAACAACTCTTCACAGATTTCTGTGATATTCCCACTTCAAAAAGTTTTAAAACTGGTTTTTTACCCAGAAGTGAATAAAATCTTTCTTCATTATCCGTTTGCTCATATATCATATTGAAGGCATAATAAATGATTTCATGTTTTAACTGAACCTTTCATAAATTTGTTGACTGCCATAACACAAATAAATTATTTACGTCTCCCACTGACTTTTTTTCCACCACATTTCAAAACCAGTATAACTAAAATTGACCTTCTTCACCAGTTGAAATATTATTAGTCATATCATTTATCGATATCTCGACGAACCTGTGCCTAAATGAGTGATGACACCTGATAAATTTTATGCATTTCGTCTGTAAATACGAGAATTTCTCCGTTGAATGATGTGAAAATCTATTTGAAATAAATGGAATTTTTATTTAAGACTTTATTTATAGATAATTCAGTGACATGTGAAAACACATGACATTCCTCTGAAGAAATGAGCATATTGAACATAGTTCAATGAATTGTTTCGTGCGACATAAGTTCAGTTACACATGAGATAAATGTGAATGAAATCGATTGAAAATAAAGGAACATTTTACGTTTGAATGTTACCAGAAAGAGAGACTCGTTTCACTCTGGTCACACGATTCGATCTCTGTTTTCTACAGTCTGATTAATTTTCTTTAGACACACATAATCGTGAAACGCAGACGCCGCACATACACAAAAACTGACTATTTTTCAATAATTTGAAAGTTCTGTCGAAAAAGTGGTTTCATCACAAATCAAAATGTTTCTTAATAGTGCTGCTAATTAGCTATACCGTCCAGTCTAAATATAAACACAACGAGTACTGATAATAACGCAAAATATACTCAGAAGGGTGAGGTTGAAAACACAACTTGAAAGTGTGCAAACGAATCTGCTTCTGCAGCTGACAAAACCATATATAGCTATTTACAGATGGTGATTCATGACATAGCAGTGCGAAAGATGAAATCCAACAGATGCATTTCGAGCAAGATATTTCCACTTACTTGACAAGAATGTCGTATCACACACTTCCTGGTCAACTCTTTCAAACAAATTCACGTAACTGATCAACACCACAGTGAAATGGAACACATCCTTGCAAAGGTGATAGGACTTTGTTCCGAGGCCTTTTTTGAAATACAACATGAATATATAGTGAAGAGATGTCGAACTGCTGTTGAAGAATCGGACAAATAAATCAATAATATTTGAAGAATCTGAAATGCTGAATCATACAGGATAAATATATCATGAATCACTCATCGAGTTTCTAGGGTCCGTATAATTGTAAATAGTGCAATGAAAATTATGTAAAATACTAGATACTGAATTGTGGGGTGATAAAAATCCAATTTGTGCATAATATTGTCAGCGATTTGCTCCACTCGCAATATGGAAACGAAGTTTCTCAGCATCTAGACTGGAGTCATACAAAGTCTTTGAAAGAATATATTTTCAAAATAAAGCTAGACGAACCTTAAATTATTGAATTTTGATTCATTAATTGTAGTTCGTCGCCTAAATTTTTTTTGAAATTTAAACATCTAGGCCAACTAATGTCTCCTAATTTTAAGTATCAATGTTGACGCGATATCCAGATGTTGAATGTATCTTCAACCTCTTTGTAAAGAGGTGAATAACTGATGTAGAATCCAGAATCTCTATGTTGCCAAAGGATATTTCAAAACAACTTTGTAGAAAAAAATATTTTATAAGAAATCAGAAAAACTTTGCACGCTTATTCAACAATCGGTATGTACATACAGACATTTAGAATTTCATTCAGTCATATACTAGGCCAACACTGGTGAGTGCATAATTCACACAAGTAGTGAAGTTGATTTTATCACAGTGCATATTCAGATGACCGACTTTTCCATGACCATACAAACTGAATGCGAAAGCTTTACATTCAACTTGGTTGTTTGTTTTTTTCAACATTGATGGGCATTATAACATTTTCGCCTGAGAAGAGACTTTCAATTACAGAACTGGATAAGGAAACTGGACCATCTTACCTCGACAGTATTGAGACAGTTGAATAAGCCATTAGTACACTTGGAACCAGCTCTGGGCATACAAAGGTCACTGTTTTATGCTATGCCTCAGATTTATGATGAACACTATGGTGATTTTACATAAGTGTGCATAAACTGATAGAATAACGAAAACTGTCACACACAAAATTCTCTTCAATTATTAAAACATGCTTGAAGTTGTTTAAGTTGTCTTCTGTGTTCCTTGGTCAGTAGATAACGGTGACTCAGTTGCGTACGAGTGTACTTGTAACAGCTCTCAAGAATTAAAGCTTTGAATTAATCCAGATCTTTTTCAGGAGTAGGTGAGAAATCGGATGTCTGTGGCATTAAATTCTCAAACTCCACTTTAGTTTGTAATTCTTTGGTTTTACTCGATACATGGCGAGGGTTTCTGCCAAGTGATAGCACTTGCATTTGAACAGGAGTCAGAAGTAAATTCGAAAAATTAAGGACATATTTCTCCGGATTCTGTGGAAACGACGAAAGAGTTTCAGATGGTTTCAGGCTTTTTGTTAGTCGTGAAGTAGTATTGTTACAACTTTTTTGTATGACATCAGAGACCTTACCCCGGAATGTTTGTCATTCATCATCGGATAGTCCATATAAACCATGGGTTCTTAGTGATAAGTTTCGCTCAAGTTCGGGTATGCGTAGGCGGATGGCGGCGATGTGATTCAGTGTGTGACGTTTTAGTGTCTTTGAATTAAGATAAATATGATTGCGGCGTAGATTCTTCCGGTCATGTTTTGGATATTGATGCTTATCGATTTATCGTTTCAGAAAATTAAGCTTCGTGTTAACTTCAGCAAGCGTGAAAGAGAAACGCTGAAATTTATCTAATTCCTTTACTGTCACAGGGTCCTTGGAGTTCTTCAATGAACGAAACATTCCCATATTGATTCATAAGAAAAAGGCAAAATCAGCGAAGGAAATTTTTTTTCGACGATTCATTTTCATGAGCTGTACAATCGTGATTATAATTAACACAGAAATCTTTAGACCAATCAGACACTGGTTTACTTTGTCCTCGAAAATTGTACTACATGGTGTTAGTATGTATAACCTGATAGGATAACAAAAAGTATTACACACACACAGAACTCTCTGAAATTTTAAATCATGCATTACTATCGTCATAGTATGTTGAAGGCCAACAAAACTGTGAATTATGCATCGTTAACAATTCTGAGGTTCCACTGATGTCGTGCTCATCAACTTTTCACTATAATCAAAAAACTTTCGTGAGTTAATGAAAGTGGAACACTTTTGTGATATGTGGAGCAGGAATGACATTCATGCTGAATGTATACTGAGTGAAGGTGCGTTATATTACATGATACTATTTTCACACTTTGTCAAAATTATTGTTTGAAGTAAAGACGAAATTAAAAAGATATTTCGTGAGCGTATGTCACCAACAAATAGACTTGTTGTGGTGTGATGATATGATAACTTCAGATATTACAACAGTAAGCGTTAAGGTTAGTTGAGTTTATTTTAAAGCCATTTATGTGTTGGTATTCAGAATAATATCGAGTGCACTTAACGGGATTGTCCAATTCATTTCCACATTCCTTTGCATATTTGTTGGGCCATTGGTTCTTGTTTAATTTGTTTGTTCCCATTGTTTTTTGTTGGTGATTCTTTCCTGTTCGGCCATCTGATCTTCAGTATAGAGCAAAGACAATTGTCGGTAAAGGTCTGCAACTGGCTGTTTGAAATATTCTCAGTGACTCGACCGCCGAGTTCCTGATCCGTATAGAAGAACTGACTTGGCGTTGTTTGTATTGAAAATCCGACTGAATTTTGTTGTCGATGCTGGCTGAGTAACAAAGATATCCAGATTGGTTTCAGGTTGATGAATGTGTTTCTCGCCTTCCCGATTCTCGCTCGATTTGACATCCTCGTCTGTTCCTCCTGTATTTGAGACAATGCTCCCTAGAGAAGTGAGTGAATGGAGTAACCTCTTTCATATGCCTGCCGTTGATGGTGATTGGCGCTTGATGTTGCTGCTGCTGTTGTTGGTGGTGGTTGGTTAATTTCAAAACTTCCGTCTTGTCTATGTTCACCAGGAGTTCTGACCTCACTCCTTGCTTCTCCTACCAGTTTGTCGGTTTTCACTTGTAAGTCTTCGATTTTGTGTGACATCAACCATAAATCATCCACGCGCGAAATCCAGCTCTTCTAGTTTCTTCACGTCGGTCCAGGATATCCCTGTCTTCTCGTTTCCCACTGTCTGACACATAATCCAGTCAGTCCACCACAACTAGGAATATCATTGGTGATAGTAAGCACCCTTGTCTGACTCCTGTGTTTATTCCAAACGCCTCGCTGAGTTTTCCGTTGTGGATCACTTGAACTGTGCCGTTGTCGTACAGCTGTTGAATGAGGTTGCTGAATATTTGAGGAACGCCGTAGTGCTCGAAAAGTTTGCAAATTACTATGCGGTCAACGCTGTAGAAGGTCTTCTCAAAGTCTATAAAGTTGAGGAAGAGGTTTGATTGCCATTCCATGCTTTGTTCGATGATGATGCGTAGAGCAGTTTGGTCAGTACATGATTTGCCTCGCTTTCCTGAATCCAGCTTGTTCTGGCCGGAGTTCTGTATCCAGTGCGTCCTATAATCTCTCCAGGATGATACGACCCAGGATTTTACTCGGCATCGACAGGAGCATGATTCCCCGTCAGTTTTTGTAGATTCCTAAGTTGCCCTTCTTTGGTAGTTTCACGAGGTAACCTTCCTTCCAGTCAGTAGTCACCTTTCCCTCCTTCCAGACCTCTTGCATTAATGGAGTCAGGATGTCGGCTGTCGTCTCTGGGTCTGCTTTCAGTGCTTCAGGGGGTATTACATCTGGTCCGGCTGCTTTTTCAGCTTTCAGATGCTTGATTGCATTCAAGAGTTCAGCTCTTGTTGGAGGATTGGTGTCAACATGCAGTTTTGTACGTGCTGTTGTTGGTATTTCTGGACGGGTTGCAGGTGATGGCCGGTTCAAGATTACTTTGAAGTGGTTCGCCCATTGTTTAATCTGTCTTTTTTTCCCTGGGTAATTGGGTTCGTTTGACAGTCTTTCATAGGTTTCGCTTGTGTTGATCTCTTCCCGGAGAGAGATTTGGTTATCTGATATAATGTCCTCAGGTCCCTTTTGCCTGCTTCCTTCCTAGCTTCAGTGACCAGATCGTCCTAGAATCGTCTCTTGTCCTTCCTTGCACTCTTCTTCACTTCTTTGTCCAGAGGTGTGTCAGTTGAGCTCAGCGTCTCCTTCTCCTGTCCGTCCTCTCATTGAGTCATTTTCTCTTTCACTATTCTCCTCCCTTCTATTAGTCTCTAGTTATCCGTTGAGAGCCATTCCTTGTCTTGTTTCTTTTTTCTTCGTAAAGCCATTGAACACTTTTCGTTTGAAATCACTTTCAGAGAGTTCCAACGGTTTTCCAGGCATGACTCTTCAGTGATGTTACGTAGTGTTTCCTGCTTTCCCCTGACAGTTGCAGTGAAAGTGTCCTTTGTGGTTGTGTCCTTCAGAAATTGAGTGTTGAACTTGCAGTGTGGCCTATCCATAGCTATCCTCGAGGCTTTTAGCTTCACCTTGAAAGTCCCTTGTACTAGATAGTGGTCTGAATCCACATCTGCTCCTCTCCTCAACCTTGTGTACAGTAGGCTCTCTCTCTCCACTGACTTGAAATTGAGATGAAGTCTATTTGGTTTTTGGTGTTTCCATCTGATGAAATCCATGTTGTCTTGTGTATATCCTTGTGTTTTAAAACGCTGCAACCAATCACCAAATCATTGAAGACGCAGAAGGTTGAGAAGAGTACACCATTGTCGTTCACTTCATCGAGGGCCCCTCGAACCATGGTGAGTTCTCCCTCTGTATTGTCTCCTTCGCATTCATGTCACCGATTATGATTTTGATATCGCCATTGGGTGCGTTGTCTATTATTGTTTGTAGTTGTCTGTAGAAAGCCTCCTTATTCTCTTGTTCTGAGACGTTTGTAGGCGCATGGCACTGAATGACTGTAACTTTCATTCCTTTTGGTTGAACCTGGCTGTCATTATCCTGGAGGAGATTGGTTCCCACTGCATGAGAGCTTTGGTTGCTGTTGGTGACATCATGATGGCAACTCCCTCAGTGTGCTCGTGGTTGTTCTCTGGGTGGCCGGAATAGATTATTGTCTCTCCAGTTGATAGTTGGCACCTTGCAGTTCCGTTCCATTTGCCCTCGCAGTTTCCCAACAATTCTATTCTGTACTTTCTCATTTCAGCGGCTATCTGGGCAGCCTTTCCAGTTTCGTTCATTGTACGAAAATTCCAGGAACCCATCCTTACTTTTGCTTTCATCGGAAGAGGACACATCAGCTGACTGGCTTCCTGAAGGCTTCTACCAGCCTTTGTCATTTCACTTCCCCGATTTCAGCGGTGGAAAAGGCTATTATTTATGTTTTTAAAATTTTCAATATATTTACGAGTTTTATTTTCTGAAGCGATTTGTCTGAGTTCGGAGGTGGAGTTGCTAGCACCATGCCCCAACCCTCCCTCTTTATCCGGGCGTGGGAGCGGCAAGATAACTAGAAAGCTAGAAGTCTAGGCGAGGTTAACTATAAAAGAATCTGAATAGGTGAACATAAATATTATAATGAAAAAATTGCCAGAAATTGAAGATTTCTATGTAAAGTATAATAGTATGACACATACAGTTCAACTGTGAATGACAAAATGTTTAGCTGGAAGCCTCTGAAATACTTCATACTCTTCCAGTTCAGTCGATTGTCAATCCTCTAGTACAGATTTATACTCTTCACTTGTTGCAGTACATTTGAATGTCTGTCAGTACATCAGATATCACATGTTGTACATTATACTGTCTGTGACTTGTTTAGCACGAGATACCTGAGTTTTACGCAGCAATAAGCCTAAATTGGGATTATCTCTAAAGTAATAATAATACTGAGAAATAAGTGTATCATTTCGAGGTCCATAAAACTGAAATTCCATTAAATCTGATGTAAACAGATTGTTTTTATGACAAAACACTTCCGGTAGCACCTAATACTTGACGATGATGACGATAATGTTCCAAAGAGGAATTCACCTAAATGATATTAAATCTAAGTCAGCTTAGCTGTTATCACTAAGTTAATCACTAGCTTTTGAAAGATAATTTGAGTTCCGTGGTAATCATTTCTGGTGTTATAACAGGCGAAATAGTCATCCATGGTAAGTAGTTATGACAACCTATTTCAGTGACGATTATGATCGTTGCGTGTCTAACTGGAAGTATTTATTCTTTTGAACTGCATACTACCTCAACAACATAATGGTAAACATCTCACAATCTGAGTTGAATTCATGAATATGAGCACGTTGTAAAAATAACAAATCATCATATTATTGAATAAAATGAAATTTATTTTAGACTTGAGTGAATCGCTCTTTGTCGTCATTTTATTCATGATTCTTTCAGGCCTTCGGTTAAAGGACATACAGTCAAGCATCCATTATTGTTAACGTATATTCGTTTTAAAAGGAAAGCCATCAGCTGATTACATATATATGCAGTTCAGGTGAACGCAAAAATTTCGATACTGGAGTTGGAATTCGTGTATCATCAGTTTGCAAGTAATTATGTAACTCTGATTAATTTTAATGATATAAGTATAAAACTTGGGCACTGTGGTAGAGTGTAACTCAATCATGGATAAGATTTTATTTCGATAAATCATACAGTGCTGTGCGGTTATATTAACTGATGACTTTTTGAGCACAAACTATTGCTGCTCATAATCATATCAAGTTACTCACTCAACTGTCTTTCTTCATTTCTATACATGTGTAGAATCGATTAGACATTGGATTAAAACTCAGTATGAGATGATGTACATTCAGAAATAGCAATATGAGTGTTCTAGATCAATAAGATGAGTGTTTTTATGATATGATTATGAGCAGCAGTAGTTTGTTCTCGGAACGTCATCAGTTTATATAACTGCACAACAGTGTGTGATTTATCAAAATAAAATCTTATCTGATAAATTTTGTATTATTTTATAAGTATAAGACATACTGGTGATAATATGAAAGCATAGAGAAGCATGTTACATAAAATGTTTTACAAACATGGTACGCCCAGTAGAACAGTAATAGAAATCAGCAACATTCAGAGATACCTAAAATTATTCATTGCCACTCATATGAACTTACTTTATAACAAGAGCGTTTCGTTGTTGTCTTTTTTATCTAATTCCATAAGTGATTCAAGTGCTTTCATGTATCTGGTTGACACCTGTCTGTAAAGATTTACAAATGAACATATTAGACAGAATATATGCAATTAATGGCGTAGCACTGGTTAGTGTTTAAATATTGTCATGCGTAAAACAGATGTCTGTTAGATTGTTCTGCTCTGCTTGCACACTAGATTTTTCACTCTCATGACTAATGACGTAATTCTTTGGAAAATTAGTTCAGAGCACAGTGATTTACAAGTGCTTTCGAAAGTGTATTTACAATGATTGATTGATGACTTAATAAAGGCATGAAGCTCTCTGTATCATGAAATAATCGAAAATACGTCTGACCATTATTGAAAACTGTACGTGTTTATCTCTGCGAAATACATGTCATTTAGCATTTATCGACCAAAAGGTAATGTTGTGTGAATTGCGTATTCGAGCTTTACACAAACTTCAGCCTTCTCCTATATTGACTTCCTCATTCTTAAACAGTGTTTCACAATTATTATTGACGTGTATACTTCCAAGTAGCTTTTCTATTTTTTCGTTGGTTCTCCATTTTTCAAAAGAGAAACATTTAACTTTTGTGTATGCGTATATTGTCTCAGTGACCTGCACCAGAAATACGCGTTTATTCGATAATTTCATTTTCCATTTCTCTAATTGTGCATTTCTTATTTCTATTCCTTCATGTTCCTAATTGAAAAAATGGCTTCAAACTAGTGGTTTAACCTTTCTGTAGCAGTGTTTATTTTCACAGGATGGGGTTGCTTGCTTCATGCCTAACCTTCCTCTGTTACCAACTCTATATCTGGTCTAATGAACTTCTCATATCACTTATACATTTCATCTAAATCTACTCACTTGGTAATGACTGCGAAAACATGCAGAAACATCCGTAGAGATATTTTCTCAAATGTCCGATACAAACGATTGCAGAACGTAAACTCTGTGGTTATCACTTTTATAATTATATCGAGATATGATGAGAACACTTACCTGAATAACCTATCTGGTGACTAAATGGACCTATCGATTACATACTTCATCGTATATGTGTTACCGGATAACCGAATCACCTTCATTATTCATGTTTTCTGCTACGGTCACTCGCTTCCATTAGATATCTGAACTGATGTGAAATATTTGATGAAAACAATGATGCTGAGTAGGAGTGATCGGTTAGTTCGAATATATAGTCTCACCTATAGCTGCCCTGTCAATTTTACCTACACATGATACGTTATGCAACCAAAGTGTTCACAACTCAAGTTCAGGCAAAACAAAGGATTCATGAATTGATCATCTGCAGTCTTGAAATCAGGTGAAATATTGTTTCGGTATTACCAAGTAAACAACTACAAAACTATGAGCCGTGACATGGAAATACTCTATGAAACCATGGCTAATAATGTTATATCTTGCTCTGTCTGCGCCTGAACTAATCTGTCTATCTGCTCGTCGTACCTTCCGACTTAGTAAAGCACGCAAATATCAAAAGACAAAGGCTGGACTGTGACTGTGTATTGAAGTGCAACAACGATAAAGAAAGCCATGGTATTTATACATTTTACAACAATATGGACAGCTAACAGCATTTGAAATAATTGACCTTAATAGCCAATAACAAAGTGTGTGAGAAATCATAATATGCCATATGTGCGACATTGACAGTCAGTAACAAAATGTGTGGGAATGATATACCATATATACAAAATTAGCAGTCACTACCAAAATGCGTGAGAATGATAATATACAAAACTAGCAGTCACTACCAAAATGCGTGAGAATGATAACATACCATAAATGCAAGTTTAAACAGTCAATACCAAAATATGTGGGATCCTATCACCTCCCCCCGTAAAGAGTGTAGGACTTGCTTTTTGGATCTATTTGAAAAGGTTTCGGAGCTCTTCTTTGTCGAGTTGACCTTTGCGTGGTACTGGATAGAGCGTGATCTGTGTGTCTGCCACATAACTGTCCTTTTTCATTCGTACGATAATGCAGCAAGAATTTATCCAAAATTTTTCTGTTGTTCCCTCCCCCTTCGCTTTTGCATAAGCACGCTTAAAGGTGTCGACGAAACGTTCAGTCTGTCCATTCGAGTGGGGATGATACGGGGGGCTACGAATATGCTGGATGCCAAACAGTTTGCAGCAACCAAGTTTGTCCTGAAAGACAGAAGCGTGCTTTTGACGACGGCGTTGCAAGAGAGATTGATCAGATACATCTCCGGGAACAACGTTGTGTGGTGAAGACGAAACATTAGAGCATACTGAATTTAATGGTACATTAAAGATATGGAGCTTGTCTAACCAGTCAAGACCAAGCAAATCCAAATCATGGTAGTTTGTAACGTAACATACACCATTGAAGTGATGCTCACCAAACTGAACCTGGCAATTGATCTCACCCACGAGTTTCAGTTTATCTCCAGAGACATTCTTGGCGAAATGCTCGGTCGGCAGAATCTGTGGGCAACCAAGTTTGCGCCACGTAGTTCGGGAAATTACGGTGATATCTGATGCCGTATCCAACTGAAGACGAATACGTTTGCCATTAATATCTAGTGTTATGTACTTACGTTTGCTGGCGACATCGACTTTGGAAGTTGTATAAATAGTCTGTACTCGAGGAGATTGTTTCGGCTCGAAACGACTACTTCTGTTCCTCACCGAAGGATTTTTCTGCGGTGGACAATAACCCTCCTTATGTCCAAAACGGTGACAATTACGGCACTTATGCTTCTTGAAAGGACAGAACTTGACAAAATGCCACGAACCACAGTGCCAGCACACTGAAGGAGGTTTGGCTGAATTCTGCGACTGACGTGCTGTGTGCTTAACAGTGATCGGAGGACTTTTCACTGTGTTAATCGAACCAAATTCAGACGACTGTCGTTTGCACTCCACCATAGCAGTATCGTGCTTCAAGTTGATTAAACGTAGGCATTCTGCTGTCACCATTTGTAAGGTCATTTTCGGGTCTTGTTCCACAAGTGACAGAAGTCGAGTTCGTATGTCAGTATCTTCTGGGTTCTTCAACCCACAAATAAAAATCAAACACTTGAACTGATCGGATGTCATTTCGTGTGGCTTGAACCTTTCACATTCCTTGTTCACTTTGCCAGCGTAAGTCACATAATCATCGGAAGGCATTTTTGTCAACTGAAAACATTGATACCGAATATTAAACATGGATGACTGTTCACCAAAGATTTGTGATAAAACGGTGACTGTCTCATCGAATGATAACTCACGTGGGTTCTTAGGCAGAATGAAGTTAACATATCTGTTGTGCTCAACAGTACCAAGTTTTCTTAGTAACAATCGGACTTTGGCAGCATCATCAAACATGTAGCATTCAATACGGAAAACATCTTCGTAACGATTGAACCATGCATCAAACACGAGACCAGATATTGGATCGTAGTTGAACTCACTGATAGAATTTGAGATGCTTTCATATTTGTCAGAATGAGATGTCGAAGGAACTTGAATGGACAGCTTCTGAGTGAGAGCTTCGATTAATTTTAGTTGAGCTGCTTCATTCTGAACTTGCTGCTGCTGCAAGATAGATTTGAGATCGTCCAGAGAGATAGACATTGTAATTGGGTTGTAATTAACACAGTCAAAAATGTTATATAGCTGCGCTGAACAGAATAAAAACTGTCGTCGTTTGCTTGTTATAACTGCAATGAATTAAGGTAAACCCCGTCGCCAATTTGTTATAACTGTAGGGAATTGAATGAAGACGTTTTCACCTTATTCTGTCTGCGCCTGAACTAATCTGTCTATCTGCTCGTCGTACCTTCCGACTTAGTAAAGCACGCAAATATCAAAAGACAAAGGCTGGACTGTGACTGTGTATTGAAGTGCAACAACGATAAAGAAAGCCATGGTATTTATACATTTTACAACAATATGGACAGCTAACAGCATTTGAAATAATTGACCTTAATAGCCAATAACAAAGTGTGTGAGAAATCATAATATGCCATATGTGCGACATTGACAGTCAGTAACAAAATGTGTGGGAATGATATACCATATATACAAAATTAGCAGTCACTACCAAAATGCGTGAGAATGATAATATACAAAACTAGCAGTCACTACCAAAATGCGTGAGAATGATAACATACCATAAATGCAAGTTTAAACAGTCAATACCAAAATATGTGGGATCCTATCACCTCCCCCCGTAAAGAGTGTAGGACTTGCTTTTTGGATCTATTTGAAAAGGTTTCGGAGCTCTTCTTTGTCGAGTTGACCTTTGCGTGGTACTGGATAGAGCGTGATCTGTGTGTCTGCCACATAACTGTCCTTTTTCATTCGTACGATAATGCAGCAAGAATTTATCCAAAATTTTTCTGTTGTTCCCTCCCCCTTCGCTTTTGCATAAGCACGCTTAAAGGTGTCGACGAAACGTTCAGTCTGTCCATTCGATTGGGGATGATACGGGGGGCTACGAATATGCTGGATGCCAAACAGTTTGCAGCAACCAAGTTTGTCCTGGAAGACAGAAGCGTGCTTTTGACGACGGCGTTGCAAGAGAGATTGATCAGATACATCTCCGGGAACAACGTTGTGTGGTGAAGACGAAACATTAGAGCATACTGAATTTAATGGTACATTAAAGATATGGAGCTTGTCTAACCAGTCAAGACCAAGCAAATCCAAATCATGGTAGTTTGTAACGTAACATACACCATTGAAGTGATGCTCACCAAACTGAACCTGGCAATTGATCTCACCCACGAGTTTCAGTTTATCTCCAGAGACATTCTTGGCGAAATGCTCGGTCGGCAGAATCTGTGGGCAACCAAGTTTGCGCCACGTAGTTCGGGAAATTACGGTGATATCTGATGCCGTATCCAACTGAAGACGAATACGTTTGCCATTAATATCTAGTGTTATGTACTTACGTTTGCTGGCGACATCGACTTTGGAAGTTGTATAAATAGTCTGTACTCGAGGAGATTGTTTCGGCTCGAAACGACTACTTCTGTTCCTCACCGAAGGATTTTTCTGCGGTGGACAATAACCCTCCTTATGTCCAAAACGGTGACAATTACGGCACTTATGCTTCTTGAAAGGACAGAACTTGACAAAATGCCACGAACCACAGTGCCAGCACACTGAAGGAGGTTTGGCTGAATTCTGCGACTGACGTGCTGTGTGCTTAACAGTGATCGGAGGACTTTTCACTGTGTTAATCGAACCAAATTCAGACGACTGTCGTTTGCACTCCACCATAGCAGTATCGTGCTTCAAGTTGATTAAACGTAGGCATTCTGCTGTCACCATTTGTAAGGTCATTTTCGGGTCTTGTTCCACAAGTGACAGAAGTCGAGTTCGTATGTCAGTATCTTCTGGGTTCTTCAACCCACAAATAAAAATCAAACACTTGAACTGATCGGATGTCATTTCGTGTGGCTTGAACCTTTCACATTCCTTGTTCACTTTGCCAGCGTAAGTCACATAATCATCGGAAGGCATTTTTGTCAACTGAAAACATTGATACCGAATATTAAACATGGATGACTGTTCACCAAAGATTTGTGATAAAACGGTGACTGTCTCATCGAATGATAACTCACGTGGGTTCTTAGGCAGAATGAAGTTAACATATCTGTTGTGCTCAACAGTACCAAGTTTTCTTAGTAACAATCGGACTTTGGCAGCATCATCAAACATGTAGCATTCAATACGGAAAACATCTTCGTAACGATTGAACCATGCATCAAACACGAGACCAGATATTGGATCGTAGTTGAACTCACTGATAGAATTTGAGATGCTTTCATATTTGTCAGAATGAGATGTCGATGGAACTTGAATGGACAGCTTCTGAGTGAGAGCTTCGATTAATTTTAGTTGAGCTGCTTCATTCTGAACTTGCTGCTGCTGCAAGATAGATTTGAGATCGTCCAGAGAGATAGACATTGTAATTGGGTTGTAATTAACACAGTCAAAAATGTTATATAGCTGCGCTGAACAGAATAAAAACTGTCGTCGTTTGCTTGTTATAACTGCACTGAATTAAGGTAAACCCCGTCGCCAATTTGTTATAACTGTAGGGAATTGAATGAAGACGTTTTCACCTTATTCTGTCTGCGCCTGAACTAATCTGTCTATCTGCTCGTCGTACCTTCCGACTTAGTAAAGCACGCAAATATCAAAAGACAAAGGCTGGACTGTGACTGTGTATTGAAGTGCAACAACGATAAAGAAAGCCATGGTATTTATACATTTTACAACAATATGGACAGCTAACAGCATTTGAAATAATTGACCTTAATAGCCAATAACAAAGTGTGTGAGAAATCATAATATGCCATATGTGCGACATTGACAGTCAGTAACAAAATGTGTGGGAATGATATACCATATATACAAAATTAGCAGTCACTACCAAAATGCGTGAGAATGATAATATACAAAACTAGCAGTCACTACCAAAATGCGTGAGAATGATAACATACCATAAATGCAAGTTTAAACAGTCAATACCAAAATATGTGGGATCCTATCAAATAACGAAGTGTGTATTGCGTGATATGCTTTCTTAATATTTAGGAAAAGTTGATTATAACGATTTTCTTTGGTCTGATTTCAGGATTCCGTATCATTTAGTATTGATATGTGTGAAACAGGCATGAAAACAAATGTATGTTTGTTGTAGGAAATCGCACAGATTATTCTATTATGATTCTTTCTATGGTAAAGTGAGATGGGGGTGTCTTTATTACATAGCGCCTAAAGCTTGTGGATACTTCATTTATTTCACATTCCCTAATGTAAATGCATTTCCGAATACACTTTTATTTATCAGAGATATTGACTTGAACTTCATTGAAATGGCGGTGTTTCTTCTAATTAGCCACTTACAAGCTGGATATTTCTAAATTGCATACGTATTCATCAGAAAAAATCACATCAAAACCTTGTGAAACGATTCGATGTCTGCTAAATGTGAAGCGTTGTCTGGTTTGAAAGTATCTGCACGATGATAATTTCTTCAAAACAGCTGACTAGGTGAGAGATAAATGAGAGCGTGACGCCGTTAATCATGAGGGTAGAAAATGTTGTCAGAAATTGAAATCATCTGACATCTGTGATGCTTGTGAAATCTACTTTCGGTTTGCACCAAGTGTTTATAAATCCAATCACAGGATTTCATTAGACAGGAAGTGGCCATCGCCTTGTAAATATTTTACTGATTAACAAAAGTAATTAGGAGTGTGTCATAAATGTTGTGGGCAATCTGAAATAAACACTGTTGATAGAAACAATTTAACGAATTGTTGAATCAGGTGAATGCATTCAGCAGAACTGAGAACCACGGGTGTAACGCTTGTGATGAACACTTGAAAAATTCTCTCTGTTTACTTGAATATGTAAGCCCACAATTACAAGCTATATGAGATTTCAAAATAAACGACAAGGGGTTCCAGCTGTTCCATCCATTCCCTCATTTCAAAGTCAGTTGTTTATTCGTCATATTCAAAGTGTTTTGATCAGTTCCACCTATCTGCTGACATATATTGAATGTTCAACTACACAATTACTGCGATAATCACTTATCCATCAAATGAATAATCACGAGAGGTTGATTCAATGGACGTTTCATGAATAAATATGATTAACACCTATGGGAAAACATTCAGTCGAGATAATGAAATGATGCACTGAACATAGGATTCTTCCCTTATATATGTTGACAAATATTTTTTGCATTTTACTTATCTTGATGTTAGGGTACTTTTATGGTCAATTACTGAAATTAAATGCTGCCAACTTACCATTCAGCCGGTCGTTACCAAATGCTTTTGAGAGTGAAATAAACGTTGTCACTGGAGAACATTGCCTTCTTTTAGTGACTTATTTAAGGAATTCCTTTATAGTCATTGTTTACGTGAGTAAATTAACAAGGAATGTTTCGGAAATATTTTATCACGAATTTGTAGGCTTTTCAAACCACGAGAATTGGCGAATTCCGTTAGTGATTAATAGTTTATCCCATTTTCTTCAAAATGAGTGATTTTCCTGAGCCTTATCAGAAAAGCATTAGTAGTTTGATCATATGCTGCAATGGTCTTCATTTGTACACAGAAAATTACGTTTTATGTATGTTGATGAAGTACCGTTCTTTATGTACACACATGACATGTCTGCATTTCCAACTGTGCATCATTTCAACGTGCTCCCGTCTGATTTCCCATAAACTGGAAGATATGCAAATGAAAAGTAACAAGTTGGCAGAAGAAGCATCAAAGATAGGACTTCACGTGAACATAGATAAAACAGAGATAATGAAGATTCCTTGCCAACATCAACAGCAACAACAGACCACAATAAGCATAAATGGGAAGAACCTGAAAGAAACAACCTCCTTCACCTACCTGGGAAGCATCGTCTCAACTACAGGCGGAACTGACGAGGACATCAAAGCCAGAATCGGAAAAGCAAGACAAGCTTTCATTACTCTCAAATCTGTGTGGAGGTCAACAGCATTCAGCATCAAAAATAAGATCCGGATTTTCAACTCCAATGTGAAGTCAGTGCTACTATACGGATCAGAGACTTGGCGAGTCATAAAGAGCATCTCAAACAAACTTCAAACCTTCATTAACAACTGTCTCCGCTCAATACTCAAGATCAGATGGCCAGAAAAGATCAGCAACAGGGATCTCTGGGAGCGAACCAATCAGGAACCGATTGTTAAACAAATAGGCAGAAAGAAATGGAGATGGATTGGCCATACGCTGAGGAAACCATCAAGTGACATCACTAGACAAGCCATTGCTCGAGTGGAACCCGAAAGGGAGGCGGCGAGTTGGTCGTCCAAGGGTGACTTGGAGGAGGTCATGTGAAGAGGAGATGAAAGCATGTGGGCAGACCTGGAGCAGGGTGAAAAAGTTGTCAAAAAACCGAAGTCAATGGAGGTGCGCAGCTGAAGCCCTATGTTCCTCTAGGAACTAAAGGATACAATAATAATAATAATAATATGTATATGTCTTAGGTGGCAATGAGTAGTTGTCGAATAGTTTCAGACTTCAAGACATGATGGAGTGATCTGATTAATGGAGCAGATCCTCTTGATTACTATCACAACTATTGCTTCAACTAATCTCACTTCTATTTTATTATGCATGTCAACTGCGTTGCACTCAATTTCAGGATTGTTTCTTCAAAGTCACCAACTATTCGAGAATATGCTGAAATTTCGGTTAGATTGCCAGAATACACAAAGTTTCTATTTCGTTTATACATATCGTTTCTTCCAATACATAAATCCATATTCATTTTTTCAACTGTCATTTCGAATAATATTCTCTATTTCGAAAGTGATAACTACGTTTAAAACTAAAGGAACATTGTGAAATATAAAACACTCCTCATATCTACAGTAGTTCTATCATATAAGGAGAGAACATCTGTCACTGTACGTAGAGTTCTTAATAAAGCAAGAATTTGGGTGATATTGAAACCCACTTACTCACTCAGATACAAGCTGTCTAGCTCAAAGGACCTAGTTGACCCAATTAGACAAAATAACAATTAATCAATTACGTTGGAATGAGTGTGAGTTCATTAAACTACATAGGTGAAACTGGCATATAAGAAATAGATAATCAAAACAAAAGAATATAGCTAAGGCATGAATAGTTGATCCCGAGAAGATAAGTAATTTAGAAAAAAACTAAACAGCTGCACTGCATACCTTAACAAACGACCACACAGTAGGGTAGGAGACGATTAAAATTCTAAGAGATAACATAGGTAGTTGCAGCGTGAGGTTAACTACTGAATCCTTGTTCATCGAGTCTACACCCAACACGTGCTGTAGAATGCAGTGACTCATCACTGATTCCGATAATATGGAAAATATTACTACCAATCAAATTCAGTGATGACAAATAATGGAATTGCGTAGAAGAAGTGAGAAAGTTGTGTGAGTACGTCGATATTATTTTGAGCGTCAACTGATTGTGCTCGAAACTTGGCCATCAATAATTATTACTATATAACACTGCGAGACTTTGTCAAAATAAATAATAACCATCATCGGATTATACTGTACTACAGTGCACAGTTCTTTCTCATTATCAATAACTCTTAGTGGCTTGTTAAAATCTGCCTGCATTAATTATTATTCTATCTACTGATATGTCATCAGCAAAGCAATCACAGAATTCAATATCATTTTCTATATTTTTTAAAGGGCCGTTCTCGAATCATATTGGACAAAGTTTGGTCGGTATTAACTCCAGCAAATGATATGTGCTGGCACCATCGCAATGTTTATATAAATGGTTTTTGGAAGAGTCTGTGGGCGCTCATAGGAGTGGTTTGACTTCCCTGGGTGTTTCATGATTCCACTGCAAATATAGCGAACTGTGAGACCCAGAAACATTCATACGAATATCAACACAGTGGGAAGTTTTGATATGTCGTATTTTGATTTTTCTCTTCGTATTTATCGATCCAAGATTAAACGAAATGGACCACGAAATGTTTTCGTTCTGTCGGTAACTGTATTTTATAACTACAGGAAATCTTAGTTGACGTGCTTTATCAAATTTCATTGCATTCTTTAGGTAAATATTAACACTCCTCGAAGTGGAACGGCGAATAATTTCATGTTTCCAAAACCATGAAATTCTCATGATCAGAAAACCAATTTTCAATGATTCTGTGACAAATATTAGGCAAGCATACGTAAAACTGTTTTCTTTATAAGCATAATGTGGATACAGCAATTAGTTTTATAAATGTTCATCTGTAATTATTATACATGCATTACTGTAACCGTTTTGCAAGCGGTGACTGTCATGGATCAGCAACCTAGTTGATTACGCTTCGTCAAATGAAATGGCTAGTGTCATTTTGAAGTTGTAATGCACTGCACACAAAAAGACAACTAGTATTCTAATGTTCGTAATTCAAAAACTTAGTCTGAAGGGGTTATAAGTACATGCATGAAACGTCCACATTACTATTTGTCTGAGTTTTTACGAATAAAATTACAATGCACTGTTTGTAAAATATTTGTTTATAGACTCTTTTTAATGGATCGAATTTAACTGCTGAAGAATATATTTTCTTAATACAAGTCCTTGTATTTTTCAGTTAGAGTCACTAACCATACTAAATGGTTGTCGATTAGGAACGTCTTCGCAAATACTAGGGACTAAGAGTTAACTTCCTTGACATAAGGTTTAAATTAGTGTCCTTAAAAAATGGAGGCATCTTACAGCAGACGCTACAGTAATCACCTACAGGAATGCTTAAATAAAATGTAAACATATACATCTGATGCTTTATACTTTGACCCATGGTTTGTTTATATTTATGGTGAAGTGTACAATAACTAGCACATAAGTCTCCTGCTGAAGAGAAATCTTTATTATTGATAAGCAGTATTAAGTTGCAGCGTGAATATTCAGTTAAGAATTTAAATCTAAACTGACGCATTTTACTCTGAACCATGTAGAGTTATTTGATGAAAAGTGCTGAATCAATTGAACAGTTAAATGTGAGGAGAACCAAGATTTAATGATGTTTACTTAAATTTGTTGAGTGAATGATTGCCAAGCTGTCAATACGTTTGGGTTCAACTATATTCATATGAAGTACAATAATAAACATTTTAATCTCCACACTGTAAACATCTTAAGGGCGATTAAGACATAGCTTGCCAGCCTCACATTTTTATCGGCATATGTATGAAGACATAACAACCCTAATTGTGGGAGTTGAACAGTTATGTTTGCTCCAACGAACCTTTCATTAGAGACCATATGTAGCAGTATATATATTATTTTTATGTCGACAACATAAGTTGTGTTGAAGGATGCAGGATGTTAGGACTCCAGCTGACTGCTGAGAAATTCGACAAAAATAATAAAAAGAGGAAATGGAGAAGACGACCAGAAACACATCCTTCTTTAGAGTAGGATTTCTCTGAATAATTAGTTAGTGCTTAAGGTTGGAATCAAGTGATAAACTTCATAAACCATAAACCATTTGAAGGCATAAGTTTGCGGTTGACAGCAAAATGATTGAAACGACAAATGATGAAATCTTAATTTTTAACCTGCAATAAACCAGTCCTTTTAAGCAAAACGTTTTAGAACTGGATTAAAGAAATGCTCAGCTATTGTGTGAATATGAAACTTTGCTTCATACTTTTTCACATTCATGCTGAAATGTTTACTATTTGATAATCAAGTGTTCATTTGATGTCAAAGTTTTCTTATTTTTCAGCATAATCCAGTTATGAAATTATTACTGAAAAAACGTTTTGAAGCAACATTGAAAAAATATTTTCCTCTGAACCGTTAGTTGTTATTTTATGAAAATTAGTTAGTTTTAATAGAATACTTGTATATGAAAAATAAAATTAGTTGATGATAATTTAAATTTATGAGGTGATGTTTTGCGGGCTGTTCAACGCGATTAATTTCCGCTAGATGAAATTAAATAACGTCACGAAAGGTTTGATCTCAACACTGGCAGGATATAGTGACAAAGTAAGGTTCAGATTAGCATGTGGCTAATTTTTAGGGGTATCTTAAATAGATTGTTTGATGTCTGAGAGGAAATCCATCTTCAGAATTAAACGTGACGATTAGAATGAAACTGTATCTTGGAATTGGTAGAATACTCTCAACGTTTAAAGTCAGGTATTTATTCAGTATCCAATTAGAGAGGATCCAATATTCGTCGATTGTTTATACTTTAATGTTACCCAGATCATAGTAACTTGAAATCTGGGGTTATATACTCTAGAGGATTGTATTCAAATTGTAGGCGATATACCTTGGGCGGGTAACATATTGGTCCTATAGTGCGGTCGACTAAGCAGCCTTAATTTCTAGCCATTTCTCCTTCTTCTTTGGACAAGTAAATCTCTTAACTCCAACTCCACCAGTTGTGTATTTTTAAGTGTAACAATAGTTTTAAGTTCATCAATCGTATATTGTCACACTGGTGAAGTTCCGGCAGATCGTACCCATATCATATCAGCGTCACAAGGAACGTTTGAGAGGTTCAATATTAGAATGGTTCAGTGGTTTATGTTACTCACAAAGATGCACTACTAGTGTCAGGCAATCAGTGTGTATCACAAACTATTGTATAACTCAAAACTATCAGCAATTTTATCACATATCACTGATATTTGTGTAAGTGACATCACATAGAAATGTTCTGTGTGCCTCAAAACCCTCAGTTTGTAGATTCGACTCACTCAATGACTTAAAAACTTCAAGCCTATCACGACATTCAAATGAACGTAATGATTTTTGGCCTAGTGTCTGCTGAGGCTTGGATAAGAATTATGATTGCTGCACTCACATTTGCGCACCATCAAATGCCTATTAAGATCACTTTTCAATATATAAATGTAGAGCTTAACCGGTAAGTCCTTCACTTGAGCAACATATTGGGCATATTAAAAAGCATGAGGACCCTATATAATCTGTCACTCGTGAATGACGGTTAACCGGGAGGTATACTTCTTCAATTTGAAGAAGGTGCTGCAGGTAAAGTATAGCAGGGCAATGAAAGCTTCGGAATTAAACCATCCAACACAGAGAATACAACTACACCGAAATCATCCATCTGAACTACAATTATTCTTCAATATGTTTAAACAAGGGAAATAAATGAAGTAATTAGTACTGCACAACTCTGTCTTTTAGTTACAGTCACCAAATCTCCTGTATATAAAATGAGTCAAATGTATTGAACTATAAACCTCAAAAACGTAAAGACAGTTATAGCTTGAAAATTGTATATTCAGAATATGGATCAGACGGGTTCACCTCAAATGAAGAAACAATCAGCATATTTCCCAGAAATGAGAGTGGGTTAGTAAGAAAAGGTGACGTGTTCCCAGATATCTCCAATTAATCATATTTGCTGAGTGCATTTAATATCTAATTGTGTTATGCACATGTTTACCTTGTGATATTGACTATACGATTTCACATATGGTATACGAAGACCATATGACCTATAGAGTGTGGAAATTGGATAAAAGTATTCCAAGTCTTTCAAATACTAGTCAACAAATTGTGTCGTGTATGTATTTCACAAACAGACCGGCTGATTGGTTGGCTACTAACTCGATTATTACCATATGTCAGTCATTAAATTTACGGAGAACGTAAAAATCTTTTTTGAGGTGTTTAACTACTTCGTTATATCAAGTGACACTGAATTCGAATCAGAATAGGTGAGCATCAAACCTGCATTAGGTCGGCTACTGATTTCTGGACTCACTCCATGAGAATTTGGGTGAATACATCTCAGATAATGATGAAAGCATTTCCCCGAAAGGTGCACCTTCAGTTGACTTTTATCATATATATGTATATTTCTTCCATCTAACTTAGCCAATGACTTTAATAAATTGAGATATAGCTCTATATTGGGTTTATTTCGTTGATATGGAAAATGAGGCTGACAGCTTTCATATTCACATATCATATATTACTCAAACGTTTGGAATACTTTACGAAAAGGATTTCACATACAACATGGACACTCCAATTTCGCCAGGCTAAATATCTTTCTCTCAAGCCATATGAACGCCATTTCAGAATTAATTGTTGTGCACTCAGCCATTTCTAATTAACGCCTCAATCATCATAGTCACCAACCCATAATGCATGATTAGGAACGAGTATGACGCCGGTTTCGTAGTGAACAGAAAGTCTTGTGCTTACACAAGACTGATGGCTCTAAATCCCATCGATAGTTCATCTAGTTGTGCCAACGTTGCGTTGTTCTGTGTTTCAAGCACATAGTGATGGCTATATTTTGATGTAAGGTGACATCTAAAACCTAATTTTCACAGTTGTTATCCTTATCACACTTACGAACCACACATTATTCCTTGACTCACCTGCACGTGGACAATAACTAACGCAGTGATTTTCACCGCCTCTCAAATTCACTCATCTAATATGTGTCATATTTCACTGAACATTGTTTTTCACATCTGCAATCAACGAAGATTCACGAAATCTTCCCGATGTAAGAAGATTCGATAAGTTGTTTTTTGTGTTAAATTGAGATATGCTTCATGCATAAACCATTCAAATCTTCGATAGTGTTGTTGATAGTTTTGACACATATTTTGAAATTTTGTCGGATGTGTTCAGTTAACACATATGAAATAAAAGAATTATGGTTTATTTAATGCTTGTTGACCTATGAAATGTCGGTTTTACTTTACATCCGATGCCACAGAAGCAAAATTTTGTAGTGCTCTGATGTTTTTCTCCAGTTAAACGACCAGGTGTCAACGTTCTTTTTATGTATCTTCAAGTTATTCTCAATGAATTAATTTTTGATTCCCTTTATGTTTTCCGATTGGATGCAGATGTGCTATTCAACAGAACTAAGTGGAATATTTGCTAAATTGTTGGCTCATTTTTGGTAAGTGAGGCCACATGATCGTCTTTGGATTTCGGTTGATACACAAACGCTGAGAACGCCTATCTACCAATCAGAAAAGTGTTTGATATCTAACGGCTATTGTTTCAATTTCGTCTACTGTTGATGTAAAGCCCTGTATTATTCTTGTGTCAGTTAAGCGATATTTGTGTTAAAACTCAACTTTTCATCTAACAACTAACGGGTGTATTTTACTGTTAATTCAACTATGTGATAAATTTGACTGAACTCTAAATCAGGTCTCAAGGATGAGCGCTATACAATGGTTGAAACTATCTTCAACAATAAGAAAGACGGTGATGAGTATATTTTATTTTGATCTACAAGATGTTCCGTTTAAGCTACTGTGTCAACAAACTAAAATTATCTGGAATCACCCGAACACTGCTGTTACAATTTGTTATTTTGTGTATCTTATCTGTTGAACTTTACTGCTTTCTGAAATTTAGTCTTCACTCGTCCACTAAAAAAAGACAACATCAATTCGAGAAAGTCAATAAAGGTTTTTAGCCGAGCAACGTAGTCAGCTTGTCACCACAATAGTTAATGGACATCCTGACTCATGCGATAAATGGTCTAAATCTATATTGTCTGACATTCAATACCTCTATTTTTATTAATCCCCTTGTGTCTCACCTGGTTGAAGAAGAAGTCAGTACCAAAGAGTATTTGCGCTTACGTAAACGAACGTAAACGTAAACGAACTCAACAGTAACATTCAACCGTGTTTCATATGATAGAGACAATGTAAAACGTGACAATTATGAATACCTGTGGTGTTACCTAATTATATGGCCCTATAATTATCTCTTTTATGTTATTTGACGGTGACACTGTATCAGTCAACTGGTAATCTTAGCTATCAACATCGTTTCCTATGCATATACACACGACTTCGTAGTCACTACAAATACCACATAAGAACCGCCATTCCAATCCTAAAATATTATTTCTGTTTGTTTTTTTAAATGTTGCTTCAAAAAAATTGACTGATGATTTTATATACGAACATTATTAACACAATTTTAAAATTTTTCGATTTCTCCACCATCTTACTGTTACTAGTAATACCAAATAAGAACTGTCGTTAGCAATCCAGTAACAGTGAAATTAGATGCAATAATGAAGGAAATGCTGAAAATTCCACACTGTAACATCAGTTCTGTCCGCTATAAGGCAAATTATTATTAATAATATAATTCAGATATCTGTACGCCAAAAGCAGAACGTCATTTTACATGTATTCCTGTAGTGAAAGATTCAGGAAAAATATTCAACATAAAATGTCTGCAGGATACCGTTCGTCAACACATCACTTGTAGATTCCTGCTGACAACAATACTCACAACTGCGCCAATAGTCAAAGCGTTTCAGCTATCATCTCAGTTGTTCTGAAGAAAAATAATTCACAGAATACATATGACTGATAGATTTTGTGTTGAGTGTTATTTTTAAAAATGAATTTGAAGTACTTTGCCCAACGCTAATTACAATAAATAGTGAAATATTGTAACTGTTTTCAGGAGATGAAAATAAGAACGTTTAGTTTTTTTACTCTCCACATGTTCATGAATCTCCTGAATGATTTCCAACTGTGTACTCTACAACTGTTACTCAGTAAATGTTACTTTATTAGAAAAAAAACGATTTATTATTCTTATTATCTAACGAACAAACATTTTGTTCATTAGAGAACAAATGAAAAGTCTAATATTGAAAATTGGGCAATTGAATAAAAAATGATTGATGTGCATAACAACAGTCTTCATAATGACACGTCATTTAAGTCCAAAATAAGCATTGAAGATAGGCGCTTAATTTGATCTTAACAGATAAACAATATTTAAAAGTACCAATATTGTTAAAATAATGATCATTCAGCGATTGCTGAAATTCAGTGTAAAATGATTTTGACAACCAGTATTAGAAGAAAGTGTGAAAAGCTGCCGCAGAAAATCACAGAAAAATCATCTATCATACAACAGCTTTTGATAAATGCCTAGAAGTCTTATGTACCTGCTGCTTTCCATGAAAGAATAAATTTAATCAATCGAAGCCAAATATGACACATATTTACCAATCGATAACGTTTTGATCACGATTTAATGCTTGTAGTCACATTAAGACATTTAATTGCCTCTGAACTCCGTTTACGAAATTGCCTTGTTTCATTTATTTTGATTTTACCAGTAATAACATTTTTCGTGTCTTAGGCTCTCACATTTTGTCATTCATGTTGCACGTGGTGTGTAAAGATTCGAGGAAGAAAACTTAAGGGATCAACATCTCCCTCCACCAGCGTTATCTGCGATTATCCATTATTGTTATTTTTAAGTTCCTGCAATTCTCTCAAATGTTTCAATAATCTGACTATTCCGGGTCCACTGGTCCGGTCCATGTCGATGTAGATGCAGTCATCTTCTACTGTAGTGATCAAATTGTATCGTCACATCAATGATATATGAGATTTAAGATGCAACATGTAATCGTCGGCCAAAAGAATGAAGGAAATCAACCCTAGAAAAAATTGATAATTAAGTCAATACGTCGCATACACACGCAAACAGTGACATAATATGACGCGGCACTCATCTGAATGTCCAAAATTATTTCCGCTCTGCACCATCGATTTTAGTTGCTTCCCATGACCTCTCAAATGCTCTAGTTCCCTGCTCACTATGACATACCAATATGAGATATACAAGTCATAGCTTCAAAGTATAACCTCCTTTTGTGATCTGGCGAGTAACGTCGACTTAGCGTATACTCAAAATATATACGACCTGTCGTCATTTACTTAGGCGTATTTGTTACCTTCTATGCTGCAGAGACTTTTGTTCTTATTCTTTTCATACCACCTGATATCAATTATTGCGTGAAAGACACCTGTCTGCAGGTTGTTGCCAAAGTCTTTGTTGATGTTCCTTAACTGTTAGCCACACAGTAAAAGTGAATTGAAGTAAGCAATTAAAGAGGTGGAACGTTAAGTGTCACAAAAATAATCAGCTAAATTCTTCGTAAAATAGTTCAAGAGATGTGTAAATATCAAAGTAGTTAACGAAGAATGGTTGGCAATTCAGACAATAAATAACAAGGGGATAATTATGATGAGGCAACATTGCAAGTATTATGCTGAATAAAATAATGAACGTTGACAGGTGAAGTAGAGAGGGCAAAAATAATAGAAAATCGGCAAATATGATCTTCTTAGAATCTGTGGATTCTTAATTTTTCGCAATTTTCCATTACATCACCCCAGTAACAGCTGCAAGAAAACATTGACTCATATATTATTAGACGACTGAGCATAAAAACTCTGAAATAAGTTATTTTGCACACGCCTTATGTAGTGAGGGAAGCATAAAGCATGCTAGTATTATATCATTCGGGAACACTGAGTCAACGGTCCACTTTATTCTTTATTTAATTGTCGCAATATTGCTGATTTTGCATTTCAGTTTTCTACTCGTATTTCTGTTTAGTGGTATATCAATATAAATGCTCTGTTAATTTATTGTCTCTGTAGTATGTGATGAGAAAAATAGGTGCAACATTCTATGTATGTTGAAAATCCCCGTTGTGTACCAAAATGCAGTTCAGAGTGAAACTGTTACTGTATATTTTGTCATATGAAGAAATACTGAGAGACTGATGACGCTTTTAGTACTCACATATATTCCTTTGCCCTTATTAAACAGCTGTACGACAACGGCACATGTCAAGTGATCCACAACGGAAAACTCAGCGAGGCGTTTGAACTAAACACAGGAGTCAGACAAGGGTGCTTATTATCACCAATGATATTCCTAATTGTGGTGGACTGGATTATGCATCAGACAGTGGGGAACGAGAAGACAGGGATATCCTGGACTGACGCGAAGAACCTAGAAGACCTGAATTTCGCGCGTGGATGATTTATGTTTGATGTCACACAAAATAGAAGACTTACAAGCGAAAACCGACAAACTGGTCGGAGAAGCGGGTAGTGAAGACAGGACTCCAGGTGAACATAGACAAGATGGAGGTTATGAAAATTACCAGCCAACAACAACAAAAACAGCAGCAACATCAAGCGCCAATCACCATCAATGGGAGTGATTTGAAAGAGGTTGCTTCATTCACTCACTTCTCCAGGGAGCATTGTCTCAAATACAGGAGGAACAGACAAGGATGTCAAATCGAGTGAGAATCGGGAAGGCGAGAAACACATTCATCAACCTGAAATTAATCTGGAAAGCTTCGTCACTCAGCCAGCATCGACAACAAAATTCAGTCGGATTTTCAATACAAACAACGTCAAGTCAGTCAGCTCTTCTATATGGGTAAGAAGCTTGGCGGGTGGGTCACAAAGAATATTTCAAACAGCCTGTTATAGACCAGACCTTTATCAACAACTGTCTTCGCTCTATACTGAAGATCAGATGGCCAGGCCGGAAAGAATCACCAACAAGAAACTATGGGAACAAACAAAACAAGAATCAATCGACAAAAATATTTACAGGAGAAAGTAGAGGTGGTTTTGACACTCGCTGAGGAGGCCGGTTGGTGACATCGCACGTCAGGCCTTCGAGTGGAACTTGAAATCGAAGAGGCGAGTGGGACGTCAGTGTAAGGGCGACATGGAGGAGATCCTGTAAAGATGAGTTGAAAGAGTATGGACTAACCTGGATGCAGGTGAAAAGTACAGCAGAAGACGGAGGGAAGTGGAGACGTGCAGTAGAAGCCCTATGTTCCACTAGGAACCTAAGGGAACAATAATGATAAATAGTAAATTCCTTTGCAGAGTTTTTGAGTTCTGTCTTTCATTGTCTTACTTCACAGCGCGCTGAGTGGAAACTACTGCTTCAATCTGTTAAAAAGGTTTCCGTAGTGTTCTTGTTTCTACTGGTTCAGAATGAAATGGAAAAAATTGATTCGGAAATCCCTGCTCGACGATGCTTTTATGATACTCATACTTATTTAGAGGTTTCAACTAATTCCGTAACTACAATATGCTTTTCCAACTTCCTATGTATCAGTAATTTCCCACTGACATATCACATGTTGAATTTCGCCCTTTACTGGTTGTTTTTGTTCATTGTCTAATTGTTAGAATTTTCATGGTTTCATTTTTAATAATAATAATAGTGTGGTGAATGTTCTGAACGTCGTTAATAACTATGTTTATAATGATAACAAAATACTGATAATAAGGTTTGTGCAGGTTGCGATAAGAATAACGGGGGTAGTAATATGTGAATATACAGACAATTCAATAAATGAATTAGATCAAATCGTTAAAGTTACGTAGTACTAAGCGTGAAGTGGACAAATAATCAGAGTTTAAATAAATATCATGAAACACTTCGTGAAGTCTTACATCTGAGATTATCGAGAGCGATAAAACAGATTTATACTACCGCCACCCTGTTTTTGACATTTTCCAGCCGACCAATTATGACTGCTCAAGTAAATACAAACTACCTAGCTGTGACACTTCAATTTGTATCTAAAAATTTAGTTGCTCATGTGGAGAGAGCTATATAAGGCTAACAGCTAGACAGCTTAACAAACACAATAATGAGCATGTTTCGAGATTAGTCAAGTAAAATCTATAAGAAGTTCTATTTTGGATAATTTGATTGATTGAGGTCACCAAGTGGACAAAAGTAGTGCCTTCTAAGTTGTCTATTGCATCCCATCGGAACTTTAGAATGGAATTTGGACCAGCTTTTTATACATAGGCAAAGCTACGAAAATTCGACAGAACAATCCTGGTCTTTCCATACAAAAGATGTTTGTTCGACATTTATCCCTCCCTTGTCCTAGATGAATTCTAATCAAACTAAAACTCTCACCCTTTCTCATTTTCTTTTTCCTTCGTACTTTGATCATATTTATTTAAACTGTGATTATCTCTCCACTTCAACCTTAGTATTACGTAACGTTAACGATTTGATCTAATTTATCCATTGAATTGTCTACATGTACACATATTCCATTATTCCTATCGCAACCTGCACAAACTTTATTGTCATTAATTGTTGATCGTTGTAATCATCGTTATTAACGACATTCAAAACATTCCTCACATTATTATTATTTGATCCATAAAATCATCGCCATTGGTTAAAATGTTTATACATAAATCTATGTAAATTGGAGTATAACCTGAAGAAGATCCAATTGAAAACAATATTGTTCGCTCATATAGCTCGTTCTGATATTATTAATAGGAATAATTTTAAAAAATATGTTTATGTTAGCAGGCCACAAAGAAACCAGGATCTCGATTTCTCACTTAGTGGTGCAGACTGACAATGAAAACATACAACAGTAAAAATACCAATGCTTCGAAAACGTCTCGCACTTGTGTGCAGGGTAGGCGTGCAATGTGTCTGGATTTGATTTTTTGTCGTATTACAAGTAAGAAAAATTATGTTATGTTTCGTTATCATTATAATCATCGTAATTAACTACGTTCAAAATATTTACCGATATAAAACTCCCAGATTGCAAAAGAGATGAAAAAATACGGAATTCAAGTACTGGGAATATGTGAAAGCAGATGGAATGGGAATAAACTCACCAAAGTGTCAACGGAAGAGTCAGTGATTTGAGAATTCTGTGCATTATTTATTCCTAGGAACCTACCGACCTACTTACCGGGCTTTTCGATTACTACACTACATTTAATTAGTTACATAAAACTCTTGTTTCTCTGGATTTTCTTGCCAAGAAGTTAGGGAACTTATATGAATTATTTGCCTTTCAAACGGTGAATCTGTGGATGTTATCTTGTTGACCAATAATAACTTTAAATATCTGCTAGCTATTTTGTGACTGTCTAACACTATTTAGTATCTATAACTTTGTATATTAATGGATTTACAAGTCGAAGTCGGCTCACGTCAGTGAGTCTAAGATTTTGGTATCACTTTTGTTAGCTGTATCTGCTAAGGCTTTTGTTGCTGTTGTCACTTGTTGCCCTTCCTGTTGTGTATTATTTTCCTTTTGCTCGTGTTATACTGACTGCTTCATTCCTTGTTTTTCTGATTTTAAGGGCAACAACCCACAAAGTCGCTTCTCTTCTTTTGATGTAGCAACGCCATTTCCCAGGCGTGAGGGTAGCAACCCCACCCTGTAAACAAAGTTCCTACAGAACCCTCAGCACGACCTCGAAAAGACAGAAGAATTCTAAATATATCTACAGGCAACAATGGACAATTCTCTAACTGATGACAATTAAGTAATAATGGGAGACATGAATGCCAAACTGGGGCCAGACAACACAGGAAGTGAACTCATCATGAGTAGAGAAGCTCTCAGAAAAATGAATGAAAATGGAGAACTCTTCGCCGACTTCTGCGCCTTCAACGAACTAGTGATTAATGGCGGCGTATACAAACACAACGATATCCACAAGGCTGCATGGGTGTTACCAGATGGACGAAGCAAAATCCAAATTGACTTCATCTCAATGCTGCTCAAGGAAGTGGAGGCGCAGCCTACTGGACACAAAAGTAAGAAGAGGAGCAGACATTGGCTCAGACCACTATCTCGTACAAGGGACAATCCAAATCAAATTAAAAGCTTTCAGAGAAGGAGGAGCTGCAGACAGACCACAAGCCAAGTTCAACACTCAAAAGCTGAAGGACCAGGCTACAAAGGACATCTTCATTCCAAGCGTAAAGGACAAAGCCGAGACACAAATCAACACCAGCGAAGAGGTCGGCGTCCAAAAGCACTGGAACAACTTAAAAACGGTGTTGAGTCAAACCTGCATGGAAGTTCTAGGTAGAAAAAAGAGACAGGACAAACAGTGGCTCACTATGGACAGTTGGAGACTAATAGAAGAGAGAAGGATGGTGAAACAAAAGATTATCCAGTGCACTGACGAGCAACAAAAACAGGAGTTGAATTCAAGCTATTATACACTGAACAAAAGAGTGAAGAAGAGAAGACAAAAGAAAATATTATGAAACCAAGGCAAGTGAAGCGGAACAAGCTGCAGGCAAAGGAGACCTTGCCACACTCTACCAAACAACTAGGCACCTATCGGGAAAAAGTTCGACACAGATTAAGCCACTAAAGGATGACGATGGGAAATCAATCAGCAAAGAGGTGGAACAAAGAAGACACTGGGCTGAACACTTCAAAAGACTTCTTAATCGACCGCCACCTACAATGCGCCCAACAATACCAACAAAGGAAGCAGAACTACCAGTGAACATCGACCCTCCGACGAAATCAGAGGTCCTGAATGCAATCAAGATGCTAGAAACCGGAAAAGCAGCACGACCAGATGGAATCCCAGCAGAAGCACTGAAAATGGACCCAGAGATAACAGCGGACTTGATGACACCACTACAGGAGAAGGTGTGGAAAGTGGGCAAAGTACCCGAGGATTAGAAGAAAGGATACTTATTCAAACTGCCAAAGAAAGAGGACTTAAATTAATGCAAAAACTGGTGTGGAATTATGTCCCTTTACTTCTCAAGCAATATAATAATCCTCATCACCCTGGAGAAAATCAAACAAGCTTTGGATGAAAAGCTTCAACCGGAAAAAGCTTGATTCAGGAGAAACAAATCATGTACTGATCAAATCGCCACACTGCGAATCATCATTGAACAAAGGTTGGAATGGCAGTCACCTGTCTATCTCAAATTCATCGACTTCGAAAGGCCTTCGATAGCGCAGCGTCGATCGAGAGGTGATTGGCAAACTACTTCGCTACTAAGGGGCGCCACTGGCAATTACACATCTCATCAAACTGTTGTACGACAATGCTGCACGCCAAGTCATCCAAAATTGGATACTCTTGATTGCTGTAGATTGGATACTGCGACAGAAAAAGGGACGCGAAGAATCGGGCATAAAATGCACTCACATAAAAAACAAGTTGGCGATAGAAGAAGCATCAAAGATAGGACTCCAAGTAAACATGGAGAAAACAGAGATGATGAAGATTTCTGGTCAGCAGCAACAACAGACAACAGTCTGGATAAATGGGACGAAAACCTGAAAGAAAAAAACTCTTTTACCTACCCACCTACCTTGGAAGCATCGTTTCAACTACAGGCGAAACTAACGAGAATATCAAAGCCAGAATCGGAAAAGCACGACAAGTTTTCATTACTCTTAAGTCAAGCCTGTGTGGAGGTCGACAGGACTCAGCATCAAAAATAAGATCTGGATTTTCAACTCCAATGTGAAATCAGTCACTGCTACTTTACGGATCAGAGACCTGACGCGTCTTAAAGAGCATCTCAAACAGAATTTAGACCTTCATCAACAGCTATCTTCGCCAAATATTCAGGATCAGATGGCCAGAAAAGATCAGCAGCAGAGATCCTAGGGAGCAAATCGACCAGATACCGACTGTGCAACAAATAGGCAGGAAGAAACGAAAATGGATTGGCGTTATTCTAAGGAAATCATCAAGTGACATCACTAGACAAGCCATTGCTCGAGTGGAACCCGAAATGAAAGCGGCGAGTTTGTCGCCCAAGTGTGACTTGGAGGAAGTCGTGTGAAGAGGAGATGAAAGTATGTGGGCAGACCTGAAGCCAGGTTAAAAACTTTTGCAGAAGACAGAATGCAATTGAGACGGGCAGCTGAAGCCTTATGTTCCTATAAAAATAAGAGGAAATGATAATAAAACATTTACCACATTATTATCATTTGATCCACAAAATCACCGTCATTGTTTAAACATTTATATATATAAATTCATGTAAATTAGAGTGACGCCTGAATATGATCTAATTGAAAACAATATTGTTCGCTTATATGTCTCGTTGTAAAAGGTCATACATTGTTTATTTAGTTCATGGACAGGCAAAATATATTGTGAATCATAATAGAATAACGATCAGTATACATATAGCAAAATATATCAGTCTGTCAAAACAAAGCAGACATCATGTGACTAGATATCACAGTATGAGCTAGTTTGAGTAAAAACAGGACATTCTGACTCGAGACTGTCTTCAGAAAGCCTTAAATTAATATTCTTGTAGACTGAGCTTTTATTCCCACTTAGTTTTCAATATTCTCCTGGATTCTATTTTAGCTTTCACAGCTGAACTATTTCTAAATATTTTTACAGTACTTGTTTTATATTCAGAAATATGCATTGCCTGAATAGCTGCCTCACAGCACTGTTGAAGTTAATTTGAGTTCGGCGTTATTTCGGTTTAATAGAACTGCTGACAGATTGACGAATAATCGTCTTTCCCTCAAATTCAAAAAGTTCTGTGACATCACGTGTCTTAATGAATTTTCGCCAAATGTAAAATAAAACTATGGCCTCAATTCCTTGCGTTCAGACAATAACCGAATAAATTTGGTCACTAGACGCATATGTACAAAGGTTTTAGAAAGAATATGAATTGTGACAAAAAATAATCGACTAAACATTTTATAAATTAGTTCAAGAGATGCATAAATCTTGGAGTATTTTAGAAATAATAAGATTATTAAGGGAATCGATAGTTACACAGGAAGGTGCTGGCTATGATAAGACAACATTCAGAAAATTACATCGAATTAAGTAATCAAATATGACAAATAGGACAGTGCCATAAATTCTTAAAAGCAAAATTAATAATTATAATGATAATCGGTACAATAAAGGAAGGATATGTAAGCGAAATAAACAAAACGAAAAAATAAGTATGGCCTAAGTATGAAGGAGGATTATCATACCTAACCATAGACACATTAGGACCATTAGATTAGGAAGGGTTGAACAACCTTTTTCTGCATGTGAAAAGCTAACTGATGCTTCAGTGAATCTGCTTTTTAGAGGCTGAAAGATCCCTTTTCTAAGAATCCCGGCAGCTAAGTCACAGTTCACAGTAACAATAGAAATCAAACCTAGTCGATTTGATAGAGTGTTGATAAATTTGTAGAACTGAGACTCTTCATTGTTACATTTCAATTAATTTAAACTCACTAACATTGAAAAATTTTCACTCTGAAATAAGCTTGCGCGATTTTACATTGAAGTACTGGCATCAATACACTGAATATCAACACATTCGTGTCGTTCATTAGTGGTCAGCACTAGTTGAATTCGTGGTATGCGACGATTATCAGTGGACTTTGAACATCTGCAAATATTTTAATTTCTTATTGATTTCCATGAATATCCTCTGCTCGTGTGAGATGTGTGGATCAGAATTTACAGAGTTACTGTGTTTTTATCCCACTTATCAATTGTGGTACGTTTTGTGTTTTTCATTCACGGTATTTGTGCTCAAATCCATTCTGCATGTAGGTTAAATAGGAAGAGTTCTTTCTTCCAGAAGAATATTCTTTAATTTTTTTCATGTATGGCTAACATTCACTTTCCCAATAGATAAGTTGTCGATAGTTAATGATATGACGGATGATCATATCTGATGATCAGTATTTCTAAAATGAAATGAAGTATTCTATTTTTGTGAATTTCTTTAGACATTCTCTAATTTGTTGCACTCATGGTGCATTTTACAGTATGGTTGAGATATGCAGTTTATTGTGGTTGATCAAATAATCCAACCTCAAAAACAACTACAAACTTCTCATTCAAGTTGTCATTGTATTTTGTCTGACAATGACACTTTGAGAAATCGGTGTGTAATTTCGAAAAAGTAACTATGGTGGAGAAATACATGTTGTTAATAACTCAGAGATTCTGTCAAGTGTTTACAAACTACGCGTTCTTATTTATCCAATATCATGGTGAACTCACTTCTTTCATATTAACGGATAAATTTCCTCCCGTCCCAAAGCATTTTGAAAGACTGGGGATGAAGTAGCCTAAAATCGTTAACGCAGTGATATCATTCTTAGAAGTCATACAGGCGTATTCGTATGCCTCAGTTCACATAGTTATAATTACTTTTTAATTCATCATGGAATCGAATAAGGTTTCAGTTGATGCTAATTTTTAACTTGACATAGAAGCATAAAGCGTCGAATATAGATAACAGGAGGCATGGAGACAAAATTATCTACAATCAATAAATAGTTTGAAAGACAGTAAAACGAATACAGGTGTAGAGAGTTTGAGCACATGTAATAATTGATGATAGCAGAAATAACAGCTGCTGCATATGAAGACTGTAAAATTGAAGGGAATGGAAAAAATATAGGTGGAATTAAGCAGCCAAAGAACAAGATAACTACCATTTTGTAAATGTTTCCTCATCCTAAAACTTTTACCTCTTCCTTTATAAACACTATTATTAAATTGGTGTCCATGTTTATCTCTTCCACACGCATCTTTGCTCAGAAACAGTAGCACTCAAATATCCTGAAACCTATTTCTTCACAGTTTGAAAAAGAATAACTATTTCCATGAAAATAATCGTTGTCACTATTCGCCTTACCTTATTTTATCATTTTCGCAACGGGAAAAGAATTGCTAATCATTAACGCGGTAACTAACGCATGTTAAGCCAAATCTATCACGAATCTACTTCTAAATGACTTATATCACTGAGCCACCTCCTTTGATATGGAGGAAAGTACTGGAAATTCACACAGTTTCACTGTGTTTAATATGTATTACAGTTAGAACCTTAGATGGTAACCATTCCTAACCCACATCAAGCTTGACTGTCTTCTCGCTGCTACGCTTTTATCAAAACAGTTGAAGGAAAAGCATTCCATGGAGAACACTTAAAATTCATCAGTCTGAATAAGCGTATAGTTAGAAACGAATCTTACCACATTACTGTAGTAGTTGAATTTCTTCCACGTTAAACTTCATGTACACATAAGTGACACTCGCAGCATATCTCCTTTACTTGAGGGTGATTGGGATAACAGCTTGAAAACAAATCACTTATAACGATGGAGTTAAAGTCAACATTTTCACGAATTTTCTTCAGCTCCAGGTATAAGTGAACATAGATAATTGTCGAGTACAAGAAAGTAAGAGAAAGGAGGGTGGCGTATATGATACTTCGTGCATGGAAGACGGCATTTATCACAGGACGTATGCAACATAAAGTGATAACGTCTAATCAACACCACACTACTGTGCTACCTGACATTCCCAGTAATAAGTGACCACTAAATATATTCTTTCACTGACTTTTAAACGCATCAACTTTGTTGCCTGATATTTCCAGTTCTATATAATTTGTTATAGAATTCAGTTACCTGAATAAATGGCTACCTGAATTCGAGATTGTTTCTTTCCAGACTTCATTACATACACTTGCAATGGTTTCTCTTTCAGAACACAACGAATTCTAATAATGAGAAACATCAACAAGGACAGAAATCCTCTCGAACACAAAGTTAACACAACCTTGTAAAACACTTATCTTTACCGTCTAAAGAAATTGTTGTACACCAGGTTAAGCGAAAGTTCTAGTGCACAAAAATTAATTGATTTCAAAAACTGAAAATAGGAATCATCAACTGTCTTAACAAAGTGGCAGGTGCTTGTTTGTACAAGACACGCATTACGGTGGAAATTGCTTGACATAATACAAGTGAGTCAAGTGCTATTTAACAAATTTCAAGGAGCTGACAAGACACAGTGCCGCCTGCAAAAAAAAACAAAATAAAAAATACGGCATCACAAATGTACAGATATGTGATTACATTGTTATCGGTTTGTTAATATGCTGAGTGGATATCTACATGAAACATGGCTGAAGAACTTGTGATAACGTTGTCGAAACAAGGAAGCCATTTCAACATATACTAACTTCATTTAAATCTCACTCAGATTTATTTTTCCAGAAAAAAATTGAAATCAAAGTGTGTACTTACCACATCTATAGCAGTGTTGAAAAAGCCACCGGCCAGCGAAACCCATAGTTCCTGAAATACGATGAGGTAAAATTACATTCACAATTTTGATCACAATTTTAAGAACATTAAATGCATAATTCGAATCATTGTAATTTGGCTATACAATCAATGGAACGTAACTATAATTGATGCTTGTACAAGAACCGTGTTTCACAGAACTTCAGCGAGACACCACGGGAGCACTGAAATTCACCTTTTCTATAAAATTCCAGCTTAATAGAATGTTTTCACAGTAGTTTAATGTTTGCGTATTAAATAGGCCAGATGCTGTTTCGCAGAATGTTCAGTATACTGCGACTAAAGGACTGATGGAAAAGTAATCTGACCTCCTTGTGCCTCGCGTGTCAGTGCCTACATGTTTGATCTCATAAATACAGAGTCGTAGTAAAATTAAAATAATTCGAATAATTGCAGATATTTATGTTGAAACATCAATGTAAGCTTGACATTTCAGTTCACTTACATCATCTCCCACGAAAAATAATAAAAGCCCTCCAGTTATCACAAAAGCCACCGACAAAAGTATGAAAACTATGAACACTGCTCGCTTAAATCTTCTCGTTAATATGCAAAGTATGAATGTAAGCAGGTCTTCCAGAATAATGAAGCCCAATAAAAAATAACAGTTTGTTAAAGACTTTTTGCAACACAGATGATAAATAATCGCAGAGCACAGTCCAATCTGTTATCAAAATGAAGTGAACATTTAAAAGTATATGAATATTCATGAACTATTATTTTTCATAAATTGTATATCTACATCAATTTTCTTGTGAAATAACACCTAATTTTGGTTGTCATATACTAATATCCAAATGTTTTTATCAAAACAAGACATATGAGCGAAGAATATTGTTTTCAATTAGGTCTTCTTCAGGCTTTACTCTAATTTACATAGATTTATACATAATAATGTTAACCAATGACAGTGATTTTGTGGATCAAATGATCATAATAATAATGTGGTAAATGATTTAAACATCGTTAATAACGATAATCAAAATGATTACAAAATATTGTTAATAAGGTTTATATAGGTTGCGATAAGAATAATGGAGGTGGTTATTTTTGTACATGCGCACAATTCAATGAATAAATTAGATCAAATCTTAAACGTTACGTAATACTAAGCGTGAAGTGGTCAGAAAAACAGTTTAAATAAATATGATAAAAGTACGAAGAAGAAGGAAAATAAGAAAGGGTGAGAGGTTTACTTTGTTTAGAATTCACCCAGGCAAAGAGAGTAATAAATCTATACCAAACAACTTTTCTTGCATGCAGAGACTAGGACTGTTCGTTCAAACTTTCATAGCTTTGGCTATGTAAAAAAGAGGAATTTGAATTCAGTTCGAAAGTTTCGATTGATTTTGATAAACAACTTAGAAGACACTATTTCTGTCCACTTGTTGACTGCTATCAATCAAATGAGTCAAAAATATGAATCTGAGAGAACAATCCTGGTCTTTGCATACAAGAAAAGATGTTTGTTCTACATTGATCCCTCTATTGGTTTGGGGGAATTCCAATCAAAGTAAACCTCTCACCCATTCTCATTTTCCCTTTCCTTCGTACGTTAATCATATTTATTTACGTAACATTGAAGATTCGATCTAACGTACTTATTGAACTGTCAGCATGTACACATATTACTGCCCCATTATTCTTATCGTCACCTGCACAAACCTCATTAACAATATTTTGTTATAATTGCAATCATCGTTATTAACGACGTTCAAAATATTTACCACATTCTTATTATTACCATTTGACCCACAAAATCACCGTCATTGGTTAACATTTTTATGTATAAATCTATGTAAATCAGAGTAAAGCCTGAAGGAAATCTAATTGAAAACAATATTGTTCCCTCATACTTTTGTTATAATATTAATTAACAGGAATAATAGGAAAAAATATATGTTTATGTTGGAAGTCCACAAGGAAACCTGGATCTCGATTTCATACCTAGTGGCTTAGACTGACACTGATAAACTACAACAGAAGAAAGACTAATGCATCGGAAAAGTCTCGTGCTTGCGAGCAAGGTGAGTGTACAATGTGTCTGAGTTTGATTTTTCGTCAAATTACAAGTAAGATAATTAGAGCTATGTTGTCCTGCTAACCTCCATGGCATTAAAAATATAGTGATGAACCTAACTGTGTCTATCATCTGACAGGCATCTGTAGGCACACGTGCAAAGGGGGATATCATCGTTCTGTGCAGATCAAGTCTATAGAACAGACTCCTTAATATCTGAAGCAACAGATAAATTCAACGAATGTAGTAAATCAGAAAATTATCGGTAGAATTCAATCCACGCTATGAGAATCTTAACTTCCCAACAATATGCGAAGTAAACATCAGTAATTCAGTGTGAAGAGAATCCGATCGGAATAATGTTCGACATAGAAATCAAAATTTGTTATGAAGATACAGTAGGATTGTAAAACAAAAACGCTGAAATACTTTTTATCCAGAAAGGCTTAAAAACGGATATCCTGAAGAAATCTTTTCCAATAGGACTATCCAAATGACTTTGAAGAATACTGTGTTTATTAATCTGCCATCTAATGGAGATTAGGCTCAAGATATTGTCAAATAAACACTTGATAGAGCCACCTACAGAACTGCAGAAAGTGTCCTCGTTAACATTAGTAAGAATGCGTTTCAAGAATCTTGGTTTAGGTCATCCGCTGCTTCTGCATACTTCAAACTGTATCCATCAGTTTCCAGTGTGTTTGCGGTGTCGAATACATAAGTCGTATGTCAAGGTGATTGTTTAGTGGAATAATGTTTCACTTGACATACTGGTTGAAAGCAGCTGAATTCAGACGATCGAAATTTCCAGAAACAAAGCTTCATATAGGCAGATGATATGACCTTGATGCTGTTTAGTTATTCAGCGTTTTCAACAGACAAACAAAGACGATGGGGACAGGCATGAGGCTTGCAGACTGAGAGTTTATAGAAACAGTCTCTGGTTGCAGAAAGGAATGGTGATCGAAATGAAAGTATCATGGACAAATATCTTAATAAATAACGGTTATTAATTCTAATATTTTATCCTTTATTTTATTTAATCTCATTATTATTAAGATTGATTACACTAAAACTGTCCTTAATCACCGTCAGTAGGTTACCTTGTTTCATATTCCTATTATTATCATTAATAATACTGTCGACATTATTGAGTATGTTATCCTACCGAAATTTTATGAATTCATTGAACCTTATTTTGTTATCGTTTGTTGGTCGTCTTACTTCAATCTATTTCCGAATGAATCGCACAACAAACAAGAAACGATCTTCTGGAGAAGAAATCAAGTGATGAACGTAGTTCTCTAAATACTCACCATTATTCCTGTCATGATCAACCCGATTATCACACTATGCTTGATTTCGCAGCACAGTAATATAGAGAAGACCAAAATCAGCACACTAAAATACAAATAGAAAAAAGTTCTAATGAATTTGGAAATCCTAAACAAAAGTATGGATGTATAGTCATTCAATACTGTGATGGTATGTAGTTGTATATCACACATTGTTATCACATGGAGAAAGGGCGTTAATAACTGGATGCAGTCCAAAGTGGAAATGATTACTCATACCGTCTCAGCTGCAATTAACGTAAACTCTTTCTCATAAGATATTTTTGTTATATACGAAGCAGAAACTTCCACATATCCTGAAAGAATGTGTGTTAGATTTCACAAAGAATGCAATAATTTTCTGTTAATTGGTCTGATACGTTTTTGAAGCAGAAGATATTGTCTAGAAGGGATCAGAAGAATTCTCATTGAGATAATAAAGCATAAACAACATAACAACTTTGAATTTATACGTATGAGCCCTATTTTTTATGTATTAGCAATGTCATCCCACCAGTGGTTGCACTAAGACGGCGTAGTGAGATTTCATACCCTTTGAGACCTGAACGCGCTAAATATCACACCAGATCTACAAATACCTAACTACTAGCATACATCAAGTCTCCTCCATCAATAAAGAAAGTACTAAGCTTGAGTCCATGACTATAACTTTCTGAAAATTTGACGGTTTGGTTGTTCAGATTATAATCATCAATTGACACAAGCTTATTTACACTCCTATGCTGCTAATAGCTTTTATCTCAAAGGTTGCGGAAAGTGACACTTACACACAAGCGATCGCCGTATATTCCTGCCATCCCAGAGGAAATATTATGCCTACCTAAATAATAAAATAGACACAACAAAATATATAAAATTGTGACACCATCAACATATTATCGATTACAGGCAACATTGAGAAGGCTGTTATGCAATGTTATTTATTCTAGGTGATGAAAAGCTCAAGGCACGTTCAACTGCGACCAACCAATGACTCATCATGTGTAATTTGGCAGCATGAATATTTGAAACATTAAAGGTTTTTTAGAGATGTAAGCGATGTCATCAAATTATGTGATGATTCTGTGAGAATTTCAACCCTTAGTGTGTAAACTAAACATTTCAATTTATGATGTATGTGCTTCTGTTTCACGCAACTCACGTGTGTTACAGGCGCAAAATCTTGATTTGTATCAGATAGTCATTGATCTCTTGTTTTATGGACAATACAAGTCCTATTGCAGGATGCATTATAATGTGATATAAACTAAGTCAACAAAATAAACGGAAATTAGAAATCCGTGAAAAAAATTTTCTCATTTCCAGTAATAATTTTCTGATATAATTGTGACTAGTTAATATTGATATCAAGTTCTTAACTTCACAAAATAATGGAGTCATGAGGTTCGAAAGCATAATATTACATGAAAAAAGAAGTTTTTTGAGACTATGAATGATGATAAAGAAATGATGGGGGCAACAAATAATTAAAAATTGAACTGCTCACCTTAGAAACGATAGCCATCTTTTTATCGACGTTAGAGTATTCAATAGGAGAAATGGTCACCTAGTGTGCAGATATATATCCATCTCATTCTTTGAACTTTGATTCATAGATTTTGCATACATGGCGAATTGTTTCTTATTCTTCAGGAATGCTTCATGTGACATTAAAGTGTTTTAATAATGAGCAGATTCAAGTGATCCTATACGCTTCTAAATCAAGTTTGAAAATAATTCACTTTGAACCATATGGTGTTATTTCAATAGAGTGGATGGGTTCAAAGAACAATGTAATATGTTTCTCTAGAGTGTGTGTTTCTTAAATGATTGTCTGTGAATTTGTCAATCCGTTTATTGTTTTGCTGGATTCAAATTAAATAGAGTCATGAATATGTTCATCTCTTCTCTTTGAAGGTCATGTGGTGAAGTGAGATTCTCTGCGCCATTTGGTTGGTTGTATTGAATATTTTAAAAGGGATTGAATAAAATCTGCGTAAGAATGCGTTTTTTAGAACTTCCCACCATGATATGAATGAAGCAGTATCTTCGGTATGTTAAAGCACTTCAAACGACTGAAGAAAGTGAAACATTGAAAGTCACATCTCGAAGGGCTTATTAGGTGCTGATGGTTTCCGGTTTATATGTTAAAAGAGGAATTTGTCCAATGGACGCTAAGATAATGGGCTGTTGATGAAACCACAAAAATTGTAGGTAATATAACATGGATGAGTTATGTAGTGGTCAGGTGTTATTTCTGATGTTTTTGCGTTCCTCTCGAACCATTATATCTCTGTTGTTGCTCTCATATTGTAAGAATAGGTTACATACAATTTCACAACTTTGGATGAACCGGAAATACCGATCAAGACATTATTGAGGTATATTTCCCCCAAACAAGATGTGTGGACGGTTTATGCATATTAAAAAATCGAAATATTAGTTTTCGCTACAGATTATGAAGAGAATGAAGGGTATGATGAAACAACCAATGGGAAATTGAGCAACTATTTTTGTTCCACTCCCGAGCTTTTTCATCCCTGTAAGCTTGTTCATCTTCAGTTAAAGAAGCTGTTGTCTATGTGTTATCAATGTGTTTCCGTCTTGATCCTCTTTACATTTGAATTCATTAAACAAAGCTATTTTGAATTCCTCCCTGGTATATCCTTCTCTTACATAGCCTTCTTTGCATTAATGTGTAATCCATATATTCACACCTCAAACTTTCATATCAAAATTATTACCATTTACAAAATAAATTTATTGAAATGTAACAAATATTAAATTGATCTAAAGTGGGCGTTCCCTTCAAATTAGAATTCAAGAACACCAATTAGATGTGAAAAGACGTGAAACATATTCTTTCATATTAATGTATGTTGATGATTTCGTACATCATTTTGATTGGGATTATGTCGCAATTTTAAATAGACGAAACACCAAAAGTTCTGGGGAATTCTTAGGAATCTAGTGAATCAGCAATTAACAAACAATAATTAAGAGCATATTTATCAACTAATACAAGCGATTTTCGTTACAATAAAGTTCATAATGCAAATCAATGCAAAATAACCAACAGAAATATACATTTATCACCAGTCGTGAAGATGGATGCCACGATTCTGTCATTCATGAAGAATTGAAATGAGCTCATTTTCAGTTACGATTGGCGCAAAGACATTTTTTAAAAAGGACAATGAAAGCTTCGCAATTAAACCAACCTGGTCAGAGAAAACAACTAATTCAAAATAACGAAGTTGAATTTAAAGGTCTTCAGACAACTTTTCTTAGACGTTGAGATAGCCGTTTCGAAAATACTATCTCGTGTCCACTGCAGTCTTTAGAGCAATAATATTTACAAACAGCAAAGATAGAAAGTCGGACTTAGCGATCAATAATCCATATAAACGTTCAGCAGTTATCATGGGTAATTCTGAATACTGAAACAAAATGAATCCATCACATAGTACAGAAAACAATTTTGAAGTGTGTTATTCTCGCGTATCCAACCTCAGTGAGGAATATATGGCCGAATGCTGCTGACGTTTATACTTCAGTGGATACTATAATACTTGGAAACAACTCATTTATCTGTTTCGATGCACTTAGTTGAAAGAATTGAAAGGTGAAGAGCTTGATGGTTGCAGATACGCTTTCCTGATGATTGCCAACTGGCACGAAACCTAGATCCTAGGATTCCTGCCGATTACTTCTATGCGTTTCATGCTGAGAACGCTCCACATGTCAAACTGCCAAATCGAGAACAGTAGAAGAATTGACGGAGGTCTCAGATCAAATTTACTAATCACCTTTAAAATATAAATTGTTTTATGCAAATTAAACATCGATACGATTTTCAGCTATCAAACAAACTCTATCGATTCATTATTCTGAAATTATGTATATTTATATTTTAGAATCTGCGTCGAATCACCGTAAGTATTCTTCTGGACAATCATAATGAGCGATATTGTCCTGGATAACTTAAGAAGGGGAAATGAGTTGAAATTCCATGTTTTAACAGGCAATAGCTGTAGCTGTGTCGGTACATATTATTGGATAGAAAACGGTGAAGTGGGAAAAGAAGGTGACCATTATGCCACTAGGTACGGTTGACGGAGAGACAAAGCTGGCTATCATCGTCCTGATGTAATGATATCTATAGTGTAACACACATATTTGTTGTACGATAAAGTTTTATTATGAAATCAGAGTTGACTAGTAGCAAATTTATTTATTCGGTGAAAACTGAATGCATTTATGTCAAAATACCGTAACCATATATTAAAATTCCGACTTCCATAGAGTATTATTGTTCTGCTCCCTTCAACGTATTTTGATTTCAAATTTCTTGGGACATATTATCCATGAACTTCACTTATAGACAAGTTATTCTCCATCTCAACAATTCAGAAATCTCATCTATCGACAAAAAAGCAAACTATAATTTAGTTTCTGTATAATATTTGCGTAAATTAATCGTAAATAAGAATGATATAATCTCTGTGTATGTATCCATGCTCGTATATTTTAATTACATAAAATGGATAGTGAGTGGTTCGAGTAACTCATCACACTTACACTCCGTCCTTCGTGATAAACCAATTCTTTAGATTATTATTACAAGTTCGTTACCTGGCTGTAAGTCGAGATATCATGGAAAGATTTTTACTGATGTTTGCTGATTGAAGATGGTGCTGCATACTCTTGCTCAGTGTTGATTATTTTCGAACACATCACAGATCATGTGGTCTTACAGAAGATGACATGCGAAATAAATATTCCCAAACGAGAGCACAGTAAAGCTGTTCGTTTTATGAAAAAAAAGGAACCAATATATTGTTCTTGATGAAAAACGGAAGCTTATCACAATCTCTTATTTATTTTGAGTTGGAATGATGGTCATTTAGCCCAAATCCTTTTTGATTAATTTTGATTATAGCTTGATTCCACACCGTATTCTTGGTACATTTGTGGAATTTTCAGCATGTGATATAGGTAGCCCACATTTTGCGGACCGATCATTGATATCAGGTGTGCGTTCGCAGAGAACCGAACCGCGGACCATGTGCATGATTGAGGAGAGTCCTAACCTGTGTGCCATCGACGCACAGATGTCGACAGGAACTCAGACTATGAGTCTTGTGAATAAATATGACTCCTGGTGAGCTACAATTTTGATCTATGCAATTTTTACTACATTGATTCATCACAATTAGACATTTTCGATTTTTGTTTTTTTCATAGTACACGTTGTGTGTTTTTCACAGGTTAACAGGGGACAGCTCAAACTGGCCGCCTTTTTCTGTGTTAGTATAAATCAGTTGTATCCAGATATTATATTTGAACCAGAATATATTCAACTGAATTTACTAAGCGATTCTCTGTGAGTTTCAAATTTTCATGAGTTCTTCGGTCTAATTAGCTCATTTCAGGGTACAGGTATTTAAAAACCTCTGCTTGCAATGAGACAAATTAAACGTAATTTAATTTAATTGAATATTCCCATAATTTATTCAGGAAAAATATTTAAAGCTGTAAGTATTTTGTTCTGTATTTTAATTGCTTGAAGTCTCATCTCTGTGGTATTTATTATGGTCACATTTCTTCCCCTAAGACGGGTTTTCTATTGATCCGTACAAGATTTACAACGTTGCAATAAGGAGCAGACGACAGGTCTCCTACCACTCTTGTTATCTCTAATCACTGAGTCGATGGTGATATTATCACACTTTTTCACATCTTTGATGATCAAAGATGCACGTAATTCATTCACTGTAATGAACCTACATAAATTGTCTACTGTTTGAATTGCGCTGTCACTAATGTATAAATCATACAAATGTTCCGTAGTGTTGTTAACATTTTTGAAATATATTTCGAAGATATTTGGATAATACTCAAGTTTTATAGTAAAGTTAATTTCGTTGTATAGCTATGTAGTATCTGCAACAGACTATAAAATGCTTGACTCCTACCTCTAGCAGGGAATATAATTGACAGTGAACATAAAGGCTTGTTTTACGTCTTTCTGACCATGATACACATGTTTTCATTTCACATCCGATATTGCGAAGCAACAATAAGTACTACCTTCCTTTACATTTCTTATTCGATAGTAAGATGTTGGCGTTCTTCTCATGCATTTTTAAGTTAACGTTAACGAATCAATGGTTGCTTCAATACCACCTTCGAGAAGTCTTATTTAGCAAAAGCTTTGATGTTCACTATTGTTTCTGAGTCTTCTGTGAATATTTCCGAACAAATAGGGCTGCCACAAGTAGCAAACATTGGTGATAATAATGATAATATTAATTATTATTCATATAACATGCGATTCGTAGGAATACTTGCTGACCGGTTTTCTTTTTCTATTTATATATGAGATTTGACATTTTGTTTCGTGATATCTGGATTTCATGTTTCCTTTCGTTACAAAAAATAATTCTTATTTGAATTGGTTCACCGAATTTCGTTATTATTGACAGTTTTTGATTCACTTTACTGTCAGTTAGTCTGGAGATGACGTTTCTCTATCCCCTATTGTATCTGAAGACCAAGGCGTACCTTAACCGATCTAGGATTTCAAAGATAAAGGGGGCGTATTTACGAACAATCTAAGTTTTCTCACTGACTGTACACACTTCGCTAGTGTTAACCGTCTCAGTAAACAGTTGCGAAATGTAATATAGGATAGTGAAGGGATGTATTGATCACTGAATCTTTGTTCATCGAAACTACACCCAGCGCATGTGGTGTGGACGACAAAGTGTCAATAATACCAAAGAATAAGAGAGCATAAAAGTATGTCAATTCATTTTAAAAGTTAATTTACTGCCTTGATATTATTATGAGCACCTAATTTTAATTAAAATGTTATCAGTAAATTATACTAATTTACTTTGTAGAGGCCTTTGATTTGATATCAAACCTATCACACTAAAGGCCCCAAACGAAAACACAAAGAAAACCGCCCGACCATATGTAAACGACATCTCAGAAATCACTGCAACACCTTTGAAAAATTTAGGAGTCGAGGTCACAAACAAACTATAAAAATCACTTCACTCAGTTCTATGTCAACCAAAGGACTCAGCTACGAAAGAAGATAAAACCAACATCACCTACAAAAAAAATTGTAACAACTGCTAAAAACTTTACATTCATCAAAGTGGACGTACTCTTCGTCTTCGTATCCATAAACATAAGCAAGTCGTCAAAAGACATGACATCCACTCCCTCAAGTCACTACATACAGACAACTACGCAAATCAGTTCGATTCAGAACACGTTGAAATATTGGACAGAGGAAACACCAAGAATAATAGAGAATTCTCCAAAGCTTGGTATTTCAGTGAGTCATTAATCAATAAACACAACGAGATAAGCGAAATTTAACAACCAATCAGAAGGAAACCTCACACACAGAAAGTCAAAGTTCAAACCAAATAAACAATCAGTTCCAATGCAAGTAGCCTAGAAGGTATGAAAACACTCAAAAACAACTAATCAGCGGAAAGGTCACCCACCAGGAGAGATGACTAATAAACTCGAGGAGAAATCTAAAAGCTCACTTCAAACTGATGTATGCGCTGAAGATCGTTAACTGAAATTAACAGTTCGAGTGACAATATTTCTTTCTTCATTAGGAATATGCTATAAATATATGCAAATATATATATATATATATGATTGCACCGATTGAGAATAGTTTCATCGCAAAGCGCGACCCTCAACTGAATACCATTATATTGATTCCGCCTACTAATTTATCCCATACGATAGTTGAATATGTTTCGGAAGCAAGATTTCCTCTAAGAAGAAAAATCACTCACTGAGAAATGCAGGTACATCCAGCTGACGAGTCCCAAATAGGACGAAATGCGCATCTTGGATTCCACTGCTAGCCACCATCCACCAATTGTATAAAAATTATTGAGTTTCATTGAAACGGAGTACCTCAAAATATACTTCTTCGCATGTTCATTCTCAACTCCTATGCGGTTATGTTTATATGCACAAGATTAAATTGTTGCACTTCTTATTAAATTTCATGTCAAAACTGAAATTATGATAATTTTTATATGAAAGTTTCAGGTGTGAATGTAGGTTAGAATTAATGCAAAGACAATCAGAGATAATAAGGATATAGCTGTCTTATTAAAATATGTGTAAAACTTGGAGACTGTGGTAGTAAGTAATTCCATATTAGTTTGTATATCACCAATAAATAAAACTCTACGTAGATTAAGGTGATCTCAGTTCATTATAACAACAACATATTGGCATATCGGTATGGATGTATGGTTTTGTCCAAGTTTATAATTCAGGATACCCTATTAGGCCTATATTTGATTTCAGATATTCTCCTACTTATGAATTATCTAAATACTTAGCCATGGTATTAAATCCACTAAAAAGCCACTCGAAATCTAGACTGACTAATTCTTATGAACTAAAACACTGATTGGATAATTTAAAATTAGATAATGAAGAAAAAATGGTTAGTTTTGACATTGTCAGTTTATATACACGTATACCAATAAATATGGCTATAGAGGCAGTCAGAAACGAACTCATTTCTGATCAAGAACTTGAACTTAGGACAAAAGTGCCACTTGAGGAAATAATGCTGGGAGTAAAGCTATGCCTGACTTCCACAGTATTTAAATTCCAAGGAAAAATACACAATCAAACCAAGGGAGTTGCCATGGGATCAACAATATCCCCGGTTGTAGCAGATATATTCATGGATAGGTGGGAATGAGACGTTCACCCCCGCCACAAAAGTATGGTGGAGGTATGCAGACGACACATTCGCTGTACTCAGAACACAAAATACAGATAGATTTTTTGAACACATCAACTTGAAAGTGAAGGCTATTCAATTCACTTGTGAATTGGAAAGTCATTAAGGGGAGCTTCAAATGTTAGATTGCAACGTAAAAAGTAAAGAAGATGGGAAGTTAAACACTAGTGTTTACAGAAAACCCACACATTCAAACAGGTATTTGGACTTCCGATCAATCCATCGTATGTCGGTAGAAATAGGATTGGCAAAATGTTTAAGTGACAGAGCACAAAAACTAAGTAGTACTAAAGAAAATCTAAGACAAGAGATGATACACATTAAAAAAAACCTTGAAACTTAATAATTACCCTAGTAAATTATTCAGAAAATATGTAAGAAAATCTAAAAAAAATAAATAATGATAGTAGCGATAGTGATAATAATAATACTAATAATATTGATGACGACACCAACAATAAGGAATCTAAATCATCAACATTAATTCCATACAAGGAAGGAACCTCGAAAGCCTTACGCAGAATTCTTAACAAGGCGGGAATAAAAGTGGCATTCAGACCCACAAATTAAATTAGAAACAAGCTTGTCGGTTTAAGGGTCCTGTGGAGCCTTTAAAACAAAACAATCTAGTTTATCTAATGCCCTGCAATGATTGTCAGGTCAAACACATAGGTCACACTAGTGGAACAGGGTTAGTCAGACTAGGTGAACATAAAAACTTTGCAAAATCTAGATTAATTGACCCGAGTAAGTTAAGAAATTTAGAGAATAGTTCAACTATAGCACTCACTACATGCAGTTACACACAACCATACAATAGGATGGGATAGGATGACAACTTTAAAATCTAATGTCGCAGGGTATAGGGAGAAATTGATAACAAAAGCTTTGTTTATCGAATCAACTGCAAATACATGTACTAGGAATGGTTCATCACCTGTCCCTGATATCTGGAAAATTCTACTACTCCAATGACGACAAATAAGAGAGAACAGAAAAAAACTATAAAACTCAAGTTTCGAAGTCATGTGATTATAATTCATGAAATGATTATAAACAATAAATTGTGTTCGAAACTTCGTCATCGAGTAAATAATACAGTTTCACTGTGTGATATATCTAATGAACTATCTATTATGGATATAGCTGTCTTCTGATTGTCAAAAATTCCACAATTGAGAAAATGAAGGATCTATCTGAATCGAAGTGTTGAATTGCTTAGGACTTCACTAAGGAACATGATTTGAATAGACATATTTTAACCGCATTGAAATGGTACAGCATTTTATAAAGCTCTGCAAAAAGCCACTAAATCCATAGTAAGAATGAATCTAAGTAAATGCTCGACGCTGTCTAATGGGCTATTTATAAAGCATTATTGGAAACGATTTAATGATTGGTCTCTAAGATGTGCTAAAATGTAGTTGATTTCAGTCAGATTCTTACTGGCTGTCCTGCATATGTTGAATTTATATGTTGTTTCAGAAATTAAGGAGTCTATTCTCTAGACCTGATCTGCACATAACTACGGTTCCTCCTTTGCACGTGTGCCTATAAATGCTTATCAGCTGACAGACACAGCGAAATTCAACACCATAATTCTGATTCCATGGAGGTTCATTAGAAAACATAAACATCTTTTTCTCACTTGCAAAATGAGAAAGAATCGAAATCTGACATATCACGCATCTTTCCTGCAGATAAGTACGACAGTTTCACGACGCATTGATTCTTTTACTGTTGTAGTTTAAGAATGTTAGTCAGGGCCAATAAGTGGTAATTCTAGATCCAAGTCTCCTTGAAGACTGACAGCATAAACACTTGCAACACTTAGTATATGAGAAGCAAAATCTGGTGTTATTTCACAGGAAACTTGATGATGATATAAATTTTATGAAAAACAGTTATATATATGCACTCACTTTATTTTGTTAACAGTCTAAACTGTGCTCTGCGATCACTTATTCTCTATGTTGAAGTAAGTCATTATCAAACCGTTATTTTTTATTGGGCTTCATTATTCTGGAAGACCTGTTTACATGCATCCTTTGCATATTAACTAGAAGATTCAAATAAGCAGTGTTCATAGTTTTGATACTATTCTTGGTGGTTTTTGTGAAAAATTAAGGGATTTTGTTTAGTTTTGTGAATGACGATGTGAGTGAAATGCTATTTGAAATTTACTCCTGAATTTTAACATAAGTTACTGTTATTATTCGAATTATTTTGATTTGACTACTACTTATTTTAATTTTAGTCATTTACTTACAACTGCATTCATAAGATCAAATATGTATGCACTGACACGCAAGGCGCACAGAAGTAAGTTTATTTTCCCATCAATCCATGTAATGTAATCTATTCCTTTGACATTTCTGATGTCATATGTTTGTTTTTTGTTTTTGCAGGCGGCACTGTGTCTTGTCAGTTCTCTGAAACGTGCTGCATACCACTTGACTCCCTTGTATTATATCAAGCAACTTCCACCGTAATGCGTGTCTTGTACAAACAAGTACTTACTACTTTGTTGAGACGATCGATGATTCATATTTTCAGTATTTGAAATAAATTATTTTTGTGTGTTTTGAACTTTCACGTTACTTGTGTACAACAGTTTCTTCAGAAGGTAACGATTAGCAATCTACAAGTTTGTGTTGGCTTTCTGTTTTAGAGGATTATAGTCCTTCTTGATGTTCCTCATTATTAGAATTCGTTGTGTTCTGATAGAGAAACCATCGTAAGAGTATGTAATAAAGTCTGGAAAGAAATGATTTTGAATTCAGGTAGCCATTTAATCAGGTAATTCAGCGTCATTGTGGAGTTCTATATTATACCAGGTAACAATAATTGGATCCTTTTAAAATCCAGTGACAGAAACTATTTAGTGATAAATTGCTACTGAAAATGTCAGGTGGTAGAGGAGTTTAATGTTGATTAGATGTTATCACCTTTTGCTGCATACTCTTCCGTCAAAAGTGATGTGATTGGTTCAGTGTAAATTTCGCAACCCTGTCTTACCATACTCAGCACATTGTTGTTTAATTTTTCATACCATTACTAATTTTAATATTTCTATAACACTCTGAGATTTATGCGTCTCTTGCACTATTTTACAAAGTGGATAATCGATTATTTTTTGTCACGATTCACATCCATCACATTCCATCCTATGGAAACAACACTGCGGATACCTAACTAGGCAGCTCCAAGCAATAGGTTCCACTGATTGCGCTGTGAAATGAGACAATGAAAGACAGAATTCGAAAACACTGCAAAATAATATATGTGAGTACTACACACGTCATCAATCTCTCAATATTTCATAATATGACTGAAATAACAGTAATAATTTTAATGTAAACAGCATTTTGGTACAAATCTAGGATTTTCAACATATAGAAAATATTACATTTAACTGCGGTTATAGTCACAAACATTTTAGTTTTAATTGCACTTCATATTATTATTATTATTTTATGAATTAACACCTAAGATTCCATTTTCCCAACGGATATAAGTTCTTAAAAACCATATATATACGACTGTACAGCTTAATGATAAATTCGTTGAAAAGAGTTTCTTGGCTGAATCACTTGTTTTGATTTTCTATATGTTACAACGGGAATTTTCGATGAGAAAATGTTGCCCCTAATTTTCTCATGACCTACTACAGAGACATTAAATGAACAGAGAGTTTACGCTGATAATACTGTTAAACGGGAATACGAATAGAAAATTAAATGAAATATCAGCAATATTGCGACAAAAAATAAAGAATAAAGTGGACCGTTGACACAGTGTTCCCCGTTAATATAGTAGTATCATGCTTAACACTTCCCTCACTAAATAAGACGTGTGCGAGAAAAAGTATTGTAGATGTTCATACTTAGTCATCTAAGAATATATTATTTAACAGCTTCTTGTAACTTTACCTGATGCGATATTAATGTATGGTTGTGGAGAAGTAGGATGCTCAGATTCCAAGAAGATAATATTTGCGAATTTTATTTTTATTTTTCCCCTAAGAAATCCTGGAATTTTCTCACCTGTCAGCGTTGATTATTTATTTCACTGTAATTCTTGCAATGTTGTTTTATCACAATTATCATTTTGTTGTGGAATGTTTTAATTACTAAATAATCTCCATTCCTTTTTAACTACTTTGAGGTTTATGCTTCTCTTGCAATACTTGACAAAGAACCCAGTCAATTAATTTCTGTAAACGATCATGAACTTCTTCATGTTTCCACGGGAATGTTACACAAATTGAAATGATACGATAAATGAGTGCTTTGATGGTAAGACTACCAATCACCTCAATCACCAGTAGCTTATTTGTGACCTACGGTTAGTTTTCTGAGATAAAGGATTACTGAGACATATTAAACTTAGAACTGAGACATGAAAACATGCATTAATACAACATTCCACCTCTTTCCATTGTGAATGCTCAAACAACACTTAATTTGATGAAGAATTAGTCTTTCGAAATGACGAACCAAAAGGGAGTAATATCATGTATTTCTAATTTTGCGTTACTTCGTGAGACTGGTACACATCTTGTGCCGCCCTACTGTTTACACATTCCTGAGAGGAATGTACAGTCTCAGCCTGTTTCGCTCATGCAATGAAGCGACCATGATAAGTATGATTCAGTCATGTTTTCATTTGAACATAATGTGACCTCAAATTTCACGTAGAACGTGGGAAATCTTCATTCCTTTTTCATAGACAGGTGGAATGATATTCATATCCAGATAATCATCTCTCTTTATCTTCTGGTGGTAGGTTTTAATGTGTAACTGCTTCAGCAATGCGGTGTGCCAGTTGATTTTTTTGAATCTCGAATGATACTCATGTGGTGATGTCAGATGCCAAGTAATCAGCCAGTAAAAGTGTCTCAAATAGCAATACAGTCAAAACGTGTGTGCTAAATATCATTGAGGATTTTCTTTGTTGTGAAATCTAAGTCTGTTGGGACAACCACAAAGACTAATAGACGTGAACATGCAAGATGAGTAAGCTATGAATGATCTACATGTCATGTCTTAAAAAGTGAACGCGTAAAAAGCGAAAAATGACAACTCTGCATAAAAGGGAGGAAATGTAACAATTCAGAAGGTCAAAGGGAAAGAATAGATGCTGAAGAGGCTGAACTGACAACAAACAAAAATTACTGTTAACCGTAGAAGGAAATCAAATGTTCGCTTATCTGGGCAGCGAACGTTTTCACCATTGGAAGCAGGGATATTGATATCAAAGTCAATCAGGATTTTGATAACCATTCACGTATTTATAAGGAAATAATAACATTGAAGATCCGTAGCGCTTAGCTCAATGAAAAATGTAAATTTAAACACTCATGTCAATTCACTATTACTATCTGTTTAAAAGTTTAGGAACTTCATCAGGGAATTTCGGAACGTTCACCGACAGATGTCTTTCACTCAACGATATACATCAGGTGGCTTGAAGAGAATAAGAGCAAAAGATTCTGCAGCATAACAGTTAATAAATTGTTGCCAAACAAATAAGCTTAAGTAACTGGTGAGAGATTGTACATATTTTGAGCATATGCACAGTCAACATCATTCGCTGGGCCATAAAATGGGCGTCGGTGGCACAATAGTTAGGACTCTCGCAGACCATGCACATGGTCCGAGGTTCGATCCCCTGACGACGCACACCTGATATCTATGGTTGGACTGAATTCTTACTTCTCCCAGTTTACACAGTAGGCAGGTGAAAGAAGATGCTGATCACTGAATTCTTCTTCAACAAATCTTTACGTAACACGTGCAACATGAATGAAGAAATGTGAGTTGAAGAGATGTGAAAAATGTCATTACAAATGAAACCAAAGATATAAAACAAGGTGATTATATAAACGAAGACCAAACGCTATTTGAATGCCTTGATGTGGCTATGAACAGTAAATTTTGCTCAAAATAACAAGTACTTTAGACTTTGAGGCTTTAACCAAGAAGGTGTGGTATCATAGATGAATTTTCTGTGGTTTTCTACTGTAGCTCGTCATACTTCTAAATACCACTATTTGTGCGATTCATTTCACTCTGAATATCGCCATTCATTGAATAATTCTTATTTTAACATTATTGGTGTTTTTAATTATTATTTATCCATTAAGATCAACTGAAGCAACTTTCTTGAATACTTCTTTTGAATTATATCGACTATCAGTATGAAAACTGCTGGTGTGCACATCAATCACGTTTATTAAATGTCGATTGTTTTGCTATTAAACTTTGCATCTTCTCGCCAATTAACAAAATATCTATCGAGTTAACATATGGAATAATAAGTCAGTATTTTAAAAACTATCATTTACAGAAAAAACGCTTTAAACAATTTTAGAGCACAAAGTTCGAAATCATTCAAAGTATCAAGCTTCGGGAAATCCATGAATAAATAGAGAGTAAAAAAGACTAAACGTTGTAATTTTCACCACCTGAAAACCGTTACAATATTTCACTAATTATTCTAGTTAGCGTTGATCGAAGTCATTCGAATTTATTTTAAAAAATAACAGTCAACACAAAATCTATCTGTCATAGTTGTCCTGAGAATTATTTTCCCTGAAAGCACTGAGATGATAGTTCAAACGTTTTGACTACTGGGGTAATTTAGGGGGTTTTATTAGTAAGTACTCATCAGGAATCGATGAGTGTTATGGTGAAAGGCAGTGACCGACGGATATCGTATGCTTGATATTTTTATGAAACCTTTAATACTTAAATATGAATCAACTGACATTCCTATATTAGTGTGCAGATATCTGGATAATCTAACATCTGAAAGAAAACATGTTTATTGATTTGAATAACTGTGACAGATAGTTCCAAATATAATGCAGTGCTCATACTTGAATCCCTTGCTGATTTTAATTTACCTTGATAACATAACCAAAGTAAACAGTAAAATAAACCCATTAGTTGAAAATGAAAAGCGAAGTTTCGATACATATGTCGGTAAACTGACACAAATCCAATATATTACTGTATAAGCAAGGCAAGCTTTCATTACTCTTAAGGCTGTATGGAAGTCAACAGCACTCAGCATCAAAAATAAGGTCCGGATTTTCAACTCTACTGTAAAATCAGTGCTACTATACGGATCAGAGACTTGGCCAGCGAGTCATAAAGAGCATCTCAAACAAACTTCAAACCTTCATTAACAGCTGTCTTCGCTCAATACTCAAGATCAAATGGCCGGAACAGATCAGCAATAAGGATCTCTGACAGCGAACAAACCAGGAACCGACTGTGAAACAAATTGGCAGGAAGAAATGGAGATGGATTGGCCATACTCTGAGGAAGCCATCAAGTGACATCACTAGACAAGCCATTGCTCGAGTGGAACCCAAAAGGGTAGCGGCGAGTTGGTCGTCAGTGCAAGGGTGACTTGGAGGAGGTCATGCGAGGAGGAGGTGAAAGCATGTGGGCAGACTTAGAGCGGGGTGAAAAAGTTGGTGGAAAACAGAAGGCAACGGAGGTGCGCAGCTGAAGCCCTATGTTCCTCTAAGAATTAAAGGATATAATAATAATAATAATATACCAAACAGAAAGCTGAAACGATCACTCTTATCAATCAAACATTTTCATGACTTGTATTTTGGAGATTCACAGTGTTTGCCAATCAAAGGCTATTCGAAAAAGAATTGGTGTTCGATTCCAGCAATCATGAACTGAAGGTGTCAGTGTGGTTCACGTCTACATCATTTTCCATAAGAAACCAATGCAGATTATTATTCCCAACAATTTAGAACATATTTCACTTAGTTCTGTTGAATAGCACATCTACAACCGATCGAAAAATTCACAGTGAAGCCACTAATAATTCACTGAGAATAACGTCAAAATACATGCGGAGAACATCACCAACCGTTCGCAGAAATAGGGATAAACAGTAGAGCACCACAAAATTTTGCTTCGATAAAATCTCACATAACTCACATGATATATTTATATATATTTCAGCACTGTCAACAGTACTATCGAATAGTTGAATGATTTATATGTAGAGCACAGCCAACTTCAATCAGAGGACAACTTATCTTGTTACATTCATCGATTTTGACCATAGTTTATGTCCTTGTGCTTATTCTCGCTGCCTCCTAATCAATGAAAGCCCAGAGGTTTGGGAATATTTCTCTTTTTTCATTCCTTACTCTGAGAGTCTCTCAACTTATGATGGGTTCTCCTCCTGTATTGTCTGCTCTCAGTTTGGATGGTATTCATATGGCCAATGGGGATTTTGATGCTACCATTTCGGATGTTGTCCATTACCATTTGTATGATCTGAATAGCTTATGTGCGAAGCTTTCATTTCCCTACTAGATGACATCTTCAGTGAATTCTCTAATTTGAAGTGAGCTTTTAGATTTCTCCACAAGTTTATTAGTCATCTCTCCTGGTGACCTTGGACGTGATTGGTTGTTTTTGTGCATTTTCACACAGTCTCTCTAAGCTACTGCTATCGCAACTGATTGCTTCCTTTACTTGAACTTTGACCTTTTGTGTTTGAGATTTTTTTTATCGGTTGGCAAACTTTGCCTAACGCGATGTGTCTGTTGATTGACAATTCAATGGAATACCATGCTTCTAAAAACTTCTCTAGCATTCTGGGTGTTTCTTCTGACTAATAGGTGAACCTTGTTGATGTGGAGTTCATCTCCATGGTTGTCTGCGGGCAGTGATATGAGGCATTGGATGTCTTTTGACGGCTGTCTGATGTTCATGGATATGAAGACGGAAAGGACGTCCAAATTGATCAATGTAGTGTTTTTCGCACTTGTTAGAATTTATTTTGTAGATGATGTAGATTTTATCTTCTTTTGTTGTTGAGTCTTTTAGATGACATACAATAGAATGAAGTGATTTTGTTGGTTTGTGTGCAACGTCGATTCCAAAAGGTTTGAATTGCATTGCAGGGATTTCGGAGGTGTCTTTTATATATGGTAGGTGATTTTCTGTATGGTACCTTTGGGGGCCATTGATTTGGAAGTTTGGTTTGGGGGTATATGTTTTTGATGAAATTCTGTGGATATCCATTCTTATGCAAAACGTCCATGATATATCTTTCTTCAGTTTTCCGTAAGGTAAGAGTGCGGAGATGTGCCCTGTCCCTCTTGAATAGTGTTTATATACACTTCTTTTTATTGTTTTATTTCCTACAGGTAGGAGGTAAACACGCTATCATGTGTGGCAAATATTGTTTATATATATGTAAATATATATATATATATATATATTGAAAAACTGTCAACATTACTATCGAAGAATTGAATGATTTATTCATGAAGCACATCCAACGTCAAACAAAGGACGGCTTATCGTGTTACATTGGATAGATTTGGATCATCGTAGATATGGAAAGAAATATTGATAACACCATCGTCCAAGTGATGAGAGATAATCAGAATGGTTGGAGATTTGCCACAGCCTCTTTCATTCAATGTTTTCTTCATTGTCCAATTAGATACAAAACACATCAGGTAGGTAAATATGAAAGGCATTGAAAATCATTACAAACGTTTGCTTAGATAAGTTTAAGCTTAAACGAATAATCTCGATTTAATCAATTCATCCTTTCGTCAAATGACAAATAAAACTGGAATGCTCTCTGGTAGTCTGTGAAGACAACTACCCATAAACAATATCAACAGGAATTTGAAAGTATCCTTATCAAAGTACCACCTTACAATACTGATATCAGTGTGGATAAAAGCACACAGTGATACCATATTACTTACTAATCGCATTTCGAACACAACTTACGAAGTGTAATCATATCACATAGTATTACTTGTATAATAAATGAGCACTTTCCATAGCTGGGTCTGTTTAAGAAGGAAGAGAAATCGGATCCATTCCTTATCTTAAAGAATAGGGAGGATATGTTTAAGCGATACAATCGATGGGGAACTGGAGCGACTCAAACAAGTTCTCATAGAGAATGGATATCCTCCAAGATTTATCGAGAAAAACATGAAGCTAGGAGAAAAGCTTGAAAGAATCCAGATGACGCCGAAGAAATTGCTTTTTATGCGTGTTGAATTTAAAGGTGATACTGCATCTGAGATCTTGAAGAATCGCTCATGCAGATCACCGAGGAAAGCCTCCTTTATGGTTGAGCTACTTATCAATTTCTACAGCCGACAGATGATCAACGAATGTTTGAAGGATAAACTGCCGCTTTGGACCACCTAAATGTATGTTTATAAATTCTTCTTCTCGTGTGGAGCTAGTTATATTGACCGCACAAAGCGCTTGCTTTCCAAACGCATCTCTGAAGATTATCCGGCATGGTTAGCAAAGGAACAATGCAAGACAATTACTAGCTCAATTCTCGAGCATTTGGTGAACTCAGGCCACGTAGCTCCACCAGAATCATCTTTAAACATCATCTACAAATTGAAGCCAAATGGTAAAAAGGGCGTCAGTTTTCAGCTTTTGTGTATGGCGGAGGCGCTGCCGATTCATCAATACAACCCTGAACTGTGTATACAGAATACGTTTGTCCAGTCTCTTGTTCTACCTTGGTCTTAACCTCTTCATTAGTCGTTCCCTGTAAAAACATTTTGAGTTTTTCTTTTGTTCTTAATTTTTAATTTTATTTTGGTTTGCTTTTGCTTTAATAACTAATTCACTTTTATCAATTTCATATGCTCCGTTGGTATATTTTCACACACTCTTCACACATGTTAAATTGGCACTTAAATACCTTTATTATCACTCAAGAGCAATTTTGACCTTATCAAATTTCTCTCTTTGTTCCGTTGAGTACCATGTAATTTACAACTTTTAATTTTCACTTCTAAAGCCACTTATGATTAACTATATCAATTATGTCACCCCCTATTACTCAAAAATAGACCACTATACATTTTTCTAAGTATAAATACTGTACAGCCTCTGAAGATGATTTCATCGATAAAGGAAATATTATCAACAAATGTTCTATGTTATATCATGCACATATCCTAGTGGTCGCATAAATGTAGATTATTTCAAACTGAACCGTCCAACTTCTTGAAACAAATCTCCTTCAATCTATAAGCAATGATATTAGACAAGGAACAGATATTGACTTTAAGATGGTTGACTTAGAAGTGAATTGAAATCCAGGTTTCAAATTCAACTCATTCCTCCTTTCTTCTGCGTTAATGTATCATTTTATGAAAAGTAGAAAGTATAATTTTATTTGCGAGTAACTAGCTACGAAATATCAAGGGATAACCGGACAACAAACGTGAAAAGGATTTCGAAGAGTTCTATTAGGTAGTTGAACATCAAGTGAGCTCTTTGTCTTCTATGCATATGGAGTTGCATGCTGTTGGTTTATTTGTTTATGGAGTTATCCTACAAATATGGAATTCTGCTCATTTATGCAACAACGCTCATTGTAAAGTTGGTGAAATTTGGTCATTGTTTTGAAAAAAATTAGAGGTTATCAAAGATTTTTTTTAGTTCTGACATGAAGCCATCCTCCGATGCACACAGTCGTTTTTGAAGAATATTCAGTCGTTCGGTTAGTTGGATGATTCACAAGTATTAAATCTTTCACTGATTTTTCAGACAACCTTGAGGTAATCTAATGTTATATTTTACCGACGAAATGTCATCTATTCAGCCAAAAATACCAAACTGGAAAATTTCAAGCAGTATGGCATTAGATTTCACACATATTGTAACTTATTATCCTAAAGCTATAAGATTAATTGCTACAAAAGCAGCCAAAAGACAGTGACATCGTACTTGTGTATTCCATTAATGACAATAACATTGGGATGGATTCAATTCACGTTTACACTCCTTGACAGAATTTGAGACAAGTTATAATGTGTTGTGAGGCCTTATCCATCGGTCAGATATTCTATCAGACGTCTGAAATTTGTAATTAGGTGGATATCACCGAAAGTTTTCGTGTAGATCGAGTTGTCTGGCTTCAAATCGTGATTCGTATTTATCTTATAAAAATATAAGCTTGAAAAGTTAACACTGAAATTTTTTTCAGAATATGTTTGTTACTCATATGTTGGAAAGTAATATCGTTACAAAGCGGTGAGATGTAAATTTTCAGCGCATGACGATAAATAAGAACTGTGGGAATGCCGTAATCAAAACATTTCACTCCAAATGCATCTAAAAGTAATGTGCACCAAGATCGATTTTGCATCATGAGGATAAGCATAAGACGTACATTCAGTAAAATTTTCATTTTTGAGCTGAAATTTGCAGCATTAGGTGAATGCAAGCAGAAAGGCCATGTAGGTTTGTGTCGTGTTCGTCAGTCTCACTTTGAAGAGTGTGTCATATTTCATTGCGCTATACGACGTTCTCTGACTAAGTATAAGATATACCTATCAAGTCTGTGATCATGAATGAATTAATGATTTGGCCAAGCCGAGTTAACAAAGGCAGGCCCAATTACTACCCAAGTACCATATTATTATCTGAGTAAAAGTTACATTATCAGTTGGAGCGTATTCAAACACGAATAAAATAACTCAATAACATGACTTTCGTCGGCCTACATCATTATTTGTACAAAGATAGATGCCGGAATTTCAGGCTTTTCTCAATCGACTATACGCAGAACCTCAGAGAAGATAATGCACTTATTAGGTAAGATCTTAACTCAAACAGTTACATCTATTGCCTACAATTGATGGATAGTGGCTAGCAGTGGAATCCAGGATGCGCATTTCGTCCTATTTGGGACTCGTCAGCTGGATTTACCTGCATTTCTCAGTGAGTGATGATGTTCCCACCGAGGCTCAAACTCAGTGTCCATAGTTTCAAACGCCAAAGCCTAAGTGGTCTAGTGGATAACGCTCTGGCTTACAGGTGCAGTAGGTACACATTATCGTTACTATGATGAAGTGGCGAAGAATCCGAAATCATGGACTCAGTTGAGGCTGCTCGCACAAGAGGTAGTTGCATAAAAAGCACACTGCCATATCTTGTCGCAACACTTACTCCTAGGATTTATATTTCCATAGATTATTCTGAGTCATGTAGTTCCATGGCACTGTCTGATTACAGTTTCACTCCCTCTAGTAGCTGTTCACACTTTCAATCGTATCCGAGAACACTAATGACGAGGAGACGCCGAACAAAGCGTAATAATGAAAACGACAACACAGAGATATCAAAATCAGAATGTACATTGGAAATGGATCTGATATCATTAGATCCTGTCAATGCATTAATCACATTCGATTCGATTCCATTCAAGCTTTTCATATTTTATTTCAGGATACAACAGTGGCAAATTAACTTCACCTGGATGATTAATTGCAGAGTGAGGTTGGATATGTTTCATAAGTTCTGAGTGAAAAATGCATCCGAACAGTGATAAGAAATAATGGTGCCATCATGACAATGGAGAGCTTAAAATAGGCAGTACTGTGATTGAAGAAACTGGAAATTATTCACAGAGGCCTTAATTCAGTTGCGTGTTCTGCCTGTGTCAATTCATACAGTTTCATAACCGCATAGATAGATTTTTCACCCTTACGTTACTACTCATCCACATCCACATATCCGCCGCAACGAACATGACAGCATGACAAAGAATAATGGCATATACAGTTGATAATTCTAAAAAACTGTCTCATTTCATCCCCTTAGAACAGTAAGATCTGAAACATACATTCACCCACACAATCCGATCTACCTACCTGTCAACTTCCATTATTCCATTGCAATCAGTGCATACTCAGCCTGCAACTTGATAGTACTTTATGCAAACAAAATTGCATTCCATTGTACGCAGGCATTAAAATAAAATGAATTATCCTTCAACCTGTAAATTCAACTGGTAAACATAATTTCATAAAAGCATTCCAATTTATTTTCTAATGTTATTCATGGTTTATTAATAGACTACTACTACTACAATTTCCTTTTCATCTTTCTTCGGCTTTCTCTGTTTGATCTATATTCTGCAGTATATTTTGTGTTGTATACTATAAAATTATTCTCATTTAATTACTTTTGGCTGAGTGATGTTCACTTTATTATACATTATATATATTATATTATAATATTTTGATGAAGCTATTAGCAATAAGTAGCGAAACGTCAATAAAAACAATATCGTTTTGTTTTTCATTCATTGGGAAATACAAAAAACCTTTATTATGGTGTTCACTTTGTCTAAATTCAGTAATCCAAGCATTGTGATACTGGCGTGAACCTTTGTTACTCTTGTCACGCTAATTTATCCCTTATTTGTTTATTTGCTTTTTAAATTGAAATTTTTGCGTTTGTTCATCTCTTCCTAGTCGATATCATACTCACTTGACTGTGTAGTCTACTAATTCTGCATGCACACTGCATTTTCAACTTATGTCAGAGGGTAACGTTTTCACAAATACAACTGATCGAGGAATTTTGTTCAATGCCCTTAACAGGGCCGTAGGTGTAATTAAGAAAAGAAGAAATTTCTGCTCGAAAGTATTCACTTACAGCGGTATTATAAAAATGAAATCAGTCAGATGAACTATTATGACCTCTACAATAATTATAATGTGGAAACGTCCCTTCCAACTTGTATTACATCTAGTTAAAACATGTAAACATGTTGAACCTCAAACGTTCTCAGCTTAAGCCGCTCGTTGTAACTGTAGAGGGCAGCACCAAATGTTTGACAACAAATATTGTAGGCTAATCTGCTCGGGAAAATATCTTGCTTTCATTAAAAATGCTGTGCTTTGAAGAATATATAACACTAATTATAATCAAAGTTATATGGTCTGCACACTATGCTAACCATTTGTTTTAACAATATTTTCAGCAAATTCGCCAAAAAAACCAAAATAAACTTAACATGGTATGTAAACTCTTGAATCATAAATATGCTCAAATAATGAAATGCTACATCATAATAAACAGACCATATTCACTTGATATCTCCCATCAATTCACACTCAGATTGCTGCATTATAGTCACAATACGGGATCATCAAATGTGTTGCCACAAATTCTTGAGGTTTTTTGTAGCTCAAACGCTATACGCTGAACTCTCTTCGTATGAATAATGGTACTCAAAATGAGTATGCACGGAAGAAAAATAAAGGCGTTTGAGAAATCCTCCACCATTCAATCGTGATATCACAGGGGAATTGTTCTTCTTTAAAACATATGGTGTGCCAATGACATTGGAACACTTACCACAAAATTATTGTTTTACATTAAAATTGTGAAATGCGAATAGTCGAATATTCAACACTTTGCATATTTCCAATTGTATATCAGAAAATATTTGAATAGCAGTGGATATCGGAAGACAGGCTGCGAAGAGGTGGAATTGGAGCAATAACAAGCGCGATCACTGGAAATCTAGTCGATACTGATCACCTTTTCCCAACATCCTCAACAGCTTCAACGTAACGCACAACAACGTATCTGACTTATCTGTGTTGCTGAAAACTTAGGTATCAAAATAGAAAATCTATATTTCTAAATACAGAAAATTTTCATTTAACTTATCCCACCATTGTTGACTGAAACATGTACTAATGAAAGATGGAATTCCATATCAATATTTCACAACTAATAACTCATATATTTAATCTCGGTTCTAATTGTCATTGCTAAAAATAAAATAGTCCTACAATTAAATCAAAATAAATTAGTAACGGAAAGTTGAATTGTAAAATAAAGTTACAAAAAATGTCAAGAATATATTTTGACGCATATTGCTCACTAGATCAAAAATTAAAAAACCCTACAAATATCTACGAAACTCATCAATCAATCTATATATCGCATTTACTGTTTTGCCATTTGACACCTAACTATGACTATAATCACAAAGAATTTATTTGCATTTAATATGCAATTATTATTTCATATATTCACATCTTTGATCTAATTCCTTCACCGGATATAACTTCGTGAAGAAAGCCATATAGACGCTTTTATACAGCTTGATAATGAAATCGTCGGATAGAATCCATTCTCTGAATACAGTAAGTGCCAAGAATGTCTTCTCGTTTTCCAACAATTCTTTTTTTATTGTTAAGTAGATTCCAGATGGTTATACTCTGAATTAGTGAAATCACTTTTACTTTCTGGCCAACTAGAGCACTAATTAGACTGACTAGAATGCAGTGAACGCTGAATGAGCAAACAACACATTCAGGTAGGTATGAAATAGATTTAGAAGAGAAAAACAAACACAAAAAATTCAACTTAAAAGGCAAGCATTTAAAGAAAGAAAAACTAAACTTAGTATCATATTGCTTACATTACTTAACTTAGAAAAAAACATATATATGATTAAATTAAAGATAATTAAATGAGAATACATTTATAGTATGCAACACAGAATATACTGCAGAATATAGGTCAAACAGAGAAAGCCGAAGAAAGATGAAAAAGAAATTGTAGTAGTAGTAGTAGTAGTAGTAGTCTATTAATAAACCATGAATAACATTAGAAAATAAATTGGAATGCTTTTATGAAATTATGTTTACCAGTTGAATTTACAGGTTGAAGATAATTCATTTTATTTTAATGCCTGCGTACAATGGAATGCAATTTTGTTTGCATAAAGTACTATCAAGTTGCAGGCTGAGTATGCACTGATTGCAATGGAATAATGGAAGTTGACAGGTAGGTAGATCGGATTGTGTGGGTGAATGTATGTTTCAGATCTTACTGTTCTAAGGGGATGAAATGAGGCAGTTCGACATCTTCAACTATAGGCAGTCAGACCATATTGGTTTTTTTTTTCAGATGTATCACCCAGTCACACAGTAATTATCTGCTCCTCCCTCAGTCAACTGTGACTTCCGGCGGTGGTTGTTTCTTTTTTAGACAGTTGCAGTATTTTCATTTTTCTTCAAACAAACTTGGCTTGCTTGGTGTTCATTATAGTCTATAAACACATTTAATCTCTCTTCATGAAGCTCTGTTGACTGTGTTTGATTTTTATATGTTAACATTATTAATTTTTGACCATTTGCATATTGAATTTTTCTATAATCTCAAGAAATTTTCAGGAACTTTCCGTTATACCTAATAATAGTAAAACTTCACTTTGAGTACTAGCTATTGCATACCTCAATCCAAATAGCTTTAAATGAACAATAGACAAGACTCTATAACATACAGTTAAGAAATTATGATCTAATCGCTCTACAAAACGATAAGAGGAAGAATTTATGCTCCTCGGAAAGATGTTGAAAAGCAACGGTTACTCTCAAATGTTCATTAACAAATGCCAAGATAAGAATGAAGATGTCACTAGCCAGAGAATATCCGGCAACTAAGCTGGTTCTTGTTAGTCGAACAACTTGCTCTTTTGAGGAGTTCAAAATCAACAGATATCTTTCTCTTGTTAACTCCAACTGCATATACACATTTGCGTGTAACTGTGAGGGCATTAGTGTTGGAAAAACAGAAAGAAGTGCATACCTCCTATTTTCTGCAAACATAACAAAAGGCTTATGTATAAATGGTTCAAATGCTTAGAAGAGTGCCGTTGCCAGGCATCTCCTTGACAGGGGTCGTGAGGCAAAGTTCATAAGACTGTTCAAAATTATCAATTGGTAAAAGAGTTCAATTCTCCTTATGTCTGCCGAAGGATTCTCCATTAAGCATCTGAAACCCGCTTTGCGTACGGAAAGAGGCTGTTATCTGTCTTTCTTGGCACTGGTAACTGGATATTTTCACCCTCACTTCCATCTGATTTCGTGGTGCCGAAACTTTCAATTATGTATGATCATTACTGTTCGGGACAAAATGTTCATTATTACATATATTATGATTGTGTGCATATATTGATTGATATTTGATATATGGGAAAACTTGGACATTGTAGTATAGTGGATCTCCATTATAAATAAATTTTTATTTCAATAAAATAACACATTGTTGTACTGTCGTTTCGAGTACAAATTACTGCTCAATGAATGGCATGATTATTATGTGATATTGATAATATTATGAGCAATAAGTTGTAATTGAAATATGAAATATCACTGAATTCTCAAAATAAAAGTTTTATCGGTATCGACTGGCTTTTGTCTAAAGAGGAACTCTGTGCAAGTATGTTTAAACTGTTTCGGTAAATATACTTGATAATGACTTCGGTTTGTGAGCAGCTGATGAGAAGCCAAGGAAATGAATCACCAATGAATTCTGTAAACCTGTTGTTCTTGCTTCCGATTGCGTAATAACTACTGGTTAATTCACTATGTACACTATCAGTTGAGCATCATAATTTGCTCTTGGATATTGTAAGAGTTTTAGCTTAGATAAAACAGCCTGTGTAATAAAGTGAGAGGAACATATATAATCAGCCAAATAAATATGAAACTAAATACTCTCTGAACCGAGATTTTTTCAGTTGATCTTCAATTTGACTTTTCATCCATAATGCATCGTACATTTATGGCGGATAGCTTGCCATGCATCCAAAGTAAAAGAACACTTCACAAGTTTTAGGTTTGACGATGGATTGATATCATGTAGTGAAGACCTGAAGAACATCAGGCGGTATTGAACAGCTGTTTTATCGACGTAGTTTGGGACGCATCAGAAGTACGTACCAACTAGTGTTTGAGTGCAGGAATCTCAGATTTTAAAACATGCTTGTAGACCATTCAACTTTTGGGGCCCGATTAAATTTGTGAACATGCGAATTCTAACCCTTATGGATTGGTGATTTAAACGTAACTGGTACCAGCCAGTGTTATCCAAAGCAAGTATTTGTCTTGGTTGGTAGACCCAACTACTCAGGAGTTATCACTAGAAATCACAACAAGCATATCAGTTCTGAAGGTGGTAGATAGTGAGAATCAGAATAACTTACAGGATTTAGTTTATAAGAATTTCATTTAATTCATGTTTCACCACAGATTGATATCAAACAGAGAAACATTGATAACCAGCATCAACGGAAAGCATCTACCGTGTTCCGTGCTAAAATCAAGAATCAGTTGAAGACAGAATTCATGCAGTGGTCATTGACTAGGATCTTTGTGGCTTGGTGGTCTACAAGTTTGCTCTGTAAACAGGAGATCCTGGTTACAAACTCAAATGGGGTAGTACTGGCAATCAGCCACAGACTTAGGACAGGAAACAGATGTCCACTATTCCTTAGTGTTTTCCGATGGTCCTCTAACTGTTGTCTATCCATAGTGAAATTTTCAGTGAACCGAATTACTCTCTACAAACTAATTCTTGAAAAACCCATGAGATTTGAAATATGTATCAGTCTGTTTTTATTTTGAGAAAGGATTGGATGATTCGTCTTCACATGGATGGTGACTATAGACAGCAACAGCAACCGTAAATCAATATATTGTTGTTGTTTTCTGTAACCAATTTTCTACTGACTGATTTTATATGCTACATAGTATGCTGTGTTACTTGCCAAATATAGCTGTACTTTTAGCTAGGTGAACACAAAATGAGATACACATATGTACACTAATTACCTTGATAGTGTGTTTTCATGTATAACTATAAAAAGGCTATATGTAAGAGATTCAGGCGTAAAATTATTTTGCAGTAGATAACACTGAAAGCATACACTGTTGAGAGAATTTAATCATGCGAAATTTATTAATACAGGCATTACTCAGCTTTTTACTCCTGTTATCGAACAACAATGCATCTTATTCTAATAAAGCAATTGATGATTGTAAGTTGATTATTAATTCTTTATTATAACTTTTCAAAATATTACCCTTTTGCATTTTGTAGGTTTAGGTTTGGAACAAAATTTCCTCAAGTTTATTTAAAATAGTTCATTTCCCATCACTAGAAAGTTTTATAGATGAATTTTACCGTAGATTTCATTATGATAAGAAATAGGAAGATCACTGATCAGCTGAATGGGTATTTCTTTCTAGCCCGAATGTGCGTGAAGCCGCTGGTTTACAGTGGGACTACACTAGAGGCTTGACTGAAGTGAGAACGCCCAGGATTGTTGATTCTAAGTCAGTGACTGAATGATTGACACACCAGCCACGTGAACTGATAGGGTGGATAATGTAGAGGAGTCCTTTACAACGGAGAAATATGCGCTTTTCTATAATGCTCTGAACTGATGTTAGTTCTACCATCAAATTAATGAGAAGCGCCAAGTACAAAACCTGAAAACTGAATATTTCTATTTTGCTAATAATTATGTTATTTAATGTAAATAAATTCCCTGGATATCTTTAAATGTGTATGTGGAAGAGCACGATTTTCTCTCCTGAATAAAGTCGTGTTCAACATAACTCCATTTACACGACAAATGTGAATATCGAATCATCAAAGTAACAACAGGGAATATCAATCTAAAACAAACTAACGGAAAGTTGTGTCACACTTAAATTCTACAGCATTTCCTGTTATTGAATTCATTTCGAACACTTCAAGTTAAACTCCAAGCTATGAGAGAGGTTAAATTTTTAATCCTTGACCTATGAAAAACTTCTTGGTTAGTAAAATTAACACAGATATAATCAAAATAAAAGCACCTTGTGTTCACCACAGTCTTCGCTATAGTATGTGCAGTGTGTTACTGGCTATATTGACTTACCATTCTTTTCTGAAAAAGCTTATTTCCCGATATGTATTAAAACGAGCAACAATTCGTAATAAAGCGGGATATAATAATTCAATATAATAATTCCATTTGTATTTGCTGAAAGAACTTCCTCGCGAATCCAAGGTTGTGAAATATCTCTGTGTTTTGATTTCAGATTTATTCTGTGAAGACCATGGAGAAGGTAATACTGTGGTGTTTTGCAGGTTAACAGCATGCTTCACAGTCTTCATGACATGTCCTTTGAACCAGAGCTATTTCTCACTCACTCCCTCACTCAGTGACAATAACTGACGTCAATGATTTCGTCATTTTTTTCATTTCGTGTGTACGTGGTGAGGTCTTTGGTGTTTTCTGTGAAGCAACTATTCAGTTTAGTTTCAATGTGAAAGAAGTTGCTTCAGAATTACCGCCCAGTCCCGCAATAAATTCCACTGGTGGTACGGGCTCTCAAAAAGTTTTATTCAATGAGACGTACTCACTTGCACAGTGTCATACCTTATTTAAATATTCCACATGATCTGAGTCAGTTCTATTAAGAATTGTATGTCATGAGTTGTCATCATTAGATAGGTTTATGTTGTTTTATGGTGTGCACTCTTATTCTCATTAGGAATGAGTGATTTGATTTGCAATTTAGAGTTTAGTATACGCTTATTGGTTTTGAATTCTTCGAAGAAAAATTTCGTGTTGTCCGATGATTCATGCAATTATTGTACGCATGGAGAGGCATGATATGACAAGACCGAGTGTGGGTTTCTTCTAGTTATAGTGAATTTCAGTCCTTTTATTCGCACTTCACGCAATGAAGTTACACCATAAGCATGTAGTAATTTATTCAGTTAGATTTCCCTTCGTTACCACGACAGGCGTACTGGTAGTTACAAAGTCAACAGAAAATATGCGTGGGAGCATTTTGAAAATCCAGGATACAATTGATTGGTTAGGAAAATAAGAATTACAGAAAGTAAGATTCACTGCGTGGGGGGAATTTCAGGCAGGCCATTGATTTGGGCGAACCACTACACTTGATGATCACTATTTATGCTGATCCCTGTGTGATTTCCCCTTTATGCCAACTTGTTTCCTCAGTCAGTGGAACATTTAGATGTTTGTGATTGGTGTTCTTTTTCTTAATAGCAACCACTTGAATCTCATTTGACTCACTGTCTTCCATTTTATTTATTTTATTACTTACTGTAAGAGTTAGCTACAGTTTTTTACAGCGATCTTTTCTGCCAAACAATAGGCTTTTATGCTGACAGAATATTAATGCTTATTGGAGACGGTCTCGTGGATTATCTCCTTATGCTTTAAAAATTGTATGTTTGATTCTAAATGCTGCAGTGGAGTGCTGGCTTTATTTATGCTTTTTAGATTTCTAATCTGTTGTCCATTTTACAGCATGATATTTTCTGTCTGTAGTTTAGTTCTCGTGACTTGTCAAAACATTTTGTGGTGTACGCGTCACCTTTACTTGCGAACGCAATAAGCGTTAGCTTATAGTGGCCACAGGTGACAGATTTTCTGCGTTTATGTGAATAATAGTTGTAAGGACATTCAGATGTATTCAACTGATTGTCTGTTGTAAATATGAAACTTCGATTTTCGTCGGACTACCACATACATTGATATCATTGCTGTATGCTGAAAATCGTTCATTTGTGGGGCAAATTTCACCGAAACTCAGAACAGCATCATTGTATTTCTGACAAATCAATAATGCCATGATTATTTTTGGAAATTGAGTAAGCAGGAGCATTGATACGTCTAAGCAGTTGAATGCATTGTGAGATGAATGTAACTTCCGATTAGGTTTATTTTTGTCATCAGTTTGTGGACTTCAGAAATAATTGAATCCGCGAACTATCTGATTTCTTACATCACATCGTCTTCAGCAAGAAGCGATTACTCCACATTCTATTTCATCATACTGGAGACATTTTTTGGAAGGGTTTACTTCGTAAATTATAAAGTGGTATTTAAATAACTCGAGGGAAACATTTTTCTCTATTTCAGATGATCTGAATTCAACACTAGATGCATACGCAGATTCTTACCATCAAGTTTTGAATTATAAGTGTAGGTGTTTATTTCAATGAAAACTATTTTATGATTGTTACTTCACCCTAGACTGTTCTGTAACGATCAGTGTTCATTTCCTTCTAATACTCATATCGCTTACCTTGAGTCGTAGGCAGCTAATCAACAAATTTGATCACTGACACTACTGACTAACCTTTAAAAAACTTCATTTTTCAACTCCTCGCCTCCACTGAAGTTCAAAGAGATATATTTCTGATGTTAGCAGATGTATGTAATGCCACCTATTTGTTTTACCTTGCAGATCCTTATTGTAAAGCAGACCAAGAAAATTGGTGCTTCGACATGAGTGATAGTGCTTTGTTCATTTCAGGAAACTTGACAATCTCCAGGAGAATAGTTTGCATCTATGTGGATTTATGGGTCTATGTGGACGGAGATGAGTTGAATAGCAACTGGAAGGTAATGTCGATGAGACTGAAAAGCTTAATCACTTGGCACTTGGTTACCAGTTGATTGTGCGAGAAATATTTACATCTATCCAAAGGTGTGTTGACAATGCACGGTTGGCAGCCACATTTCATGACTGATTATATACACAAAGAGAGAAAGTCTGATTTCATGTTGTTTAGACGTCAAGATATAATCTTTCAGGACATTAAGTCAAGCGGATATATAATCCACATACTCTACACTTATTTCCACCCATTTGTTTGTTTTAGTTCTCATGATTGAGCTTCAGACATTCGTAGATCCCCAGAATGTGGAAGAAACAATAAAACCTGGTGAGCAATTTTATTAAGATCTCTACATAGCTGCCTATAAATATCAGTCTGAAATATATGGTCAGATCTTTTTTCAGTTGACAGGTTATATTAAATTTCACGCATTTTGCAGATATTACTTATTCTTATGAATCAAAGGTGAACACTTGTGTTCTCTTCGAGGATGATAGACTAACTCGTTTGTTTTTTATCATGTGATGAAAATGGAATGTACCTCCTGGTGTGTGCATTGTACTAGAACAACAGTGACTGATCCTGATGCTTGATATAACGCCTGTCCAGTGTGTAGCACGAAAACTTTTGCAGAGACCCACGCACCACCCTACCCTTACTGCTGCGCGAAATCTCGCTGCTGCTTTGAATTACATCTCTGAAACCTATGATCTCACTTATGGGTGTAGTGGAAGATTCTCTAAGTAAATAGAATATTGATGAGAGCAATTGAGACTGTAAAGGGGGTCTGAGGTTTATGTTGTCTGCTGCTGTCCTAGGTACTCTTAACCTGTTTTTCAGATTGTCATTACCGTTATTCTTTTGAGTACGCGGTGGAAAAAAGGATATCAGCTGCACATCTCAATTACATCCTCCTCTCTAAAGTCCTTTGTGGCTGGCTCCATAACTGTCTAACAAACTCTATTTCCGGCTCACAGAGTCTCCATCACGTCACTATCATACCACACCTTACCTCATCATACCTCCTTCTCGTTCCACTCAATGAAATGGCCTTTGATATCAGTTTGCATTCTTTTCAACGCATGCTCCACCTACCTTCATTTCAGTTGTCACATTTGTTGGGAATAAGGTTCATGATTGGTTTGTCGCCAGACGTCCTTGTCGCTAATATTTTCGCTTCCTTGCCTTCAGTACTAGTGCATCATATTCAGATACCGTCAAAAGTGTTCAGCTGCTTGTTGTTAATGCTTTGTCAACACGATAAGCCTCTGAATCACGTAGAAGCATTGGTTTAACATCAGCCTTTCAGACCAAGAACTTATTCCATATACTGGATGGAATAATCTCGTCTACTGATTTGAAAGCTGTGAAATTCTGTCTTGGCTTTCTGACCTCAACTGGTTGCAACGTCCTCTCCCTTGCCGTCATGTGTAGTTGAAATGATGATGCCCTGATAAGTATAGGAAATGACTCCCTTCACATTTCCGCCGTTAACACTGGTTGGTTGGTAAGTTGAGCTCATCACCTGTTTATGCTCTATGCTCAACTGGAAACGTGTCTTTGTTGGGTGCGTCTTCTCCCAACGTGTTCATCTTCACATGCGGAACTTCGAGTCTGTGTGATATTACACATAAACCGTCGGCTTAGTTCAACCTTTTTTGACTGCTTTTTGCACCAACGTACGACCATCCTACTGCTGCTCACGGTCTTTTACACGATGCAGTCGACCATAACTAGTAGTATCATCGGCAACCAGCCTCACTGAGCTTTCCGTTGTGAATCTCTTTGCGCTTGTCATATTCAATCATTCGTTCGAGGCTCCCTACTCCGTACTTGCAAATGCTGTCCACAGTATTTTCAAAGTCTATGAGTTTGAGGTAGATATTTGGTTAAAATCCTGTGCTCTCTTCTAAAATAAAGTGAGGCTTTGCGATTTGATCTGCATGTGAGTCGCTTTTCGTGAATACAGCTTGTTACTGGGGGATTTAAGTATTCATAGCATCATTCAGGCTCTCCAGTATAAAATAAGCTATTGTTTTGCTTGGATTTGGCAGAAGCATGACTAAAGTCGCTCTTCTTTGCTAGTTTGACAAGGTCGCCTATCCTTCTGATCAGCATGTAACCTTTCTTTATCGAAAGCCTTATGCATCAGTGGCGTGACTATATCTATATATATATATTCGTTGGAATTCCATCTGATTCTGCCGCCTTTCAGGCTTACAGTAACATTGTGGTGTTCGAAGTGTCTGCCTTTGTGAGGGGTCGCGATTCACAGATAGCACTGTGGCTGTTGTTGACGGTATTTCTAGACGATTTGCATTAGGTGGTCTATTTAAGTGTTCAAATCGTTTCTCCACTATTCCAACTGACATCCCTCCACCATGATTTCATTTATGTTGTTTGCTTCTAGGATACTGACGCGGTGAAGTGATGAAGTATTCTGAGGTCTCTTTTAACCTGAAACATATTCTGCTTCATTCGCAAATATGCCCGTCTGATTCTCTCCTCAATTTTATGTTCAGAATGCTTAATCAACCCATTCCCGATATTGAGATGAGGATTATCTGAAATTTGGTGTGTATGACTTCTGACATATGTGTCATTTCGTGTCTGTTTCGCATTGATAACTGCAGTCAACGACTGGTTGAAGGTATAGTATTACGCGAAGGGTCAACCATTCGCTTGTTTTCACTCACAACATCTAGATACACATAAAGTAGCTTTCTCTTCTTGATGGTTCCATTTTCGCATTCTGATGTTGTTATTTGTGTTCGTGTACATTAATACTTGCAGTTGTCTGTAGAATTCTCCCCTCTCGCCTCGGTTCACGTCAATTTTCGAAGGATGGCACCGGAATCCATTTTCTTTTAATTGTGTGTAAGTTGTGTGTCAGTGAGTGAATGGTCCCGTATTCAAACCGGAACGTCTAAAAGAGATTGTCTTTGTTGGAGGAAAGTGGGACACTAAAGTGCTACCGATATCTACAAAGGGAAATCATTGTACTCGGGCGATATTAGAATGTGATGCATAATGGAGCATAATTACGAAAATGCAGTCGAAGTAAACTCACAAGTGAGCACAAACGTGCAAACGCATGACAGGAAAATGAATAAAAAAAGTACTAGACGAATGAGTAGAATAACATTTGAGCATATGAACCGTAAGATGGATATTAATTGGTTTACAGAATTCCTGGTTCATTCTATCAAAACTCATATATCTTAGTGCATACTTCTTCAGTAATATTAACAGTAACTAGCCTTTCCATGCATGGCATATTCCCTGAAAATTGCAAATAGGAAATAAGAAATATACGCTGGTCGAAATTCTCTCAACAAATAACTTGTTTCAACCAACATTGCTGCATGCACTAATTTTGTGTTTTTTCACTTTTAACAGAAATTCTGAGACTTGAACATTTATATCAAAGTAAATGGGCGAAAGAATTTCTGGAATGTAAGTCCTGTCATGCACGAACTAGATTCCATTATGTTCGTGAGTCGAAATGTGTGTTCATTAGATGCATGCGTTTTCACTGAAATTAAACGGAATTGATTATGTTATATATGACCAAACCAAGTTCACATTTAACGGTTTGAATTAAAATGAATCGCAGTGCTATTGGAGATGACCATAGCAATTCAACTAATCCACAAATAAATCATCAAAACCAGTACTTAACCGAGTGTTCTCTAGGTTTCACTATCACAGATAATTCTCTCAGAAAGCAGTCTGCAATATATTATGGAGAAACGAGTTGAGGGATGAATTTCATATACACATTTTGCAAAGTATTCCAGTACACATCTTTCCAATACGCATAGCGTTATATACTGAATTCCAACATAAAATGTAACTATATTTGATCGTGTGTAGAATGAATGCTGTTGATTCACCTTTCAATAGTCTTTTCAAAGCAAAATTAATGTGGTCTGACAGAGGAGCTTTGTGACTCCTCAAATCAGTTGCCTTGCTGTACTTTTCATATCTGACAAACCCTCAGTCAACATTTCATGGTTTATTACTGTCCCATTCTTACTATGCTTCCGAGTATAAGTAAATAATTTCCCAATAATTACCTGTAATTTTACAGCAATCGGTGCAGAAGATAGGAAGCTCGTGAATCTTTATAACGGTAGGTTATTTCATCATAAAATATTAAACAGAGTACACGTAACAAAATGATTTTGTATCTGAAGACAAAACTGTCTTCTTATTGTTTGTGGAATGAACGTCAGCTAGAAATCATTTCGTGTGACAGATGATACAGGAGATGTTCATATTCCTTTATAGTTGACAAGGCTAAGAAATGAAGCCGTTATCGCCCACTTATACGAATGCGATCTAGTCCATTTAATGAAGCATTTTAAAATTGTTCGTCAATTTAATGACTAGTGACGCTGTATTCCATAGTGATAAAACTTCCTCCATCATCCACATTCTCTACATCCACATCCTCTTCAGTATAACAGTGTCCAATACATACATGATACAATGAAACAGCATAAATCATCGACATTATTCGAATATAGTCTATAGTTCATACATGTCAAGTACATGTACATGACTTGGAAAGTTTGATTGTGTATTTCTACTTTCCTTTCATCAAATGTCGAGTGGTCAAATAAATCCACAGTTGTTCAGTTACATTGTGAAGTTACTACTGTTATTCGTTCTCTATCTTCTTGGATAAACCATGGAGAAGCCGGTACCCAACGATGTTTTGAATGTTTTAAACCCGATCAGTACCGTCGGGTTACCATAGATTGTACTAGATAGCGCTGTAATAACCTGAAATGATTCAGTGAACATTCCCTTGAGAGGTATTTTGCTTGCAGCATAATCAAACGCCTGTTGAATGAGATGCATCAGGGTATGTGACACTTAGCAGTGTTAGTAAGGCAAACAATTCACTTCATGTTACATGCTGCCAAAAGTCTCCACAAATTCGATGAGGACTTTGACTACCGTTTGACAGCCGTTGTAGTCTGTTTGATGGTGAATCACATTTAGGCAATCAGATCCAAGCATGATTTTCCTTTCTTCAACTCAAACCGATCCCAGCGCCAACATTCATCTTTTATATCTGTTGAGAGTGGTGTATTCCACTGTTCTACCTAGAAATAAATTTTGGATGATTTTGAAGGTTTGTTACTTTTTGAAATGTCATCTGTTTATAAACGAACTTAATCCACATGTTCATACTACCACACTGTACAAATATACACTGCAGATTCTTGGGTATTTGAGGAATTAAACATGTGCCAAACAATGCTTCTCTCTCTCTGTAGATAAATACAGGAAGGCGTTTGAAGTAGATATTGCTCTTCAGAGCAAAAGTTTTGGTAGGATTGATTTTTCTTAAATAAAATTTGTAATACTACTTAATCTAAAATTATTTGGTACGCTGTAATTAAGTGACCACTTCAGTAAAAAATGTATACAACATTTTCAACTGGTGTTTCATGTCAAGTCATGTATCCAATTTACAATTAGACTTGCGTTTCAGCCATATCAATCACACTTCTATACCAAAACATTTTTGAGCGAAAATCCCGGAGGATAAATCAGGTCAATGTTAGTACATTTCTTAACGAAGTAGACTGTTCTCTTATTCGTTCCCTACGGTTTTTTATCACTAAGATCCAGGGTCACGACAAATCACATTACAGTGATATTCAGAAGACCTCCAGTTTATCTCTCTATTGAATAATGACATTATCGTTTCAAATGATGATGATGATTTTCATAGTTTTTATATATGTAGCCATATTGTTACAACAGAAGACAAGGACCAAGCAACAGATCGTTTATTAAGGAAATCAACACATATTTGTAGATTTTCATGTACATTATTATAGAGTATTATTAGCAGACAAATACAGCCTTCTGATTGGTTGTTTCTCACTGAAAATTAATCTTTCGTTTCTTTGTGGCTATTTCTTGAATTTCAAATTATCTATCTGCTGACTGTATCTACCTACGCAAAGTCTGTTGTAGTTGGTTGTTGAATCAGTTTTTGTTCATATTTTTCTCACGACTAATATTGAGGACGTAAACGTAAATTACTACCTGTCAATTTGGTTATCAGTCAGCTCTCACCATAATATTGGTTCCTACTCTTCCACAGAAAAGTGTTCACATTCACAAGGCCTAATGCAACGCTTAACTAAATTCACTGGGTGATATATGATATTATGATGAAATCTATTGGATGCCTACAACTGGGTCATTCTATGAAATCTAGATTGATTACCACTGTCATCATGTTGGAGGAACATTTCATAGGTCAAATAATCATATCTTAAAAAGCTACCTAGTGAATTTTCATTTATTCCTTTAGCTAATATGAGATTATACAATATAGTGAAAACCAGTATTTCAAGTAAATGGGAAAAAAGAAAAAATCTTGATATTGCAGAAGGTAATGTTTGCATGATTCTATTATTTAGGAAGGCAGTAGGTTATTTGATATTTTATGAGAAAATAAATATTCTTCTGTACTTAGGCGAAGTGTGCAAAGCCACAGAAATCTTCACATTCTTGCATAAGACTTACCGCAACACATCGAGACGGCGATCTTTTTTCTTAAACGGCTCACTCACGTGTATCAATTCTGACTAAGCAAGGAAGAGAATGCGATACATCATTTAATGACAGTCTTAAATTAAATCCAGTATGAATTGGTGGCATCTAAGGAGATCACGCCATTCACTGGTTTGCCTCAGTGGTTTGTGTCCAAGAACTTGTGTATTTTGAGGCCTCTTCGATGTTCACAATTTTCTCATCAGCACTGATATTCACACGTGATAAAAAATGATAAGAAAATCTGTTCGCTGATGCGCTATCTAAAATACTGGAGAGTAGTTAAGAGAATCAGCGATCGTAGGCAAACATCATAAATGTATTCACTTAGTCATATTTTGTCATTAGAATCCGTCGAAAAACGACTACTTGCCATCGATGTGTTAGTGAGAGAACACATACTAGATGCCCTGGTAACATTTCCTAATAAGTAAGCTAGTTAACTGTAATAGTGTCATTTGAATTGACGACATCTTTGAATAAATTGATTATGATAGTGATGGATTCATGATATACTTGGATGTCGAATTACAGTGTTATGTATCAATTGCAGGTAAACTTTTTGCGGAAACATCAGGCAATTCGAAAAAAGACGAAGGTTGGTTTTGTTTTACCTTTGAAATTCATCTTCGTAACTTATCAGCTGTGCTGAAATATCTTTCTTGATTTTGTGAATAGTTGTTTCTCTCATGTCATTAATATGCATATTCACAATTCCACTGAAATCTAGTGATATTTATTCGTAACAAGCCGTGTCTGAACATCCTTCATGAAGATCAGATTGAGAAAGCAGTTGATTGTTCTACCGAATTATCGAGTTGCTTAAATATGTGGAATAGCTGTGTGCACACATCCAAACAGTCTTGCTGCCGGAATTCATTTAGCATCAGTGAATTTAATACTTACACATAACACACCTGCGTCACAATATCGAACTCTAGTTAGGTGGACTTTGGTCGAGACTCTATTCACTGAGAGATCGTCTTGAAGAGAAACATGTGGTGAAACCTCCGAAAATAAACACTGTTGCTCACATTTTATCATCAAAATGTACAAAGTGTATTGTGTGGTTTCATTATTATTTCGTGCGAAAAGTGTGTGTATGTGTGTGAATATCCATGCCTTGCATACTATGGTTAACTCAGAAATAATGGACAGAAAAATATTCACGTAGTCAAATAACAGTGTAACGGTAGAAGAAAAGAGACTGAGTAAAGCAACGCTTATTCGGAAATCGGTATCTCCAAAGTGCCAAATTATGTACAACTTATCTTCAAACCACCATTTGCACGGATCTTACGTGCTGGGCTACTTCTCTCCTTTATATTGTATTTCTTTGTACTTCTAGTAAGTCCCCCATGGCCTATCTAGACGATGAATCATTTGGTTTCTTTCACGTCAAATCTATCTCCCCGCTATTCGATGTTTTTATTCTGATGAACGTCTCTTCATATTCTACTTATAAATCTTATCAGTAGCAAGTGCCACGTCAGTCCTTAACATGTAGAGACTCTTCAAAATGTAGCATATCTTTACAAATACAATTTGTAACATGAGACACCATTGACAAGTTTTTCATCCAATGATTTTACAAATTATTGTAAAAAACGTTTTATACTCTATACAAACGATTATTGTTCTATGACGGACAAAGTCAAGCCAACATTGAAGATGGGCACAAACGCGATATAAATGCAGCTTACGCCTAGTGAAGGCATTTGCTTTACTGATGTCAGTAAGTACTCAAAATATCATGTGGTAAGTTGGACATTATCAACAGGATAACCATGTATTTTGACAGTCAGTACCAATTGCGTTAATATGATCATTATACGTTGAAGAATACACAATGAAACATTTCGTCATTTTCAATATTGTGAAATTATAGTCCAAACTGATGTGATGAAGAGGGATTTGATGGAAGTGGAGAACGCAGTGAATGCAATCAAAGGTAAAATGATTCTGTAAATTTGTATTGTACACTACTTTCACGAAGGATAGATTGTTAGTATGAAAACTCACCCGTCATTGTGTTTATAGTCAGTCGTTAAGTGCCCTATTTACTCATCAGTAAGCCACATAATAACTAAGGTATACTAGATATCCGTTTCACTAGCAGTACAATAACTTCTCAGAAACATTAGGAAGGCACGTTTGACCAGAAATGAGTCAGTAATCCTTTGCCCCTTGTACGAGATAGTGGTCTGAGCCAACGTCTGCTCCTCTTCTTACTTTTGTGTCCAGTAAGCTGAGTCTCCGCATCCTTGAGCAGAACTGAGATGAAGTCAATTTGGATTTTGGTTTGCCCATCTGGTGAAATCCATGTAGCCTTGTGGATATTCGTGTGCTTGTATACGCTGCCATCAATCAATAGTTGGCTGAAGGCGCAGAATTCGGCGAAGAGGTCTCCATTTTCATTCATTTCTTCGAGAGCTTCTCCACCCATGATGAGTTCCTTTTCTGTGTTTTCCGGTCTCAGTTTGGCCATCATGTCCCTTATTAGTATTTTAATGTCGCCAGCTGGAGTATTGTCCATTGTTGCCTGCAGCTGTCTGTAGAATTCTTCTTTCTTTTCGGGGTCTGCGTTGTTTGTGTGTGCATATCATTGTATAATTGACACTTTCCTGCCTTTGGAGTTGAATCTGGCGGTCATTATCCTTGACGAGATCGCCTCCCGTTGCATCAAGGCCTCCGTTGCCGTTGGTGAAATCACGATAGCCACGCTTTCGATATGCGTGTGGTTATCTTCTGGGTGACCGGAGTAGATCACTGACTCACCTATTGACAATTTGGTAGGTCCATTGCCGTTGCATCTGCATTCACGTATTCCTAGTTTTGGGATCCCGTATCTTTTCATCTCGTTTTGCGATCTCGGCAGCTTTGCCGATCTCGTACATAGTGCAGACGTTCCATATCCTCACATAGACTTTTTTGGCGCAAAGAGATTCATCGTACTGAAGTAGCAATTCGTTTAGATAAAGTTTAGAGAGAAGCGACCTTGTGGGTTGATCCCCTTAAAATCGGTAAACAAGGAATAAAACAATCAGAACAAAACCAACAAAAAGAAAATAATGAACAGCAAAAAGGGCAACAAGCGACAACAACAATACAATACAACAATATACAATACAGTTAAGCACAGTTAACTAAAATTATACCAAAAAAATCCAACAATATATACAATTACAGATATGAATTAGTGTTAAAAATTCACAAAATGCCAAGTAGTTAGTTATACGTATCAGTAGTCAACAAGATTTTATCCACAGGTTAAGTGTTTGACAGTGCAATAATTTTCAAATCTTCGTGGTCAAAAAAACCAGAGAAATGAGAGTTTTATGTAACTAAGCAATTGTAGCGCACCAATCGAAAAGCGCAAATACAGCGTACTAATCGAAAAGCTTGTCAAGGTCGTTTTTTTCTTTTGTTTTCTTAGCTGACCTTCAAGGGCTGAGAACCGCAGCAGTCAACGCATCTAATGCATACAGAAAAAATTTAAGTGAGTGAATATATTTATCAATTTGATCAGTGTACTTTAAACCGCGAGGAAGCTATGGCCTGATCTAATACGATTCACCACTGGATGAACAGCGCGATGGTTATATATGAAAAGTAGACTCGTTTAATCAATCGTCAACATACAGACACCTGACGAACATACTTCTCCACAACTATTCAATAATCTCGACTCAACTGTACAAATGACATGAAGCCAAGATCGAATAAGACCTTTCTTTACAAGCGGGCGTCTTCTCAAAATATTGGTGTAATAATTATAGTGAAGATGACACTGGCTGTAGAAGTGGATTGATTACACTGTGTTAGAATATAATTCCATATTATATTCGCCCAGCCAATATAACACACATTGTCATAGTATTCGTAACTGGATTACTTTTCTAGGGCAATTTATCCCTCATAATCAAATCATATGATTGTATTATTATTATTACTTAGATTATTTGCGACTATTGATGAAGGGAATACCAACAAGTGGGGAGGGAACGGTTTTATCATGCTTAAAATATTTGGAGGTTGAAAATATGTTCATCACAAGCCCTATGCGTATCCACTTTGATTGAAAAAAATGACATTTCTACAACAAGAAACTTCAGAACTTCACGTTTACCAGAGAATAAGACAATGATATCATTGATATAAGAATAAAACATGTGCACTGTGGTAGAGTGTAATTCCATTATGGGTAAATTTTGTTTGATAAAGTCTCACAGCGTTATAAAGTAATGTTTAATGATGACGTTTCGAGCACAATTTATTGCTCATAATCATATCAAGGTAATTACACAGTTAATAAATTAAAACCAGAGGACGTCATTCCTAACATAGAAGCAGCACTAAACTCAATAGATAAGACTACAGCAGAAGAGGTTCGAGCACAATGTGCATTAACCCTAAAAAATCAAAAGAAAACAAAATCAAACTTAACAAAACCGGAAAGGGAAGCTTTAATTAGTCTTAAACAGGATAAAAACATTGTCATCGCAAAAGCTGACAAAGGAAACGCCACCGTAGTTTTGGATAAATCTGACTACATCAAAAAAGTTACTGAACATATTCAAACGGGTCCATATGAGGAAATTAAGAAGCCTGTAGATACAATAATGAATAAGGTTAAGAAATCTACAGCGGAACTAATACGCAGAATGAAGCCATCACTGGGTGAGTCTAAATGGTTTAATTTAATGCCTAAAACTAATAATGCTAGTAGAATATATGGTACTATAAAAATACATAAGCCAGGTTACCCCATAAGACCAATAGTAGATTTTAGAAATACCCCCACGTATGAATTATCAAAACACTTAGCTCTAATACTTTGTCCCATTAGAAATCGTTCAAAATCTAGATTAACTAATTCATATGAGATGAAAATAAAATAAATGACATTCAACTAGCGAATGATGAAACAATGGTTAGTTTTGATATAACTAGTCTTTATACTAATATACCAGTTAATATGGCCTTAGAAGCAGTTAAAAAAGAATTAACTGCGGATCCGGAACTCAGTCATAGGACAAAGTTGTCCATTGAAGAAATTATTTTAGGGATTCAGTTATGCCTCACATCTACTATCTTTAAGTTCCAAGGCAAAATATATAGACAAACAGAAGGTGTAGCAATGGGATCACCAATATCCCCTATCGTAGCGGACATATTTATGGACAGCTGGGAAAATAGTGCCCTCAATACATTTAACCCTACTCCGAAAATATGGTGGAGATATGTGGATGACACTTTCACAGTGTTAAAAACAGAACACATCTCTAGCTTCTTGACACATATAAACTCACAAGTTGAGGGAATAAAATTCACATTTGAATCAGAAAATGAACAAGGAGAATTAGCTATGTTAGATTGTAAGATAAAAAGAATAGAAGAAGGCAAACTACACACTAGTGTTTATAGAAAACCAACGCATTCTAATAGATATTTAGACTTTAATTCGTCTCATCCTTTAACTGTTAAGGCAGGCTTAGTTAAATGTTTAACAAACCGAGCAGTGGCACTAAGTAGCACAAAAAAAGATCTAAATGATGAATTAAAACAGATAGAAGAAGCGTTGGTGTTGAATAACTATCCTATAAAATTCATTAGGAAGATCACTAAAGGCCAAAAACAAAATAAAAATAATTGTGAAACTAGTAATAATAACATAAATAAGAAAGAATATAAGTCATCCACAGTTATACCATATAAAGAGGGGACATCTGAGACACTACGTAGGATTCTGAATAAAATAGGAATTAGGGTGGCATTTAAACCTACAAACTCACTCAGGGACAAGCTCTGTAGGTTAAAGGACCCAGTTGACCCAATTAGACAAAATAATATTATTTACAAAATACCATGCAATGACTGTGAGGTCAACTACATAGGTCAAACTAGTAGGTCAGGGGTAGTCAGATTGTCAGAGCATAAGAATTTAGCTAAGGTAAGAATGGTTGACCCCGAGAAGATAAGTAATTTAGAAAAAAGCTCAGCAATTGCAATGCATGCGCTAACACACAACCACACAATAGGGTGGGAGAGGGTTAAAATTCTAAAAAGTAATCTAGGTAGGTGGAGAGAGAGGTTGATTACTGAATCCTTGTTCATCGAGTCTACACCCAACACATGCAATAGGAATGACTCGTCACTCATACCTGAAATATGGAAAATACTATTACCAATCAAATCAAGTGAAAATCAAGAGAAAAACAATGGAACTATATAAATGAATTTAGGAAGTCGTGTGATTACCTTGATATGATTATGAGCAATAAATTGTGCTCGAAACGTCATCAGTAAACATTACTGTATAACGCTGTGAGACTTTATCAAACAAAATTTACCCACAATGGAAGACAATGATAATTGAATAACAGTGACTAGTTCTATTATTTCATTATTTTGCAACTAATGAAAAAAATAGATCATCAGTAAGGCATCATCGAATAAGAGCGAACAAATATCAACAGAATATTACATGATATTTTGAACTGACAGTGAATCGTTCTTCAAGATCTCTAGTTTGAAGACCATGTGAAGTCGAAGACGACAGACAAATCAGACGGTATATAAATGTAGGAATTTACTCCCTACCTGAAAATAAAATGAGCACAACTTACATGCGCATATCGCATTGAACATTGAATGTATTTGTATGAGGTATTTCCTTTCACTTTCGTCAAGTCCATATGCAACTGTGAGTCTGACAACAAGTCATTATTTCTTTTCAGAAACACTGAATAATACTGAAATTATGGAAGCGTATAAGACGGCTCGTTACAATTTTGCTGATAGCACAGGTAATTTTAAATAGTTGTTCAATTTGATTACATGTGATATTTCATAGTGACGAATACACTTCTTAGTGAATTTCATTTTCGTAAAAGAAACAAAAGTAGCCTTTATGGCTAATGACGTGTATATTACTAAGTCGTCGTATTCATTTATACAAAACTCAAAAATCATTGGTATAATTAACACACGACAGCGTCAAATTTACTGCTGATATAGAGTTAATTTCATATTATCGACACAGACAAAACTACACCGATAAAGCATCAGTGACTTCATCCATGCATTATGCAATAAAGCCATAACAATTTATGGTATAATACATGGTACTAATGCATCACTTACAATCTATTTACTGTTTTAGACGGACTACGTGACATAATAAAACTATTGGAAATGAAGAGGATTGAATTTTTAAAGTGTAAGTTGAAATATTGAAATGATTTAGAGATGCCTAGTTCAAACCCAGGAATTTAGAATCAACTGGATCCTCGATCAAATGAAGAAAGATGCCGAGCAGTATTGATGAGGTTAGTTCCTACTTAGATCCTAAGGGCATTTTAAATTACTAATTACCTGCATAACTGAATATGAACTTGAAGATGCATTTCTCCATTACCTGGAATCAGCTACATGAATGATTGAGAAATAAATGACACTGAACCTCTTTGTTCGCTAACATTTACTTATCAGTTAACAAACAAATAATCGGTAAGCTACTGGGCTGTTTGGTCACATGATCACAGTCGGCCGCTGTACGCAATATCAGGGTTGTAACAACTATTGAGAACATCTTTAATTTAAGTGGTACTTTGCATAGCTCATTTCCTGTGGAGGAATTGTAACTTGGAATCAACCAGGTAATGTACACACCTAGTATTTGTTTCAATATTCACTAGAAGCATTGCCTTAACACTATTGTCATTGTTAGTTAGATGATAATTGGGGAAAGTAATTTCTGCTACTCAAGATGCATGTCTTTTTTGACCTCAGTCTCACTCTTTCTCCGGTTTTATTTTGTTTCAGCTGCAGAAAAGAGAGTTCGATTTCAAAGGATTTCAAGCATTGTTTGCTTCTCTTTTTTGTTATTTGATGACTTCGTCGAAAAGAAAATTTTATTCTCTACAACCGCCTATTCATTAATTCTTTTTGTTTAATTAAATATAACATTTTCCTTTGTGAGATTTTGCTTCATTGGGCGTTTTCTGTCTTTGAAGTGGAATAAGTGCCATGCGAATGTTGAAGCTAATTACAACAAATAGGCTCCCTGATTGTGCACGACTTTAGAATCATTCTTCTTGCTGACAGAGTGTATTGTTTGAAGTATGAACGAACAATTGGGTGATATAGTATTGTTTTATAGTTAACAGAATACAAGTGTCCTTGGGGTGAGAAAATGCGATAACCACAAAATATACATACAAACACACATTAACAAAGTAGACACTGTTGTGAGGGCTGAACGATAATATCTAATGTGAAAATAGAGACTAAATTGTAAATTGTTATAAGATGTTACAGAATTGGTAGGCTTAGTGTATAATCATAAAGGTTGACAAAAATTAAGGGTAACAATGAGGTGAAATAAACTGGGTGGAGAAATGGATAACAAAGACGTGATATCACAAAATGGTAATAATGATAATAATAGTACGAAAAATTATGATCCTGGTGACCATATAGTGGGCCAGGGTAGACAAGGAGAGTGAATAAGTTTTCTTCTGTACACACAGGTCTGGTCTCTCCCTATGAATCTCTAAAGCCTCAGCTATGGCTAGGAGGCATGATCGTTTGTCTTTGGGGAGGTTGTTCGGTACTCAATACCCAGCTGTAAATGACTCATCTACTTTTATGCTGTGTTCTGTATCCATTAGATGAGACAGAATTGCACTATTTAATGATTTGATTTCTCTTTTCCCAAGCCAAACATGAATATGTTCACGAGTGTGGAGAGATAAATTCCTTTGGGTACGACCTACACCAACAACACACCCATTTCTTACTACGCTCATTTTCCTATTAACAACTGGCTTTCTGTGCTTCTGACTTGTAAGCACGTTGCACAACACTATCACTCCTACATGTGCCTCCTACGGTTTTACTCCGAAGACTTAATCAGTCTCCGAATGATGCTGATTCACCCATCGTCACCTCACGAAATACAATGATGATGGTGGTGATGTATGAAAGATGTGAGCGAAGTGAGAGATAGAGAGAGGCAGGAAGGTATGAATATTTGTTGACTCTGTAATATCGGACGTATTGTGAAGCTTTTTAAAGTCGGATTCGATTAAATGAATGTGTCAGTGGAATTCTGTTTCTGAGTAAATTTGTTTTGATGATGTTGACATATACGTAGAAATGTTTTGAGTTCTCTCTGGCTATGGAGTCGATTTTTGTGGCATGAACGTTAGCCACACTGCTATATTCCTCTATTTACTTCTGAATTTATGACATATTTGCAAACTAATCACAGAGAAAATCAGCTAAATCCTCGACACTTTAGTCAACTCATTGCTTCTTTCTCATTCAGAGACTCGGTGTGTCACACGGAACAGCCTGGTGCAGTATATAATCAACAACTATTATCTTAATTCGATATTAAAGATCAGATATCTAACCAGAAATGATCGGAGGTAACGAACACTGGTGACGAATAATCTGGAAACCTGTATTCCAAGAAATTAGAAGATAATTGAGATAGATAGGACATACACTGAGAAGTTTGCTGAGTAACAGCATGCACCATATACTCGTGTGGATTCCTAAACCGAAACTCTGAGTCAGATGTCCAAGTGACATTGAAGAGTTTATGTGACGAGAAATTTGAAGCTAATTTGCAGACTTGTGGCCATCTAAACAAGACTACATAGAACAAAGTGAAATCGAATTTGCTGTTGAGACGATGGCAGTAATAATCATACTAATGTATTATCACTGGGTTTCTATTCAGTAATTCTACATTTATCTTCAATCGTTTGGTTTATTGTTTGAGGGACCTCCCACAAAGTGTTCATTTGGGGACTCTTATATTCACATTTTTCACCAGTAAATCACGTATACACCGTAGGTGTGTCTAAAGCCATGGAGATGGCAAACTATCAACACTCGAGGTTTGGTGCTATTAAGTTTGTGAAGAAATGGTCTGAATGAATTGGATTCGAGTTTGTCAGGAACTAGTCCCCGTGACACATATAAATCTTGAGAAACTGTCATAGACTCTTATTTCGCTGATAGACGCCTAATAATTAGCAAAAATTCTCATGATCCTTGTAGCTTAACTAGCTGATGTAGTTTCATATGTTTATAAGTGGCCGTTGAGTAATAAAGCTTCTGGCATATTCCTTATCAATATGCATGTCTTGGAAATCAAACGATAAAGAAACCAATTCCTTTCAAGGTTAACTTCGATTAGGAATCGCAAATGATTTTGAATGCATTGGTGCATGATATTCTATGTCTGAGAATGTTCTAGGTAAAAACAGAAAATCACTAGGTAACATCACATTCCAGGCCATCGCTACTGGGGAAGCCGAATGGGAAACAGGGAGTTGATCGTCATTGAGAGGGTGACATGGAGGAGGTGACGTGAATAAGAGATGAAAGCAGGTGGGCAAACGCGCAGCCAGGTTAAAAAGTTGCAGAGAACCGAGTGTAATAGAGACGTGCGGCTGAAGATATGTGTTCCTCTAAGAATGAAAGGAAACAGTGATTATAATAATAATCGCTCATAAGATTCTGTTGCGTAAGCAGTGACTTGTCTCTAGTGGTTAACTATGGTGACTGGGTTCTGTCAGATGTTTGTTCCTCAAGTAGGCTGATTTCCTTGACTTCCAGTTCGAAAAAAAATAAGAAGAAGAACCAGTTGGAAATATCAAACAAATTATGGATAGTGCACAGATTTGTATTGTATTGTGTATTATGTACCCATTAGAATCCAGTAGAAAGCTAATTCATATTGTTCGATTACAGGGTAGTGACAGGCGCTTACAGGTATAAAGGATCTAATGAGTATACCTCTTGAATAAAGTATGTTTATCTTTCAACAGTTTACACATAATGATAAGTTTTGTTATTGGTAATATTTCGAGCAAAATTACTGCCCGTATTCACACCACTGTTGGAATTGTTTTATTCACACATTTATTATTTGTATTCATTTATATAGTTCATTATAATTTTTTTGCTCATTCATGTTTCTATGCTTTGAGGATTATATTTCACGTTCATTCATGTTTGTGTATTCAGAATTATATTCCAAGTTATAAATTATTTAAATTAATCCCAGCGTGTTAAGAAAATCAAAATAAGATTTTTCTGAACGTTTCGCCGTGTATGCCACAACTTCTTCAGCAGATTTATTCGGATTATAATTAATCATCAAAATATATAGTCAAAAATTTTTTTACATAAAATGAAGTCAGTTTATTTGAAGGTCATTTCTCCATGAACATTTTTTTACCAATAGAAGTATGTAAGCTGTCCTCACATATATGTGTAATGACTAATGTCAAATTGTTGTTGTGTTTACTCTTCTATAGTTGACTTGTAAAGATTAGATTTGTATGCGTGTGTGTATGTATGTTATTTGTCATATGGAAAATATTGTATTTACCAATTTGAATGTACGTGTGGACACACATACATAGGGAGGACTCATCGATCTCTGCAAGTAAGGGCTTCAGAGCATATTCCAAAATGGCTCCAGAAAGAAATGGAATCATCAGAACCTATTAACGGTGAGAACAGGAGACCTAGCTCTTCTATTGCGTGTTTTTTAATGGTCGAATTGTTCCCCATATTTGACTTTCAAGTGGCTCTATACGCAAGTTCCTTGTTGTTTCAACAATATATATTTGCCTTAAACGTATCTCTTGCATTCTGTGATATTCTCCATTCCATAAAATGACAAGTCTGCGTATAACTGATACTATTTAAGTGTTTGCTATCCACCTCTTTATAGTTTCGAAGATTTGTAAACAAGCATCGATTCCGAAATTTCAACCAGAGCGTAAATATATTCTGTTTACCTCACAAGCATTTTGTTTTTGAACTATGCACAGATCCACACTTGTTGGCAACAGTTTCTTGAGATTAATCATTTAAAACTGGCTTATCATGTCAGCATTCTATTCAGTTTGCAGGGCATGATCGCACAATTCCTCAGAATGAAACACCTGAGAATGCCATGAAAATATCTTCTGATGTATCCATGTTTGAATGTTGTGTAATATGGCGTCACATTTATTCATGCGCAGCTTAACTGAAAGTGAAGTCATAGCCAGCATGGAAATTCAGAACTCATTAATGCAAAAGAATGGTGGAAAGTGGTATGGTGAGATTAAAGTAAATTCGATCAGTGCAAAGCCAAATAATTTATTTCAACGACTTGTAATTGCCACTTTAAGTAGAAGGACGTAACGAAATCTCGACGGGCTGAAAACTTCACAGTACCATATTTTGCATGAGAGGGGTATTATTATTATTGCTCCTTTGGGTTCCTAGTGGAACATAGGGCTTCAACTGCACGCCTCCATTTGCTTCTGTCTTCTGCTGTACTTTTAACCTCATCCATGTTAGTCCATACTCTTTCAACTCCTCTTCACACGATCTCCTTCATGTCGCCCTTGCACGTCCCACTCGCCGCTTCTATTTTTGGGTTCCACTCGAGGGTTTGATGCGCAATGTCACCCAGCGGTCCCCTGAGCAAGTGACCGATCCATCTCCACTTTCTCTTGCATATTTTTTGGTTGGCGATTGGTTCTTATTTTGTTTGTTCCCAGTCATAGTTTCTTGTTGGTGATTCTTCCAGGCCCAGTCAACTGATCTTCAGTAGACAGTTCTTTATAAAGCTCCGCAACAGGCTGTTGAAAATATTGTTTGTGACCCGCCCGCCAAGTTTCTGATCCGAATAGAAGAACTGACTTGACGTTTGTATTGAAAATCCGAATTTTGTTGTTGATGGTGAGTGACGAAGATTTCCAGATGGGTTTCAGGTTGAGGAATGTGTTTCTCGCCTTCCCGATTCTCGATTTGACATCCTCGTCTGTTCTTCCTGTAGTTGAGGAAATGCTTCCTAGATAAGTGAATGCAGTAACCTCTTACAAATCCCCATGGTTGATGTTGATTGTCGCTGGATGTTGCTGTTGTTGTTGGCCGTCTTTTCTATGTTCACCCGGAGTCCTGTTTTCGCCGGCTGCTTCTTCGACCATTTTTTCAATTTTCGCTTGTAAGTCTTCGATTTTGTGTGACATTAAACATAAATCATCCACGCACGAAATCCAGGTCTTCTAGGTACTTCCCGTCGGTCCAGGATATTCCTGTCTTCTCGTTTCCCACTGTCTGACGCACAATCCAGTCAGTGCACCACAATTAGGAATATCATTGGTGATAATAGGCAGACAGCCTTCTCTGACTCCTGTGTTTACTCCAAACGCCTTGCTGAGTTTTCCGTTGTGGATCATTTGACATGTGCCGTTGTCGTACAGCTGTTGAATAAGGTTGATGAATATTTGGGGTACCCCATAGTACTCGAGTAATTTCCAAATTACTTCACGATCGACGATGTCGAAGGCCTTCTCAAAGTCGATAAAGTTGAGGTAGAGGTTTGATCGCCATTCCATGCTTTGTTCATTGATGATGCGTAGAGTTGCAATTTGGTCAGAACATGATTTGCCTTTCCTGAATCCAGCTTGTTTTGGTCGGAGTTCTGTCTCCAGTGCGTCCTTTAATCTCTCCAGGATGATGCAACTCAGGATTTTACTTGGCGTCGATAGGAGCATGATTCCTCGCCAGTTCTTGCAGAGTGAGGCGTAAGTATCCCTTCTTTGGTAGTTTCACGAGGTAACCTTTCCTCCAGTCAGTAGGCACCTTTCCCTCCTTCCAGACCTTTTGCAATAATGGAGTCAGCATGTGTGCTGTCGTCTCTGGGTCTGCTTTCAGTGCTTCAGGGGGTATTCCATCTGGTCCGGCTGTTTTTCCAGCTTTCAGAAGTTTGATTGCGTTCAAGACTTCAGCTCTCGTTGGAGGATTGGTGTCAACTTGCAGTTGTGTGCGTGCTGTTGTTGGTATTTCTGGACGGGTTGCAGGTGATGGTCGGTTCAATAGTCCTTTGAAGTGATCCACCCATTGTTTAATCTGTTTTTCTTCCTTGGTAATTGAGTTCCCTTGGCTGTCTTTTATAGGTTTCGCTGGTGTTGATCTCTTCCCGGAGAGAGATTTGGTTATCTGATATTATGTCCTCAAATCCCTTTTGCCTGCTGCCTTTCTAGCTTCAGTGGCCAGATTGTCCTAGAATCGTCTTTTGTCCTTCCTAGCACTCTTCTTCACTTCTTTGTCCAGTGCTGTGTGAGTCGAGCTCAGCGTCCCCTTCTCCTGTCCGTCCTTGCATTGAATCATTTTCTCTTTCACCATTCTCCTCTCTTCTATTAGTTTCCAAGTGTCCGTTGAGAGCCATTCCTTGTCTTGTCTCTTCTCTCTTCCTAGAACCGTTGAACACGTTTCGTTGAGAATCGCCTTCAGAGACTTCCAATGTTCTTCCACGCATGATTCTTCAGTGATGTCGCGTAGTGTTTCCTGCTTTGCTCTGACAGTTGCAGTGAAAGTGTCTTTTGTGGTTGTGTCCTTCAGTTTCTGAGTGTTGAACTTGCATTGTGGCCTATCCCCAGCTGTCCTCGAGGCTTTTAGTTTCACCTTGAAAGTCCCTTCTACTAGATAGTGGTCTGAACCCACATCTGCTCCTCTCCTCGACCTCGTGTCCAGTAGGCTCCGTCTCCACTTTCTTGAGATTCAATTGAAGTCTATCTGATTTTTAGTGTTTCCATCTGGTGAAATCCATGTCGCCTTGTGTATATCCTTGTGTTTGAACACACTGCCACCAATCACCAAATCATTGAAGGCGCTGAAGTCTGAGAAGAGTTCACCGTTGTCGTTCATTTCACCGAGGGCCTCTCAACCTATGGTGAGTTCTCTTCCTTATTGTCTCTTCCCAGCCTCACTTTCATGTCGCCCATCAGGATTTTGATATCGCCATTTGGGACGTTGTCCATTATTGCTTGTAGTTGTCTGTAGAACGCCTCCTTCTTCTCTTGTTCTGAGACGTTTATAGGCATTGAATGACTGTAACTTTCCTTCCTTTTGAGTTGAACCTGGCTGTCATTATCCTGGAGGAGATTGGTTCCCACTGCATGAGAGCTTTGGCTGCTGTTGGTGTCGCCATGATGGCCACTCCCTCGGTGTGCTCGTGGTTGTCCTCTGGGTGGCCGGAATAGATTATTGTCTCTCCAGTAGGTAGTTGGTACCTTCCAGTTCCGTTCCATCTGCTTTCGCAGCCTTTCCAGTTTCGTACATTGTACGAACATTCCAGGTACCCATCCTTATTTTCGCTTTCATCGAGAGAAGGCACATTGGCAGAGTGACTTTCTGAAGGCTTTCACCAGCCTTTGTCATTTCACTTCCCCGATTTAAGCGAAGAATAAGGCTATTGTTTATATTTTTAGAATTTTTAATATATATTCGTGCGTTGAAGTTTCTGTAGCGATTTGGTTGTTTTACGGCCGTGGAGTTGCTAGCACCACGCCCCGACCCTCCGGCTTTATCCGGGCTTGGGATCGGCAGGAAAACTATGGAGCTACTAATCTAGGTGAGATTATGAGAGGGGTAATGAAAATGTATTTTCTTCACTCTGCATCATGTCGTTCTTTCTACAATTTTCGCAGCCTTGTCAGCTTCATATACTTTTCCAATATTTCACTTCCAAATGCTTTATTTTGGTCTCGTCATAAGTAGAGACGTCGGACTGCTTGCTTTTAGCAGCCTTGTACGTCAACAATCAGTCGGATAGTTGATTAAGGTATCAAAAACTAACACTCGACATCTAGTATTGTGAACAATATTCAACATATAAGGTGAATGCTATAACAGTGATCACCATAATCAGTAGATCAACATCCAAACCACTCATAGAAACTCAATATTTTATTACAAATTATTATTTTGTGCGTATTCAATTAATTTTGGGCATCCAGGGGGTTCCAGAAGAAAAGGCAGATTCATATACACACAAATGTCACGAGAAACGACACACGTACACTAAGCATAGCAAGCAAATAGTTCAATGGGAAGATGAGCTCGGATTTAGGAATAAAAATTAGCAGAACCACGATGAATGCCCCAGTGAACCTGTAAAAGAACCAGATAACTCGGTAATTCACAGCATATGTGGTCCACTTTATCATTAAATAAACCAATGTGCACTTCCTTCAGTTCGTCATCTCAATGACATGAGAAAATATTTATAAACATCCACACAAAAGGAGAAGCATACGAAAATTACATGAATAATATCTTACTTTGAGGAAACGTCTGTTGTAACCACATTCATTGGAACTTTCAGAAGAGCGATTGATGTATACATATAGGAATAAAAAAGCTTGGTGAGTTCCATTCTAAAGGAAAGCTGTGAGTACAGGTTGTCATGTCATATTCGTACATGTTCGCTACTAATAAAGTCATGGTCATGGTTGTTGCGATCATTAAACACAACCAGATTATTTACTTAATTAGGTAGTTGAAACATACAAGAATTTCTACCTTCACAATACATTTTCTTGCGGACATCACTCCAGTGGTGATATTCTAGGAATAATGAGTAATCAATATGTCTGCATGCAAACCTTTAATATCCTCAACAGATTCTTTTCACATGTAATCAGAAGAGAAAATAATTTGATTAGTTGTGATTAGTTAGGAGAATGCATGAGGGCGCTTCTGCTTAAGAGTAAACTTACTTGAATAGTCTATTTCTGAAACAAATTCAGAATGTATGAAACACATTTATCTGGAGAGTGTATCCATTTTATATCACCCATATTATTTAACAAAAGACAATATACGCATAAATGGCTACGTGTTGTGGTGGTTGTTTTTGAGAACACACTAATCACGTTTTAGAGTGCCTGTCTTCTACACCAGTTTCATCACTTTGAATATCCATTCAAAAATGAATCAATATATGTAAGAAGATGTTTGAATACGCAAATCAGCTGCGTAGACTTCTTGTAGTGCATAATAATGTAATCTAAAACTAGCGGAGATATATAATAGAGCCGCTTAACAGTCTAGTTGTTATGCTTCCGAAACTTTGGCGACTTCAGTATTGTCAGTAGACTGATGAATTTGTGAAAACACCAATTCATGGTATTATAGAACCCTCACGATTTTTATTTTAATAGCGATAGTGTCTCATAAATGGGCATGATGTAACGATGGTCTACTCACTGACTCTCTAGCATATCTTAGTCCATTGTCATTACTAACAAAGCGACAAGACTTCTGTGTTTTTTTATGCAGTCGCGTTCACTGATCTGGATTGTTTAATTCTGAAGCTTTCATGCACTATTAGGCAACACCTTCAGTGCATATTTCGACTTTATGAATTGAGACTTCAGGTTTTACCATGAGTTTACAAGTCATCTCTGCTGATGGCCTGGAAGATGTTGTTTAGTGGAGGAATGAAAGCTTGAAAAATAGTTCTTCCAACTCAGAGAACAAAATTACATAAAAATCGTTCACCTGTGCTACAAATCTTCTCCTTCATATTTCTGAATTCTCTCTGTTTCTAATTGTAGCCGCGTTGAATGTCTCGTATTTTTTAACATTCGGTCGTCATTGTGTGACGGTTTTAATATAAAAGGAAACATTCACGATGAAAAAAGGGATGTCGATACATAACCTCAGGTATTCATCTTTCTTGTTAAGAGATGACCATGTACATCGCTTCATTTCCAGCAATACGTTTCCCATCTTACTACCTGCAATTGGACAGAGTGATTCATTAGGATGAGATAAGATGACAGTCTAAAAAAGTGGTGTGGGAGATTGGTATGGATGGAATCATCTGAAAATACGTGTCGTGTGAATGATTCAACACCTGTTTACCTCGACATCTGGATTATTTTACTGCCCCTAAAAGGAATGCGCAGGGATGAATAAAACTACGTAACAAAAAATTTTTTATTTATATATTACGAAATGTGTTCGAAAGGTGTCGTCATCCAGTTAATAATCCTGTTTCTCTATGTGATATATCTAATATACAAATGTATATGGAATTGCACACAGCAGCAGTGCCCTGGTCCTTCACATATAACGATAATTATTAAATCCAATTTTAACCTTCGGAAAACTCAAGAATATTTAGTGAGGCATCCATATCATTAGTGTATATATATATACAAGCAAATATTAACCACTTTAGTTGACCGGTCAAATAGAAAAGCTTTTTAGGTTTGAAAGAAGAAACAGCCAAAATACGTTAATTATGGTGTTGAATGACACTTTGAAATTTGAAACAACTTCAGACTTACACGTTTCTTGTTATCCAAGAAGTCTGTGAATGTTTTCATAAAACGTATCACAAATGTGGCTATTTCCAAAGTCGTTTCATCCGCATCATGTTTGTAACTGTGATTACATTTTGTTGTGTCACCTTGAAGACATGGTAATCTAAATGAGAAATCATCTTCCACATGATGTTCACTTCATTGTTGTAATTTCTTCTACTAAGTATGTTGCTTGATGCCTGTTGGTGTACTTTGATTTTGATTTATTAAAATCCTACATCATTAGGCCTACATTTTCTCAACTATTTCAAGATACGTTTAGTGGAATCGAGTCATCGAGGATAGCGAAAATTAGGTTAGAATACGTCTATGAGATCAAAGATCCATCTCATTCGTGTACGAATCTTTTGTTACTTTTGTTACATTTATTGTTGGAGAACTGACCGTTTCATATTTCATATCAGCTAATATCAAAAATAAAGACAACTAACTCTGCCTTTGTTGGTTCATTGACAAAAATCCTATCCGAAATTCATTTCATTATGCGCGATAGTTTTCCTGTATTCATTTGCGTTCCAAGCGGACGCACATGGTTTGAAGTCTGAGCTTTCATATTTGAGTAACAGGAGCGTTAATTTACAAGGTGTAGTTTCTAGTCTCACATCCGAATTTCCCTCCTTATCCATAGCTCACTAATTTCTAAGTGAGCTTGAGGTGTGTATCTGGTGAGAATAGAAATCGGACCATGTGAGTCGTGTACGTGTGTATTACAGACGCAAGTATGTGTTACTACTTTCGAAACGATACATTTAATCTTAAAAATATTCCAGTTTTCTCATATTATTCGGCATCAGAACTTTGATAGCCTGCGTATCGATTCACTCATGCTTGAAAACATCTTTTGTACAACAAAATTTAACAAAGTCGTTATCTATTGTTTACACACTTGGACGTTCATACAAAATTGTGTTTAAGTGTTCTGACAATGGCCCAAAGTACACTTAAATTTATTTCAATGTATCATCCGTAGTATGAACACAGACGATACAGTATATAACTAAAGCAGTTAGTAACTATGTAGACGAAATTATGTTGACATATGGAAAATCGATTGCAACAATTCTGATAAAATTTAATTGACAATTAAACGAAGTCCTCTTCCTTGGAATTACTATGAAACCTGGCATGGGCAGAATATTACCGGTAGGTATGGGTTTTCACAAATTTCTTGTTTCTACAATATAATCACTGGACAGACGCCTGGAAGAATATGTCTTGTACAGGTAGGAATGTGTAACTTCATACTTTAGATGAAAACAATAATCCGATGAAGTATTTCATTTTACGGGTGTCATGGTTATGATCACGATCACTATGACTTTTTTGGTGGCGAACATGTAAGACTGTGGAATTATACTTTCTGCTTACAACTGAGTTTTAGAAATATACTTCGAAATTTGTTTTCAACATGGTATATATCACTTGCTTTCGTGTGATTTAACATTGGTGTGGTTATAATATGTTTTTCAGGTAGTTTTAAGTTAAACATGCAATTTAGTGTAAATCTCTCGCTACGTGCGTGTCATCAGTGTCATTTTATGTTTTACATATATTTATATATATGAGTGCTATTTCTATTCTAAGTCAAAGAATCACAATCCAGGAGTGCGACCGCCTCAACGAACCTGTACGTATACTGGTCGTCATACAACGGAACTTACCATTACTCTAGCGCCGTTATGAATGCTTACATGAATTCAAGTGCTAATTTCAGCGGATCTTCCCTTTGAATGTCGTTCAGATAAGTAGGTTGATAGCATGCAGCCACAGATGTTGTTCTGGTGCTTCTGTGTACAGCCAATAGTGTTTGAAAGCATTTGTTACATGTTTATTCAATTATATACAGGTGCACACTAAATTTGTTGTATTAGCAGCCGAAAATGCCTCCGTTAATCATAGATTTATCTACGATTATGAGATCTTAAATACTAGAGTGGGATGGGTGGGTGAAGGGAAGGAAGTTTCTTGGTGTTTGCTGTGTGATATTTCGACGATGGCAAAGATATACCACCAAGGATGACGAATACTGTCCGACAGGTGTTAAGATGTTACGTTGTTATTGCTCATATTGGTGAAACCGTTCTCATAGAGAAGAAATATTAGTGTGATCTCTCTAGGGCTATCAAGAATATACGAAATGCAACTTCAGAAATCAGTTGTGGAGGTAATTTCAAAGTGTACAGCCGACACTCATCTATGAATTATGCAAGGGTCAGTCATACTCGGATTACTCTCTATACTGGCGACTGAGTGTCATATGACTCACTTTCATATACACATCTTAACCATCTTCAAGTGGGTCATTCTGATGATTTCGAAGAATGGTTGACGAGACCCGAACTAACTCAATCGAGTGCCTCTAGGTAGATGTGGTGAGAAAGATAAGAGTGGCTCGCAGGTCACAGAATGAAATCATTTACTGTCAATTTGAAAAATACAAATAGAAACAGGATTAACCTAGAAAATGAGTCTCGTAAGAATATTTGGGATGTGCTTTTAATTCATGTCTGAGGAAACTAGCCTGTTTCATATATTTAGCCTTTGAATGCCCAAGGGAGTAATAATAAAAATAATCAAGGTAATCTATGTTTCATTCATTTAAAAATTTGATTTTTAAACACCTCATACCATATTTTGATGTGGGAAAGATGGTTTGTGTGCCTTCAGCGTGTATATGACGGGTTTCACCTCTAATTGTCATCTTTAGTATTGTGAAGGTAAGAATGCTTATGTGTTTCAACAGTCAAATTAAGTACATAACCTGATAACGTGTAATGATTGCAACAACCATGACCATGACCTTGTTGGTAGCAAACTAATAGGAATGTGAAAATACAAGAAAGAATAACTAACAAAACACTTTTTCGATAAACAAACCAACTAACAACCGAGTGCTAGAAAAATAGAGTTCGATGCGTCGGACATACGTGGAGGATGGTATCGGATGGCATCACGCCCAGTGCAGGTCATTGTTCGAGTGGAATCTCAGTGGGAAGCAACGAATGCGTCGTAATATGTGAGTGAGATGGTAAAGATGGTTTAGGGAGGAGGGGATGAGAGATAACAGGCCTTCGTAGATCCAGCTGAAGAGAATGGCGGAAAATAGAACAAAGTGTGGATATGTTTGTTGAAGTCCTGTGTTACACTCGAAATCAACGGCAGTGATAATATAGGTGATATTTGTTTCATTCATCCGAAAATTGTTTTTTCAACACATCATACCACAGTTTGATGTGGAAGAGATGAGTTGTATGAATTCAAGAAATATTTGATGGATTTCAGTGAATACGTGAGGTCAGTGTGATGAAGCTATACCTATTATCTTAAACATTCAAATTCATCTTTTCCAATCACACCTTCATGATCTAGTTTTGAGCCCAGAATAAGTCAGCTGAGATTCAAAATCATTCTGTCACAATAAAATTTATCTGACCCTTTTCGCTTCCTCTCCCTCATATTCTGCACACAATGAATGGAACAAAATTGTCGCCATCGATTCCGCAACAGTTCATCTTCTGGTTCAATAATACTAACTATTGTTCCTTTCCTATTCTCTCAAAAATTCTTTTAAGAAAGTGCCATTAGTTGTGGATTACATTATCTTGCACTAGACAAAGGTTACGCAACTTATTTGTGTATTCAAACATGTACTCATATATGATGATTCATTTTCGATTGAGTATTCAAAATGATGAAATTGGCTTGGGTGGCAGGTACTCTAAAGTGTGATTAGTGTGTTCTCAAAAATCATCGCCACGACACGTAGCCATATATATATATTGTCGTTAGGAAAATAATAGTGATAATAGAAAGTAGTTGTACTTTTCGAAAAATGTGTCACATACATTCCGAATTTGTTTCAGGAATAATGTATCCACGTAAGTTTACTCCTTAAAAAAGCGTGTTCTTATGAATTCCCCTAAATTATTCTTCACAATTAATCAAACTATTTTCTCTCCTGATTACATGTGAAAAGAATCTGTTGAGGATATTAAAGGTTTGCATGCAGACATATTGATTATTCCTTATTCCTAGAATACCACCATTGAAGTGATTTCCACAAGAAAATGCACAGTGCAGGTAGGAATGCTTATAAGTTTCAACAATTCAATTAAGTACATCATCTGATTGTGTAGAATAATTGAACCAACCATGACCATGACTTTGTTAATAGCGAAAACGTAAGAATATGAAATCACAACTTATACTCACATCTTTGTTTTAGAGAAGAACTACATGTTATGCTTTATTCTTACATGCAAACATCAATCGCTCTTCTATAAGTTGCTACAAATCTAGTTACAGTATTTATTTTTACTCAAAGTTAGACATGATTCATGTACTTTTTGGTATGATTCTCCTTTTGTGTGAATGTTCATATATGTTGTCTCATGTCACTGAGATGATGAAGTGACGAAAGTGCATATTTGTTCATTGAATGATAGTGTCGACAACAGATGCTTTGAATTGCATCTCTAAGTTAGGTTGAAGTTTTTTTTTTACCAATTCAACAGATTCTTTTCCGGGTTACTGGAGTATTTAAAGCAGTTCTTTTAATTTTTTATTCCCAAACTTGAACTCATCTTCCAACTGAACTATGTGCTTGTTGTGCTCAGTGTAAGTGTATCATTTTTGGCGATAACTTTGTGTGTTTATGAATATGCTTTTTCTTGTACAAACCTCTGGTCACCATAAATGAATTGAGTATGAAAAAAATAATAATTTGCAATGAAATATTGAGTTTCTTTGAATGGTTTGGCTGTCGATCTACTGATTATGATGATCACTGTTGTAGTATTTATTTGATATGTTGAATATTGTTCGCAATACCAGATGTCGTATATTAGTTTTTGATGCGTTGATCAATTATTCAATAGAGTGTAACAGAAGGTGTGTTTTTAAAAGTGCGTTAGATATTTTGCTGAATGCATTCCAGGATATTGTGCCGTACAGCATGTATGTTACTTGTTAAAGAATGTGAACCGGTGGCAGAATGATCAAGACAAGGTTTTGATGATTTGAATGGTTTTTTCATTCTAAGTTTCAATCAGACGAATAAGACTGCTATTCAGTGTTTCTAAATATATGGAAACTACTCACAGGATCATTCCAGGTGCAAAATGAAAGCTACCGTTGGCTTTACGTTTTCCTTAAGTACGTATACATTCAAAATTCTCTGATTCTGTTACCGAAGAGCTCGTCTTCCGAATCAATTAGTCCAAGTAAGCATATTTTGCAACTTCACCTAATGTCAAAATATTACGAGAATCGGTCATTTGTAGGAATGTCAAAAGCCAGGGCATATCTCTCTCACAGGTAAATATTGAGGAAGGCGTTTACTGATACCCCACTCTAGACTCTATGGTGGAACCCTAAGAATAAGCTACCAGTTAGGTATGATTTTAAAGGTGATATGATTGAGGTAATTTGCGGAGAAAATGACAGTTTGACAACAGTTTCAGAGCCAACGTAAAAGAATTCATAAAATCGAGTGAACTAGGGATGTGCTGTTGAAGTCTTACACTACATCGAAATCCCAAGAGAATACTCCATTTATGAATAGCTTGAATACCTTGGACATATTTTTTCATGACTAAAAGCACATGCCAGAAGAAGGCATCTTCGATCACCAGGGAAGTCGTATCTATTCAGCATTCTATCTCAATTCTTTTATTCAATCCCTCAAATTCCCTTATTAAGGAGAAGCAGGTTAGCAAAACTCATTTATCCACGATGTTTACGTAAGCTCTACATTAAAACGCTTCTTCAATTTTCAAAAACCTGAATATTTCAATCTATGAAAAAGAGAGTACAATTTGTTAACGAAAGATTATTCTCAATCAGATCACCAGTACTTAAAATATGAAATCATCCAAAGTCATATATTTCATCGTATTACTCACGCTGTTTCTGAAGTGTTTGTAAACAAATACACTTTCAGGTTATTCAATGGTTATGGAAATAATCAAAGTTATTTCTTATAATCTGTAATACAAAGGTTTCCACTGTTCAACTATTGGAAATAAAGTCTACTAAACTGAAGACAAACGATAAACATATTCTCTTTGTGTATGTCTGGTAAATATATGCATTTGCTCATTTTCTTTCACATCTCAAATTCGAAAGACAAATGTTGTTAATTTAAGTTTCCATGATTATATTTACAAAACTCAAGTCACAATGATTTTCTGGTGAGTCAGAGGGGCATGGATTCATTCATTGTACGCTTTCAATTGCACTATATGCTAAAAAATCTACGTGATGTAGCAAAATCTTTGAAAATCTGTAATGTTTTATTTGGTAGATCACTTTGTCTTTACAAAGTTCCATTTTTGGTACTTCAGATAGATGTATTCTTTAAAGAACTCTGTATTTCATCACAATATCTGTATAGAAATGCAATGCGAAGAAATAAATAGTGTTTCGGTTGATAGGAAGTGGCCCATAGCAAAGTTTCAAAGTATGTTAAATGGTTCGCATTGTGTTTGACTCATACATGTTATAGTGCTGTTGTGAAGCATTATCCTGAAATCATCGAACGTTTAACTCAGGTGACTAAAAAAATATCCTTCTCGTTTGAACAGAGCAGAGAACTGTGACAATGATTTCTATATGCGGCTAGATTTAATTGTTCTCGACGCCAGAATGGTAATATTCTGATTTCTTTTCGTATCTCCCTCGACATTTCGCATTTTTTGTGATATGTAGGCACCTATTTATTTCATATACAAATTCCTTCTAATGAATTTAAACGATGCAATGAGATCAGATGATGCAGGATTTGACTATTTCAATTTACTTCATATTTAGAATGATATGAGGGCCATGAATCAAAGATTACCGGACGATTATTTGAATTATTGTTGATTTGGTCGCAGACAGCTGTCGCGTTTAATTTGTATTTCCACATCAGAAGCAACGTATATATTCAATAGTCGATTCCCATATCATAACATACACTTGACTTATTAGTGCTAAACTGCACATACAGCAATTTATAGTTCACTAGATTCTATTAAATGTGATGTATTTATGCTGTTCAGTTACGCAGCATACCACCATAAAATCATATGCATGCAACGATTTAGAATTTCAATGTCTATTAATTGACTACTTCGTGGGATGATGTAAGTGTTTTCACCGGTTTCTTACCATTTGGTTAGGATTTTCAAAAGATTTTGACCGTCGAGTATAAAACAAATAATGTTTCGTAGAAAGATGACAGTGGTCAAAGGTTCATTTATCGTGCACGACAACACACTGAAGGACTGCCTTGTTATTACTCAAAAACACATTTCTTAGATAATGCATGATTTGATATTCAAATAGTCAGACTGGCGTAGGCGTCAAAAATCGTTTAATGTGCATTCAGACATAACGTTCGAGACAACCTTGATACACATTGCCAATCATTGCTATTTATAATTTACTTAATTATCAGATTGACAGACCAAACCCAATTGTCGAGTAAACTCTGGAATCTTTGTGGTGAAAATTGTGTTCACGTAAGGTTACTTTTATAAGGCTGACTTCATAAATTTTCAAACTTTATTCTGACGATTAATCAAACAGTCATGTTTCTTCACTACCTGTGAAGACGAACCACAGTGCAATGTCAAAGGTTTGCAACAATATTATTGATGATTCATTTCTAGAGTACAATCACTGGAGTAACGTCTACAGGGAATTGTCTTATCAAAGTAAGATTGGTTGCTTGCTTGAGGTCGAAACATCAATCAATTGAAGTACATCATTTCTTCCTGCGTGATGATCGTGGTGACAATGACCATCACCTTGTTGATATCGAACATGTAGGAATTTCAAGTCATGGTTTGTCTTCACACTGCCCTATCAGAAACACAGGTAATTTGCTTCTTCTAGAGAATACATCCATCACTCTGATGTGAGTGAGTCGTTTGAGAGCCAGTTACAACAGATGAATGTTTTAAAATTCAATAAATATTTTTTGTGCTAATGGCGCATCTCAACATACTTAATCATGTTGAGTAATGTGATTATTATAGTGCACACTGCTCCATTTTATCAAACCATGTTGCCTGATTAGGCGAAATACTTTAAACTCTTACAGGTTCACCTGTGGAATTCTCGCGTTGGGCTTGCTACTTGTTACAAATCTTGAAGAAACCTCTCCGGTAAACTATATATTGGCCGCAGTGAGTGTAAGCATATCATTCTGTGATTTCTAGTGTTGTATATGTTTGTTTTCGACACTGACATATCATGTCACTAAATAAATGTCGACAAAATAATTACTTGCTATCAAATATGGATACTGAATCAGTGACTCAGCTGTCTGTGAATCTACTAATTCTCGTAACAATTGACTCACTCACGACTTGAAATGCTGAGTATGAGTTGCAACAGCAGATATCGAACATAATGTCGTTTGAGTGAAACAGTGTAATGACAACTGTGTTATGCAAAGTCTGTTGATATGTGCAGTCGAATAAAGTGATATAACACATGATTCATACGAGGTAATCAGTGGAAATTATGAGCTGATCGGTGATCAAAATGTACTGATGAGTGGTGAAGTGTCTTTGATAGGTGGAATGTGATGAAATACAAACAGGCTTTTCTGATGACTGCGAATTCTGAGATTACTAGCATAATATTACGCTGACATTGCTGAAAATGTTGAGTCAGTAAATCTTCTCATGGATTGTAAGGAGACATGAATATGTTAGAGGGATAAAATGAACCTAAACGAACTAGACTTCCTGGACGTTTTATGTTTGATGTCACTTAAATTTGAACATCTTTAGATGAAAAAGAAGAAATTGAGAGAAGCAGTGAAGTTAAGACCTCATATAAACATGAAGAAGACAGAGGTGATAAGGGTGCCTACCGAACAACAATAACAATCATTATCGTTATTGGCAGTGGAAGTTGAAGGAGATCACTTCGATCAGTTCCCTGGTCAGGCAGCACAGTTTCAAAATGCAGTCAGATGGAACCGATAGAGAAAAATGATGAAATGAGATGAAAATATGAAGACAGACCTTCAGTAATATGAGGTCATTGTGGAAATCCGCTGCAATGAGCGCACAGAACAAGCCATTTTTTGTTTCTGATCTGAAAACGAACCAACCGAGAAACTCATCGCCCAACGAACTTGCAGGAACCTATTATGATATACATTGAGGAGACTACTTAATGAATTCACGAACCAGGCATGCCTTCAAATAGAATTCAAATAGGAAACCACATGTTGGGCATCTGTATTTCACGTAGATGAGAACACCTGAAGTGGTGATGAACGACCATTGATAATTTTGGAAGAAGCTGAGTAGTACAGTAAGAAACTGGATGAAGTGGAAACTTTTCTGAATCTCCATTTTTTCCACTAGTGATCCAAGGAGGGGATAATAATTGTACTGTTTTTCTCAGCCATGTCACAGCACAGAAATGTAACCAGTTATGATATTGTGTAATGATGAGAATTTTAGACGCAGAATCGCACTAAATGTTCAGAAATTCACACGGCATATTGTATATGCTGTTGCTTGGAGTAAATCAATTATAGTCATTATTATTATTTTGTTCATCATTTGAATTATGTGTGCATTCACTTTATCCCTGTGATTTCATTTATTTTTCTGGACTACTGACAGAAGAGCTTAATTTTCGATGGGATACTGAAAGACGTTAGAAGAATCACCAGTTGGTTATTCATTCTATCACTGCCGACATTTTTAGGAAACAACTTGTTATTCGTTGACAATAAATATAGTGTTAGAAATATTCCACCTTTTGATGTTAATGATATAGCATGAAACAAAGCATAATAGTCAACATTTGCCTTGAATATATAATGTTTCCACATTGCAGGTGTTTATTTCGTCCTTTGCTTTCGCTGTTGTTACTTCAGAGTTTGAATTGTGGAGTCTGTTATCATGGTCAGCGACCATTTTTCTCACTGCAGTCACAACAACAGAGGGATACACAATGAAGCATCTGGATCTGGAAGGCTACTGTGTCATCGGTGATGGGGTATTTGAAGCGACGCTTCTTGGTGCCATATCTTTCATCGGAATTTTATATTTTCAATTTTAAATGAGTAGTATTTTGGTGGTGTGGTGAGTTATATTGTTGGATTCGCCAGTATTTTTGAAGTTATAGTGTACAATTTTAGACGCTCTAGTTAAGAAGTATATTTTCCATATTTCCGACTATTACTAACATTCAGCAATTCGACAAATATATGTTTCACTAATGTTTATATTTCATTTAGGTGATTCGTAGTGAATAATTCTGATATTTCATTGAGTTTTATGTACATTGCACCTTGAAGACAAGGTTGAATGTTGAAGCCAGAATCATTAAACACAATGCAAATCGGTAGCAAAACATTACATGCCCCAATTGTGTCAGATTTGGATTTTCAACGTTTATCCTTAGATTTACCAAAAAACTAGGACGCACTACATGCATTCTAGATAACAGAATCAGTAGATTCGTTGAAGCAAATGGTTCTCGTTCACCTCGTGCTTAAGCGCAATATTTAGCAATGCGTATATAAACGTATATGGTTCTTACTCATACTTGAATTTTCATTATTTTGTTCACTATATAAATTGAATTTTCGACAATTTTGCATGGGCAATATCAATTTGCGAATCTGCGTCAAATCGAATTGTCACTCTGCAATTTATTCATCTCGTGTACTTCGACAGTATTCCACAGTTTCATTTTGAAATCAAAATCATTCAGATCACTATGGTATCTACTTCATAGTATAAATAGTAGTCAATAAAGCAACCATAAATGTGCAAAATTACATACTGTTGATTGACTGGAATGACTAATTGTATGCAGCTGACATCAACCATCATTGCTGGCTAGACTTTTGAAGTGATCTGGGTGCCATGTTGACTTTTCGGTAGTTTGAAGCTAAGCCTTGATTAAGCTGACAAACATTATTGGTTTGTGTGAGTGATATCCAGAAATTCATTTCAATCAGTCAGTATTTTACATTTTCACGCACATAATTCACGTCAGTTATTATGCTATCAATATCTTCATGATAGTTCTCTGTTTCATTTCATTTTCCCGTGACAAACATTGCTTCTCACTGGACAAGAATTGAAACGTTGTGTTGATATTGCGACCAACTCTTTGCTATCATTCACGCTGACTTTACTCACCTGGACATTAGTGTTCTTGCAGTATATTACCACATCATATTTAATCGCAGTTTTCATCGCAGGTGACATTTCACCTCCCATCACATACTATCTGAGTTTTAGTTATCATTTTGGTTATGGAAAAAAATGGATGAATAATTCTCCAAAATAATGTTCATTTCATGTATGGTACATCAGTGAGCTTGCCCACTTTACAGCTATTTTGACTACAGCATCTTCACAAATCATGTATGACATTGTTGATATCATTAATACCTAAAGAAGGTCATACGCAAATAGAATAGGGATGTGCGTCGGTGGCACAGTGGTTAGGACTCTCGCCGACCATGCACATGGTCCGGGGTTCGAGCCCACGCCGGCGCACACCTGATATCTATGGTCGGCCTGCAAAATTTGGGCTACCGATATCCATGCTGAAAATTCCATACTTGTACCAAAAATACAGTCTGGAATCAAGCTGTAAATAAAAAAATAAAAAAATAAAAAAAATAAAAAATAATATACATAATGGACACCTATGGTGGACTGAGTTCAAAATCTGTTTCAATAATCAATTGAAGTCAAAGTTCGTAAAAGTTTCTTCTAAGTGGAAAGATTACTTCACAAATATTTCTGTCAGATATTCCAGGATATGAAGAGCCTACATGAGTAACATATGAATAGTTGAGTCGGTTTGTATAGTTCAATTTCCAGTAACACATTCTGATGACGTTGTATTTGAGTGAGTTTTCGGTGAAATTGAATCTAATGTGAACGTTTATGTTGCAATGCATTGAGCAGTCATGTTGAGGACCTTGAATATATTTTTGTCTTACAGGCGGTCGTAGAAATACAGTGGACATCAATACACTGGTTATATGCAGCTACGCGACAATTTACTTCAAATCCTGTGTATGAAATTTGGATAAATTAAATTTTGATGATGTTTAAGAATGTTGATCAAAGTGACCTATGCTCGTATTCCTTCCCTCTATCGATGTAAGTGGGACTTTCATAACTGCGTAGCAGGTGTCGTATCCCACTCCATTGAGTATTTTCAACATAAATCCTGTTGTACTTTTACCCCATACCAAAGATCTAAGCACTGCGTTTGAGCATCAGACGAACTTTGACTTCGCGTAAAAGATATTAAGCTTCTGTGCTGTACAGTCCACATTGGAGCTTCATTTCAAGCCGTCTGCATTTAAAATGTTCATAAGTTGCAAAGTGAAGAATTCCATACTGTATCATACATACAGTGACATATTCTCTGATTACATCGTCCCTCACTTTTAAATCCCACTAAAGTTTGTCGAAAATAAATGAAGGACGTGAAATGATGAAAGATATTTATCAGGTATTCGTTCGCAAGCATTTTCTCGGTTGCAGGATTGGCAACGGGTTAACACCCAGCGGAGGACCAATAGAATACCGCAAAGTACTGAACAGTAATATCCCCACAGGTGAGAACTCTTAAGTACAAAGCAAATACCGAAACGCTACCCCGGAACCTTCGGACAACAGGGGAATCTATTCAAGACTGGGGCGCGAATCCATAGCCCATAAATTCCGAATCCAGATGATTCCGTATGTATGGCTAAACTGACAGATAAGTTACAGTTCTTTTATCTCAATAGGTGACTTCAATTTGTGATGACTTCTCACCACGACTAATAATAACTTCCTGTATAGAGACAATCTCTTAGTAAGCATTGGATTAGTTATCAACTGCTGGTCTGCAGAAATAGGTCTACTTATATGTATGATCACGATCTGAATTCAGGTGGAGAACCATTGGAAAACCAGGAAATACTGAACAGCATTTTAGCCCTAGTTTGAGACTATTCACCAGTTAGTATCAACTAAAGTAAGCTCTATCACTTCCGAAGAAAAAGCAAAGGTAATTCGTTGATAAAAGCATTTTTCTCTCTGGGACCTTCTCTTCGTATTTTCCACATTATCAGATTTCAACATTCCCAGGAATCTGAGGTTTCTAATCTTTGGAGATGATCGCATTTTTTTCCTAAATGTTATTTATCCTATTATAAAATGGATACACACGTAATATGTGAGGGGATTTAAGTCACATTTTTCTGAAATGTGCACAAACAGAAATGCTGAACTTGTAAACCTACAGATATGAACCGTGGTATAAATGCTATATTCTAACGAATAAGAAATATGCTCTATTCAAATCTATGTATTCCGAGTGTATGCATGGCTTACTTTCATTTTTTCACATCACAAGTACTTTATTTATTTGTAGTCTTTCAGAAAGAGATGTTTTAATTTAGTGTGCATATGCCATCTATCGCCTTATTATAAAAGTGAACAATGTGCAGTTATTCCTACCACAGTGCTCAAGTTTCACACATTTATTATTGTGAAGTTATAATTAGTCATATATCTTAAAAAAGATATCCTGATCAAGGTTGAACACTACATTACGCCTACGCCAGTCTCATTATTCGAATATTCAGTCATGAATGAAGTGACATTGTTAGCGTTTGAGTAAATCAATCAATTTCACGAAAAATGAATCTAATATATTATGCGTTGAGTCAAGTTTTACTCATACTGGTTTCCCATATTACCTCTAATCTGCACGATTGGACGACTAGAAGTGAATCTGATAATTTGTCAAAAGTGACAGTAAGTAAATATGAATAAATTCATGGTTTGGGTTGATTAGCCTGCACTTTTCAAACATCAGATAAATGCTTCTGATTCTGAATTTTGGAAGCTCTGAGAAGTATTCAGCCACATCGTTTTGCGAATTCCGATTCAAAAGTAATGCGTAAAATGGAGATTTAGTAAGTTTAGCAGCTTGAGGCATATCAGCTACGATAAGCGATGATCTGAAGCGCTTGCACTTAAAGGCAGCTAGTTATTTCCCACCCGAAAAGCAAGCACACAACTGTCTTCTCACCCAGAGTTATGTTCGTGCCGACGTAAACTCACCTAGCAAAAGTGTTCCAGGAAAAGACATGAAACAATGGCAGCCTCTTAAGTAATTCCATATCATTGATAAAATATTGTTTAGAATCAACTTAACATTTTTGTGAGGATATAAGTGCAAGAAACAGAAGTCTCTCGTAGTTCTCGAACATGGAAACGTAGTGGTGATTGGACTAGATTTCAGAAATGATCCATGAGATTATCTTGTTATAAGTAAAATCTTAGTTCCCTTCCAAGAATTATATACCATATTCCTGTAAATTGATACACTTGGAGAAATGTAAAAAAATAAAAACTCTCTTTGACATCACCGAACTGAGAATAGAGTAACAGTCAAACCTAAACTTGAGTTTAAAAGGATTTAAAAAATCCTCCTATAGCGTTGACTGAGAAGTAATTTGGAAACCACTTAAAAACGTGAAGTGGGTGAAAAATGTTTTTAATGCCAGTTTCGGTCATTGTGGAAAGGACGCGTTCGTTTAGGAAGTACATTTATGATCTACTCAACATTACTGAAGCAGCTTCAGTTATACTCACAAAGCACACGCGAATTGTGAGTGATTATAACTTGATATAATCCTCTTTAAGCCAATGTTAGAGTCAATATGGTATCGCGGATCTACCAAGCATGACAGATTATAAGCCATTTTTTGTCTGACTTTATGCTTTCTAGAAAAATCTGTTGGGTATTTTTCAATCCGAAGGTGAACCTGTCGAATCGCACAACATTGGTGTTCTGAATTGAGTCCTCTTATCCGGAACGAATATACTGGACAATGTGTCCTCTTACTAGCGATTCACACTTTTATCTGTAGTGAGTGATCATTGAATATCTAAGTATTTACTTTTGTTGATTGCATCTCTGAAATACATTTCTAATTATTCGAATTTGACGATGACAGACTGAATTCTTTAATTGTACATACATTTTCATTTAAATACGTATATGTAAGGGTTGCAGCATGTGGATGCAATGAAGTTAACATCAATTCATCTCCTCCTTGCAGATTATTGATGTTTTTGTAGAAGGTTGACACTGTGGTAGCAATAAATTGCACTCAAAATGCCATTCAGCCATAATTACCGCTATTCTCGATTCACAAAAAAATCTTATCATACAAAAGTATGAAAACTAAATGACTTTCATTGTTTAGAAATTGATTCTTGACCAATTTTTTTCATTTTACTTCACAAAATCATCATATTTTACACTCAAATTTTTTCAAGATTCACGATCAGTTTGATGAGAAGTGTGTTTGGGAAACACCACTCAAACATTGTTAATTTTTTCACACCGACGAGTGTGGATTGAAATAACTCATACTGTTACATTATTGTACTTGTGAGATTAGACACTTTGTGATCTGAATAATTTTGCTGAAGGAGTGTGTCGGTCGGGGATTGAACCCCGGACCATATGCATGGTCAGCGAGCGTCCTAACCGCTATCCCACCGACGCACATGTATTTGCTCCAGTTGACATAAATAGATGGGAGATGAATTAATCTAATCTTGCCCATCTGAATTAGTGAATACACTTCCAAACACTGAATACGCTAATTGAAACTAACTTGTACGCTTGATCATCGACGAACAAGGAGACTCTGGTAGTTATTAATCAAGTGCAAATAACCGGAGTTCATACACGTATGAAATAGTATCCTTCTCCACGTATAAATTCACCAATTCATTTATCAATTCATCTATCCATTCATCGATTCACTTATTCATTCACTAAGTCAACCACTCACTGACTCTTTCACGCATTCATTCACTCAATCATTCATTCATTCATTCAATCAATGATTTGCTGGGGAATCGGATGCATGCAGTATTAAGGAAAGAAGTACAAGTAGACATTATCGGGACAATGGGAACCAGGGACTCGGAATCTTTGTTAACCTCCATCTTCAAGTATTTGCTGGTCACACATTCTCCTTCAACGACTTATTTCAATAAAATATTGTTTAGAATTTGCGATTGTGAGTGAGGAAGCCTGCTGCTTGTTGCTGTGGTCGAGTTGAAGGCCCGTTCCCCGAGACACCGATGGAGTAACAGACTCACTGAATAATTAATTAACTATCCGACTCAGTTAAATAACCGATAACCGAGAGAATATTACATTACATGGATCACTAAATAGCTACTTAGGTGACTGGCTGGTCGGACACCTAAGTGAATAATTGCCTAATCGACTGTCTGCACTGACACACTGAATTACTGACTACTGATTCACTCGCTTATTCTTCATTAACAAAAGGACTAACAAGCTGACAGATTAAGAGGCGGAGAAATCTCAACAAGATGGCTGCATGAAAGTTTCCGTGAGCCGTTGGTGTCGACACGACCACCAAGAAGTCTCCGAACACCACCACATCCACCGACTGATTACTTATTCTTCGAGTAGGAAGAAGAAAAAGATAAGGTCTGAAATGTGTGATAATTTCTACAATACAAGTGTTTTTATTTATCAGTAGTAACTTAGTATCGAGAGAGCATATTTAAAAGTACGCTGCATTAGTCGCCCGCCGACTTGAAATGATGGTGACAAGATTTTGTTTAGGGGAGACAGAAGGCTCGTTTGTATGAATTTGGCGTCTTGTGGTTTATTTTCTTCGGCAGCCTCCGCAGCAGCCTCCTGGACAACTCCCGCCTCGACATCTAAGGCATCCACAACACTTAGGGCAATTCGGGCATCCACCACGACAGCTAGGACAACCACAGTTTGCTGCAGCGGCGACGGCTGGTTCTGGAACTGAACCTGCGATAGCTGCAAAAAAATAAAGCAACAAGATACCACATTGACTTATTGAATCATTCATTCATTCCTTCTGCCTGTTTGTGTTCCTTACTTCCTCGTCTCCTTCAATTCAATTTAATCTTTCACCATTCAATTAGCCAGCTTAATAATAATATTACTTGCCTTAAATGCGTGTCCATGTGTGAGCAGGTGACTGCCTCACTCACTCACTGACTCCTTATTTCACTGATTAACTGACTGGATGCGTGAGTAAATTGGTCAGTGAGTGATTGAGTGAATGGATGGATGAGTCAACAAGTAATGAAGTGGGTTCTTAAATGCTTCCCACGTATTTGTGTCAGTTCAAGCCTACCTCCTTACCTGAAAGCATGTGTGATTGTGTGATGAATGCCTTGAAGCAGCCAGTCGGTTACAATGCAGCCACCTACACTGTTTGTCACCCAATCATCTACCCAGTCGTCTTTTTCGTAATATAAATATTAGCAATAACAGTAACAATTACAATGGTAAAATTAGCAGCAATAGGATTAGTAGCAGTCATACTGGAATTCGTCTGTTGTTGTACCAGTAGGAGTAGCAGTGTGCTATTAGTAATGATATCATTGTTAGTAGTAGTAATAATAGTGTTAGCAGCATTAGTAGTCCTAGTAATAGTAGTGGTGATGTAGTTAGTGGCAATAGTCGACAAATCTATGTTTTAAAAGTGTGTTTGAACAACACGACTTTGTTGATAGTTCACATTCTGAACAAAATGATATACACACCTGCAAACACAGCAGGTTCCTTTCCGTTCATTCTCCTCGACTAGTTCAAAACTACTTGTCTTGGTTTTAAAATATTTACTTTCTATCTGATTTGATACTGCGCATTCTTATTCATTCTCTTATATTCTTCTACAGTCAAAACTGATATGACTGTTCTGCTTCTTACTTCTCTATAGTCGTCAATTTGCTTTCCTTTTGTTCAGTCATACGATTTCTATTCCAGAATAAACTCTGTCTCTCTCAATGTGGATGTTCCGATTTTTATTTTCACAAAATACTACCTACGCATGACCTTAACTCGCACAAATAGTTGTTCATTTCCGAGTTAACTTCATTCAATATCCATTATACTAAATGAATAAATTTCTGAAATACTGTGAATCTGTTTCTCGAGGTATTTAGGAGTTAACAATCATCTTTTAAAAGACTGATTACTGAACAAAGAATATTCATTTCAAAAACTCCTTCTTTATCAGGTCCTACAGTTATATGCATACATACTAATGACGGAGTTACGGTTGTTGTTTTGCGACGCCAAGACCATAAATGCTGCTGAAAAAATTCTACAATTGAATATCAAGTGGTAAAAGTCTAAATACTATAAAATCAATTCTAAATATGGTGCGCTACATAAAGATTGATTGTTAATACCTCGAAAAATAAAAAAATAGGAGGAATTTGTTTTACTTTGTTATGATCAGGTTCATGAATACTTCTGCTAATCGAAGTTTCAAAACGTATGTTAAGGGGACGTTGATTATGACGCCCGTGAATTGCAAACATCTGACATGCATGTTGCTCATGTCATGCTTGTTACCATTTTCATCACAATCGGCTCTATTTTGTGTAATATTTAATTGCTTCCAAGGTTGAACAGGAAAGTTGTCACTGAGATCGTGTGTACCGAGTAAGTGACTTTTTATGACAGCCACTAATAATCCCTAAAAATTTGCACATTCGAAGTTTGAATTGTGGAAATGAGACTGTTGATTCAGTGGGTTCCCGTTACAATATAGACTGTTGATAACCAGTTAGCTTGTCTCCAAAGGGTCTAGAACTGAGATGTAAGAATGACAGAAATCTGCCTATGTTCGTTGCAATTACAGGAAACACTGGGACCTAAATTCCCCAGTTAATGTGAAGCGAAATGCATTGTCTCTTTTATACACTTTGTTCCAACTTATGTAAAAATCAACATTGATTCGCACACTCAAAGTGACTTGGTTATTGGCTGTCTTATTGTTAAAACGTCAAAAAAGCCGCCTGAGTGAGCTAACCGTCGGTGTGCACAAAAGTACGAGGCAATGCATTTTGTCATCATGAGGCAAAAGAAAGTGTGTTGACGTCAGCTTACATCAGAAATGGATATGTATTCGGATGAAGTTAGTTCAAAGACAGAATAAAAGCGTAAGTTGTGAAAGACATCGAAGTAGCTATGTTACGAACGTTACGCTGGCGGCAGGTGTTCATGGCTTCAGTCACATGTGCGAATTTCAAAACAACTTTTAGGAAAGCTCAGATACGCATTAACATTCAAGGATGTGGCGATACATGAAACAACTCACTAACTGAGCAGTTGATAAGGAAATGCAACAAATGAGTGACTGAAAAAATTAACTGACTAACTAAATATTTTAGTGAACAGCTGAAATACTGCCTGACTAAATACCTGACTAACTAGATAATCAAATGAATGACTAAATAACTATCAACTTAATAATTCAAATGTGGAACCTACGCACCATGTTACAATGTTATTCCACATTATATTACTATTATTAATTTATTATTATTCCATTGCGTTCCAAGTGGAACGTAGAGCAACATATCTCCACTATGCTCTGTCTTCTGCCGTCACTGGGGTCCACAATCGACTAAATGCTCTCATCTCTTCCTCAAACGATTCCACTCAAAAGCCTGGTGCGCGATATCATTCGGTGGCCTCCTTAAAGTATGCCTGATCCATCTACATTTTCTCCTACATATTTTTGAGCAATCTGCTACTGGTTGGTTTGTTGTCTAGTTTCCTGTTGCTTATGCTTTCTGGCTAGCTATTTGGTTTACAATATGGCGCCAGCGAAAGCAGCTGTTGATGGGATTTTGCGATCTGTTGGAAATACTTTCCGTGGCACACCAAGTTGTTGACCCGTATTGAAGAATTAACTTCATATTGGTGTTGAAAATCTAAATCTTGTTCCTTATGTTGAGTGCGGAAGATTTCCAAAATGATTTCAGTTAGGTGAAAGCGAATCTTGTTTTTTTTCATTTTGACATCGTCATCCACTGACACTGCCTGTAGCTCAAAGGATGCTGGCTGCCCAAATAATTTAACGTAGTGACGTCTATAAAACTACCAAGCTAGAAAACTAGGCGAGGTTTCCTTATGAGATAAGTGTTTTAAATTTTTCGAAAATAATCCAGATTTCACAAAAAATACAGTTGTTAATAATGGATCATTGTGTGGTAATTAAAATAAACCTTTTTGTCTTGGAGTGCAAGAAGTGAATAGCTAAATCACATAAGACCTGGCTGAAGAAATGATCAACGAAAGAATGACCGGACAAAAGCAGGAAGAATAAGTAGAAGAATTATTAAAGAAATTCAGTCGTCACGCAGCATGGCAAGGGATATACGGCTAATTGACAGGAGACTGATTTATTATCGAATTTTGTATATCAAACTTCTTTTGTTTAGTGTGTGCTCACGAAAGTTGTCTCAAATAGCAGTGATCAGAAGCGACTGCCGTTTTGATTTATGTCAGTACCAATATAAACTAAACAACAGCAGTAGGTTTTTCTTTTTGCTAAATCGGATGGAAAACATGTCTTAGAGCGAAATAGAAACACAAGATGAAGTACTTCAGTTAAGTGCCAGCCGATCACTTCTGAGAAACATGAACAGAATAAAGATTAGTGTATATCTTCAGTGAAAAGAATTTTAAATAAATTCCAAAAATAAGAACAGAGTGTATTTGTTCATGAGTGCGCAAAAAGTGAAAGTGGAGTGAAGTGAATGCACGGAAATGAACAAATTCAAAGACGATGTTCAGTCACGATTCACTTCCTTCCAACACAAATATACTCAGTTTCATGTTATACATGTCCAAACAAAGTTCACTTTTAAAAGTTCGAAAAAATTTGAGCATTGGGTATATGATATTCATTATAATAAACTCGAATGTGATAAGAAATTTCATTACGTAAACACGCGCTGCTTTTATAATTTGACAATTTTATCAAATCCAACAATCTACACCTGGTTTTGTTATCTTCACAAATTGGCCAATATGACAACAGAAAAATGACCCCATGCTGAAGAACCATGATTAAGTTGTTTATATATAAGCTGAGATTTGTAAATTCTGGTTTAATAATTTCTTAATGAAGCTACTAGCACTAAACAGCGAAACGTCAGTGAAAACAGTATCGTTTTATTTTTTCATTCATCGGGAAATAAAAAATGCCTTTATCATAATACTGAGTTTATGTAAAGATCGTGTTCCTTGTGGTCTGCTTAACGTACTTTATGTTTATTTTATTTCCACAGTTGGTAAAACGGAAGAAACGCAAGGAACAACACACAGTGATTTATGCCTCCAAATTCCCCGTAGTAATATGAGTATATTCCAATAAATCAAGTTGATTGCATCCTTTGTTGTATTTATCTAACTGTGTGAATTAACAAATTGAATAGAAATGCGCGTGTAGCAGGCATTCATTTTGATCTTTTCTGAATGTGAATGAAAATTGTGTATGTGTGCGTATGCCGGCACTTCCGATTTCATTTAATTTTACGTCTTGCAGTTTATGAAACGACAGAAGCACTGGGGGTCTTCATCGGTAAGTGACATTCATAAAGATATTATATGCTAGCAGCCTTAATCAAATACATTATGTTTTTTATTCATTCAGCCTAGATTAGATGAATAGATAGATAGATTCACGTGGCGAATAACAATTTTTGTAATGAGAAACTTTAGGTGAAAAGTAAAATTGCAGATTTTTATTATCAGCCGACACTCACTCCACCAGCTGTTTTAGTTTAGGACTAGCTAAAGTTAGTGTACTAAGAGATTTCCAATGCCGCTCTACATAAGAACCATCATTCGCATTAGAAGGTTTAATATAATATAATATATAATATATAATATAATATAATATATGCTGAACCTCCTTGCACCAAAAGAAAAAGTCTGTGTAGGAACATGGAACGTTCGAACTATGTACGAGACTGGAAAAGCTGCCCAGATCGCCAACGAGATGAAAAGATACGGAATACAAGTGCTGGGAATATGTGAGAGCAGATGGAATGGGAGTGGACTCACCAAATTGTCAACAGGTGAGTCAGTGATCTACTCCGGTCACCCAGAAGATAACCACACGCACACCGAGGGCGTGGCTATCATGATGTCACCAACGGCAACGAAAGCCCTGATACAATGGGAGGCGATTTCGTCCAGGATAATGACCGCCAGGTTCAACTCCAAAGGAAGGAAAGTGTCAATCATACAATGTTATGCACCCACAAACAACGCAGACCTCGAGAAGAAAGAAGAATTCTACAGGCAACTACAGGCAACAATGGACAATACTCCAGCTGGCGACATGAAAATACTAATGGGAGACATGAACGCCAAACTGGGACCAGACAATACGGGAAGGGAACTCATCATGGGTAGAGAAGCTCTAGGAGAAATGAATGAAAACGGAGAACTCTTCGCCGACTTCTGCGCCTTCAACGAACTGGTGATTGGTGGCAGTGTATACAAGCACAAAGATATCCACAAGGCTACATGGGTGTCACCAGACGGGCAAACCAAAAACCAAATCGACTTCATCTCAATCTCAAGGAAGTGGAGGCGCAGCCTACTGGACACAAAAGCAAGAAGAGGAGCAGACGTTGGCTCAGACCACTATCTCGTACAAGGGACAATCCAAATCAAATTAAAAGCTTTCAGGGAATCAGGAGCTGCAGATAGACCACAAGCCAAGTTCAACACTCAAAAGCTGAAGGACCAGGCTACAAAGGACATCTTCATTGCAAGCATAAAGGACAAAGCCGAGACACAAATCAACACTAGCGAAGAGGTCGGCGTTGAAAAGCACTGGAACAACTTGAAAACGGTGTGGAGCCAAACCTGCATAGAAATTCTAGGCAGAAAAAAGAGACAGGACAAACAGTGGCTCACTACGGACACTTGGAAACTAATAGAAGAGAGAAGGACAGTGAAGCAAAAGATTATCCAGTGCACGGACGAGCAACAAAAACAGGAGCTGAATGCAAGCTACAATACACTGAACAAAAGAGTGAAGAAAAGTGCCAGGGAAGACAAAAGAAAATATTATGAAACCATGGCAAACGAAGCAGAACAAGCTGCAGGCAAAGGAGACCTCGCCACACTCTACCAAACAACTAGGAACCTTTCGGGCAAACGTTCGACACAGATTAAGCCAATAAAGGACGACAATGGAAAGTCAATCACCAAAGAGGTGGAACAGAGAAAGCACTGGGTTGAACACTTCAAAAGACTTCTAAATCGTCCGCCACCTACAACACGTCCAGCAATACCAACAACGGAAGCAGAACTACCAGTGAACACTGACCCCCCGACGAAATCAGAAGTCCTGAATGCAATCAAGATGCTTAAAACTGGGAAAACACCGGGACCAGATGGAATCCCAGCAGAGGCTTTGAAAATAGACCCAGAGACAACAGCGGACTTGATGACACCACTACTGGAGAAGGTGTGGAAAGAGGGCAAAGTACCCGAGGATTGGAAGAACAGTTACTTATTCAAACTTCCAAAGAAAGGAGACTTAAGTCAATGTAAAAACTGGCGTGGAATTATGCTTCTGTCCATTCCAAGCAAGATACTAAGTCGCATCATCCTGGAGAGAATCAAACAAGCCCTAGATGAAAAACTTCGTCCGGAACAGGCTGGATTCAGGAGAAACAAATCATGTATTGATCAAATCGCCACTCTACGGATCATCATTGAACAAAGCTTGGAATGGCAGTCACCTCTCTATCTCAACTTCATCGACTTTGAAAAGGCCTTCGACAGCGTCGATCGAGAGGTCATTTGGAAACTACTTCGCTACTACGGGGTCCCATCGACAATTATACACCTCATCCAACAGTTATACGACAATGCTGCATGCCAAGTAATCCACAACGGGAAACTTACGGAAGCCTTCGAAGTGAGGACGGGAGTGAGGCAAGGCTGTCTACTATCACCAATGATCTTCCTGATTGCAATTGATTGGATAATGCGACAGACAACGGCAACCAACGAGGGAACAGGCATAAAATGGACTGACACAAAAGACTTGGAGGATCTGGATTTCGCCGATGATATATGTCTGATTTCCCATAAACTGGAAGATATGCAAATGAAAAGTAACAAGTTGGCAGAAGAAGCATCAAAGATAGGACTTCACGTGAACATAGATAAAACAGAGATGATGAAGATTCCTTGCCAACATCAACAGCAACAACAGACCACAATAAGCATAAATGGGAAGAACCTGAAAGAAACAACCTCCTTCACCTACCTGGGAAGCATCGTCTCAACTACAGGCGGAACTGACGAGGACATCAAAGCCAGAATCGGAAAAGCAAGACAAGCTTTCATTACTCTCAAATCTGTGTGGAGGTCAACAGCACTCAGCATCAAAAATAAGATCCGGATTTTCAACTCCAATGTGAAGTCAGTGCTACTATACGGATCAGAGACTTGGCGAGTCATAAAGAGCATCTCAAACAAACTTCAAACCTTCATTAACAACTGTCTCCGCTCAATACTCAAGATCAGATGGCCAGAAAAGATCAGCAACAGGGATCTCTGGGAGCGAACCAATCAGGAACCGATTGTGAAACAAATAGGCAGAAAGAAATGGAGATGGATTGGCCATACGCTGAGGAAACCATCAAGTGACATCACTAGACAAGCCCTCGAGTGGAACCCGAAAGGGAGGCGGCGAGTTGGTCGTCCAAGGGTGACTTGGAGGAGGTCATGTGAAGAGGAGATGAAAGCATGTGGGCAGACCTGGAGCAGGGTGAAAAAGTTGTCAGAAAACCGAAGTCAATGGAGGTGCGCAGCTGAAGCCCTATGTTCCTCTAGGAACTAAAGGATACAATAATAATAATAATAATAATAATAACAGCTTGACGAGAAGCTGTTACAGATGCATTACATTTCAGCATATTTCGTTATCAGTAGTCTTAGATAGGAAAAGCATTTAAACACCTCTCATGAACTCCTCAACATTATCTATGACAATAAAAATGACTTGAATACAGACAACAAACTTGAACGATTTATTTTTCCTGGCATCTCAGTCACTTTGATAATCATGTAAAATGAAGTTATAATCGTAGAAGAAAGAGTTGTTTTGAAGCTGTCAGTAAAGCATGTTTAGAACACACTATGCGATTAATCTCACCACTAATACAGTATAAGTCGAAGACACTTACTTTCAGACATTGGGACATTGAAGTGCAGTCTGACTTTTGTCAGTCCACCATGTGCACGAATTATTAACTGGTCATTTAAACTGTGAATTTGATCCATCTGCAAACGGTACAAACACTTCCTAGATATTTTTTTCACTACAAAAATGTGATCAGTCATTCTTCGCATATTCCTTTGAAACACTTTAGGCAAAACGATTATCATGGCGATGTACGACGGTTTGTGTAAGTTGAAGGGTTTTTATCTTACGCCATAAATGGTATGCTAGAGAGGTTTAGAAACGGCTGATTAGCAGAATAAAACACATCAGGCATGTGAAACGATATTTGTATTCAATTTGTTCCACAGCAATTGTAAACATCTGTGATATGTCTACTGGTGAAGCAGAATCTCACAAATGAGATGTGCAAATGAGAGTGATTGTTTCCTGCAGTTACACATGAATGCTGATTCGAATTCATGACAAGGGGTGAAAGCAGTAGTCACGCTGTGATTACTAAGCAAACCGTGTGGTATCTGTCCAATGTGAACTGAACATTTAGTATAGGATTTTTCACGCAGTTGATAAGGATGCTGACAGTAAAGCTAACTTGTGACTTTACTCAGATTATCCAGTCGATACTTTAATATCTAAACCAATGTTAAGATTCTGTGAGGATGAACAGAATCCGGAAAACATAAGTGTATTTATTCACTGAGTTAACATATGCTATTTGACTAGTACATAACTTTTCAAACTGCCAACTGTCGCAAATCTAACCAACATCTTTTGCTTGGACATACAGCTACATATTTCCGAAAGTTTGGGTTAATCCTGGTAGGTCGTTTCATATTAGTGTCTGGTGTGGCATATCTGCTTATCAATTTTAAAATAATAATTTTGAAGTATAAGTGAAGTGAAAAAGCTATTTCAATCTGAAAGAATCTTCCCACTGTCTATTATTAATTCAAAGTCATAAAAGAGGGAGACTTATTGTAAAAGTGCCACACATAATAAACAAAATAGAATGATTTACTGCGCAATTCAAAACACATTGAAAATGTCCATTGAATAAAGAAACTTCTGTGATTCATGACGCGATTTTCTTCTAAGTGGTGACAACTCGTTGGAACAGAATTAGTTTCCAGGTTGTTCAGTGTTCAAGAAGTTTTCTGCCTTACTTGCTGATTCATTAATCGAATAAAACAAAAATCTGAGTGAAAACATCTCTGTCAGAATCCAAACTCACTCCTTTCCGATTGTAGGTCACTTCACTGAAAAGTTGGACAGCCTATACAGACCATCCATCATCAGTGAAAAGACATTCTTCGGTGAGCATAGTTGTGTAACAGCGAAACTAGTAATGTGAAAACGCTTCTCATCTCATCGACATATATGATAAGATAGAGATAGGTAGGACGATGTTTGAGGTCATACATCATAAGTACCTGAAGGAAACATATTTCAACATTTGGATGTTCATTTGCATGAGCAAGAGAGAAGCACCATTAAATTTTGTTTCAGTTTTTATGAAGAACTAATAATGCATATTAGTCACCTTGTGTTTTTTTCTCTATTCATCATGATTGATTGGTTGTCGCTTGCATATCTTTCAAGTCTCAACGTTTCAAGTCACTCTGCAAAACTGCTTTTGTCAATGAATTCCTTCATTTTTAGCGGCAACAATTTGGAATAGTATTTTCCCAACAAGTGAACATTCTTACCACGAATTACTATACATCTCATTGTTCAACTTGATGCAGTTTTGTGGGCATCTTTTAGACGAATTCCGATTACTGATAGCAGTAACTGTGTTGTATGCATTTTCTACACGACTCAGATGTCAATTAAAAGCACCACTGTGCCGCAGAATATGAGTTGAATGCCCCCACTTGAAGTTAACTAAGTATCACACTTGTTAAATCTGTCGTTGGCAAACATAATAAGGAAAGACATGTAAATAGCTCCTCATATATAATAATGTCAGAAGTACGACTTCACTCACACCTTTGATTTTGATTTACATTAAAACATAATAGAATGCAGATAGATTAGAGATTTATTCTCTCAGAAGACTGTTGAGTGGTATCACATGGGTGGCCGGCACTAAAATGGGACCTGAATGGAGGCGGGACACGATGTACTGTGTCTACGAGAACGATATGAGAGATATCATGTGAATAGAAAATGATAGATGGTCAGTAGTGGTGCTGCCGACTGAACAAGACGTCATAGAACAGCTGGGAAATCAAAGTCGAATAATAAAAATTACTATTAATGTAGTAGAAATGCGTGGAGAAGAGCAGGGAATGTAAAGTGTTTATAGTTCACACATCAAATATCAAGAATTGTCAAGAATTGATACCACTTTTGACTAACATGTTGAACGAATTTGTTTGCAGATAATGAGGTGACGGAAATGCCGACGGTGAATTAAGGTGGGTGATTTACATGAGGTTTAATTTTTTCCGCTTCATATTCTTTTGCATGAATGCAGTGAGTGATTATCTTGACACTTCTCAGCTATCATACATATCTAATACTGTCCTTAACTCTGCGATTATTTTCACGTTGACATTGCCAGTCGCCGTCTCTGTTCATCGTATACGCAGTGTCTTATTCCGGTGTTTAGCAGCACTTCATAGTGATGTCCACTGTTGAAAGACAAGCGATGGCATTTGTAACAAACATAAGTATCTGCCGACAAGGCTGTGACAGCTTTGAGTATCCACATACAGAAGACTCACTACAATCAAATTGCAACCAAAAATTTATATGTGTGTGCATTCATTCTTCTCCGTGTTGAGTGAAACAAAGGGTTCCAGGCTTGAGCTTTGAAGGTTTAGCAGTGACTGTGTCGTTCTCACGGGATGAGGTCTTCAACCCACACCTGAAGCTAAACTCTTTTTCCACCCAGCTACAGGCCAGGCCTAGCTCAGGATTTCATAGACCGGCAATCAAATCCTGACCACCTGTTTAGTTGATGAGCTTTCAAACAAACAATAACAAGTCTTACTAAATTCCTCATGTGTAAGGCGGCAGTGAGCATTGATGAAATCTCTACTTTCCTCGTAATCGGCCTCACGGAATATCTGCTTAGGTCAACACTATCAGCTTGTACATTCTTTTCTGCAGTTAGCTGAATTCACTATTTATAAATGTTGCTTCACACAAAGAATCCAACGTGAAAATATTGATTCACCTCACAAATGTTTCACACAACATTGTAGCAAACATCACTCCTAATTAGTTGTGTTCAAATAATCTCCTTCTTAATAGGCAACTTACTTCTAGTAAAATCCATGTTTTCATTTGTTGTATTGCAGCCACAGACGACGTGTGAAAAATTATGACTGGTGAGCAGAACATGTGATTTCTTTTATTGCCCCGTCATCCATCATTTGACCATCGGTTGTGTTTTAATTGTTATTTATTATTTTGAAATTGTAATGCTGAAGATGAAATGTGAATAGGGATAAAATATAGAAGTTGCGAGAGAGATAAGGAGGAAAATCTTCGAGGATGATGTTGATTGCTGCCGATATTCAACTTATCATTTGGAAGCATCGTTAACTGAATGTAACGTGATTGGATATCCTCAATAATGCACATTTACAAATACTATCACACTGTGTAAGGGACAGATTCCTATGTGCACGTTAAAGAAAGTGAGAACATGTGACCAGCTTCATCACTCTCATGTCCATTGATATTCGTTCTGCAAGCAATTCAATAATTGAGAAACAGTGTATTTTTAAATTCTATACTACTCATAATACACTGAGTCTTGTTAAATGTCACACTGATTATTTTATGCCATTTCTTTACAGGTAGGTGATCAAGCCATTCATATTGATTAGTTGAAGAAGACAACTAACTTGATTCGATTTCAATAAAATTTTTCCCTAAACATTAATCATTACTCCTAATTAGATAAGTAGTTTTCCATCATAAATCTAAGTAAACATGACTTCCTAATCATTTCGTTGTGAGGTTTTGTGAGATCGATACTGAACACAATATATATATATATATATATATATATATTGCTAGGCGATAGTCGTTGTTCAGTTAATAAGGTAATTATTTACACAAATATCAAGAGACTTAATCATAGACGTCAGTTTTAGTAAGTGAAGTTTCAAAAAAGCATAGCATTATATTCAAGCATTCTGTTCGTTATTGATGAATTTCTGGTTGAGTTCAGCTACACAGCATAACTTAGTCACACATTTAAAGTATCATGAACTGTAGACTAGGCTGGGTGATACTGAGGCTAGTAGTCAAGAGCCAAGTGATGAGAGAAATTCAATTCATGAAATTGTGGAGCTACATGAACTGACAAGTCTAGGAGAATTATTGTGTACGCTTAGCCACTGTCTTACTTGATGGGTGGTGTTAGCTCACATAGGACTGGTAATGGTTGAAGGAAAATAGTGAATCAATGCATGAACTCCAAAACAGTCAATTTAAACCATGTATATAGATGTAGGAGTCCTAGTAGTAGGACTCGGTATACTAAGATACAATGAATGTAGTTGATTGATGACATGGTTGCATGTTTTTATTAGCGCAGAAGAATTCACTGTTTGTGTTCGCGCATATCCATGAAAACATTATTGACTTACTATTTTATTATGCTTCCGCCTTCACATGTCTGCCTACTGTCGTTTTTCCCCAATCTCTTTTTTCATCATTGATATGCTGTATGGAATCTGACGACACGTATTGATGCGCTTCAATACAAAGTTCTGAGTGGGAACCATTCAGTCAATGAATTCACACATTATCCAGACTAACTTCATACAATCTTGCTCCTTCCTGATTTTTTTTTCAATTATTTCGATTGCGAGTGTTTGGTGCATGTTGATTCAATGCACAAAGATTTGATGATTAGTCACTCTCTTGAACTAAGTATATTACGTTTTAGTTTTCTGGCGCTATTCTACTCTGTTGTGAAGTTGCATGCGATTGAGAATACTGTAAAGAAACCGGAATTTTCGTGATTACTTAGTTGACTAGATATGCACTTATGTGTGGCCACCAGTATACAGATGTTTTAAAATGAACTGTGCAAACGAACAAATGAAGTAGTAATCGAATCTCAAATAAACTGTGTGAGATTGCGAGAGAAAATAAAAATGACAACGTGGAGAAGGTACTAGCGTCTGTGGAATATTGTACCTATAAGTGAGAAAGATGTGTTCAAGTCGGCGCGAAAATCGTACTCTCGGATTAATCGTTGGTTAAGATCATTGTATTCTCAGAAAAGACGATTTCTTGGGGCTACTAAAGGTACAAGAAAGATTTCGTCTGGATAGATATTTCAAGTCTCACGAATCATTCTGACTCAAGTAATAATTTCGGAGAGGTAATAATAAAATAAACACTTTATTGGGAAAATGCCTCCATAATATCAGCAGATTAGCCGGAGGAATTTAACATTTGTTTTGCATTATTTTGTGTGCTGTCCCTTTGATTCTCACTAGCTTCCATATTCCTTTTTTGTATCACAAAAAAGATTAGTCTTTGATTTCACGCATTTTATAACATATGTGGATATCTGTACTGCGGTCTGTGACAGTGATATATATGAACTTTTATGACACGACTATGATTCAAGTTCTGATTAATAACTGGATGAAAAGAATATCCATGTGAAGGAACTTGCTACAATCAGGGTAAAACTATGAAGCACTTAGCCATGACCGGTCGATCTCCAAAATGTAATAAAAATCGGAAAAGCGAATAAAATTCCATCCAGAAAATGACATATTTAATTTGGGTGAACAGTCGAATTACTCCATCTCTGCCTGGTTTCTAAAGTGAATGAAGCAGGTGTTTATTCAGCAGATCAGAGCGTAATCTCGTTTTAGTGAAGTAGACTTACAGTCCTGTTTCAAATTCAACATCATTTGAAAACATTAGCTTAAGACAGCCATTAAATATTCACTGCCTATCACTTGTGATGCTATCAGAACTAATTTAGTCACGAATATTCGTTATCTATTTGAATATGTAATATTACCATAGTTTCTATTTGTTCACCAAAATAAAAGAATCAATAATATGGAAGAGCCGACTAGAGATAACAGTATTTCAGTACTGATCAGCGATTTCCTTTAACCATTTGGCTTCTTTCTGAAGTTTGTCTAGATGATGGGTAAAATGGCTTGATAAAAACGACTCCAAAGTGACCAGTAGAATTATGTCAACGTTGAATGCAACAAAGGTCAACTTGACTAATCTTGGTGACCAGCTGATGCACTAATAACAGTCTTGGTGTTGCCAACCGCTGAATGAACAGCTATGAAGTCAGCACTGGGTGATATCCGTTCATATCTTCAAATGAGCATCATAGGAGGTGTGAGGTGAGCATCACTATGCGGTGTGAATACGCTTGAAGGATTTCTACCGACTGGCTCACAGTTTGAGCCATGTAACCTCCCGCGTCTTTTTTATTCCTGTTTGATGATACTTAACAAACACAGAAGAGAGATTCTGAATCTTCTGTGCATTTCCTCCTCCAAGGATGACAAGGGCAAACAACTACACTCTTAGTAGATTGTGTTCAGCTATCCAACATATGACTGGTATCCACTCACCTGTTTTTATTAACGTTGACAGATTACTTCTCAAGTTCTCAAAGTCAGATGGTTTCGATATCCTGGAGAGAAAACAACCGACTGGGCGAAGAAACATATTCCTTCTTTTAGTCATCATTATTTTACATATTTCTTGATGATGTACTGACTTGTTGCTAACACCAATGAATCAACTTATCTTGAATTCCGTATTTAAATCTCACTAATCTTTTGAAACTTTGATATCTTGTTATTAACATAAATTAGTTAATTGTTTTGATGACCCTTAACTTCCTAATGTCACCTGGCTATACCTAAAACTGATTAAATGAAATAATCATTTGACTGGTTTTCGCCACTTTGACTGAAAACTCTTCGTGTGCTCTCATCTGTTTGTATGACTTTGAGTAGAGTGCCTTGATTTATGCGATTTATTTCGTCAGCGGTCTCGTCTCAGCCGAATATCACTATGCTGCCTCTTGTTTGATGGAGTTGACTGCAGTCTTCAGGTCATGCAGTCTGACAGTTGTTGACAATCTTCTTTATCTTAAGCCTGTTTGGTTCCCTCTTGTTCGATCCTCCCTAGCATCACTCAGTCTACGCAGCGTTATTGAGCCTAGAAATTTATATGCTATTGTCCGTCAAACTATTCTCTCTGTAATTATACTGGAGGTGTTTTAACCATTCATGTAAATTGGAATAATGAATGGCTTACACCAGATCGATAGGACTATCTCTGATTCCTCAACTTCCAATAATACCTTAGTTACACCAGATGGTTTCCATCGTCAATAAACATGAAGACGTAGGAAAAACCGGTGCACATAGGGAAGAACAAATAAATTTACTTTGCAGAAACACAGCGTCTACAAATATTCCTTCCTTGAAATTGGTAGCCCATAAATAAACAAGAATCGGTCCCATGTTATTGTAGTCAAACATAACCCTGGTATAATTGTTAAATGTGTCCAGACTTGTCTTCAAACTGTGTGGACCTGTTTAGACTGTATCCACTCATCTCAGATCGCATTTCAAGATAACAATTTTGATTCTTGTACACACAATCCTCTAAGAAAATTGTCTCCTAGTTCCAGATTGTGTTCTCGGAAGGAAAAAGTATGATTCAGATGGAACACGACCTTGTCACATGACATGCTACAGCTAAGTATTTCGTCCGACGAATCTGAGCGAAGAGAAAATACTAAGCAGTAAATTACGTTGAGCATTGTGTGCACCGTGTGCACACTTTTGTCCACAATAAAGCTGATGTTATTGAAACAAATTACTTAGTGGAATTCAGAACTCAGTCTGTTGTGAATGTTGTAATTTCTTGGCTCAGTATTTTTTTGCCTCGTTTGATCATTCCATTCGAAAAATGTCGTCATCTGCAGTGATCATACTTTCATATTTTTTAACTAACTTTATGAGTCGTGGTATTTAAAAGAATATGGACAGAAACTATATTACTATGTTGCAAAGTACAGAATCAGATTAGACTGAGATTTTGAATACGTCACACGCAGAAATACTCCGCCTCTAAGTGTTATTAAGAAATGTGGGTTCATCACCACACTGAATGGTCACATTTAGGAAACGGCAATATTAGCAAAACATGAAGTTGTGAATCAATATTATATTGATAAGTGATTGACCTCCAATAGTATGTGTCCATCGTTTTCTTTAATTCTTAGTTGAAGTGGATTCCAATCTTAAATACTTCTAGAGCCCTGTTTAGAAGAATACCCAGCGAAAAATGGTGAAATTAGCAGGATTATAATTTTAGGGAATTATTTCAGTGTTACATTGGAAACCTAAGCAATACAGATTCATTCAGCGCGTATAATTATCAGACACGGACTGGTCTATTCTACTCAAACTGAGATTTTAGAGGGTATGACTGGACATTAGTGTTGTTACTTTTGAGCAAAACTTTTTAAATTAAAAAAACTGTACGTGTTTGATGAAAATTGTAATTATTATACTCGAGAAAAACTTAGTATCTTATAAACGTCCTTATTCATTCAACTAAAAATCCACAAACTATGTTCTCTCCTAGATAACTTATGACATGCAAATAGAAGTCAGAGACTTGCTTCAGAAATGTTCTTTAATATTTAAAAAAATGTGATTTGTGAGTAGTCATACAATCAACTGATATTAGGCATATTTTAACATCACGATCAACAGAATACAGGTATAACAATAAAAATTGGAAGTAGGTTGTGGCACCTATCTGATAGAAAATTCATTTGAGGCCGTTCGCGAAGATCAGCGCTAACTAGAGAAACGAAACAATATGAGAACGGTGGTATTTAGTGTTCAAGTTATTTTCTGATAAGTTTGTTAACCAGTTCTCTCATGAAAACGCAAATAAACAACTTATTTCCGCTAATTCTTAGATGTGGAAAACATGAAATACGATTTGTAATTGTTCGGTGATTTCGTCAAAGGTTTGGATGGCCTTGATTTATTGAAGAAGGACATTATGATGTGGTCTACGCTAATTTAAGGAAAATGTATAAAAGGTAAATCAACTAGAACTTACCAGACATACGCTTGTGTTCCAAAGACCACCAGAAATATCCTGAAATATGTTTGTGATAATCACTTAAGTTCCAAAATTTGAATTCAAAAAGTAAGTACATACATTTTAAACCAATGTAATTGATATAAGAATAAAACTTGTGCACTGTGGTAGAGTGTAATTCCATTATGGGTATATTTTGTTTTGATAAAGTCTCACAGTGTTATACAGTAATGTTTACTGATGACGTTTCGAGCACAATTTATTGCTCATAATCATATCAAGGTGATATGATTATGAGCAATAAATTGTGCTCGAAACGTCATCAGTAAACATTACTGTATAACACTGTGAGACTTTATCAAAACAAAATATACCCATAATGCAATGTAATTGACTTAAATATTCGAAGCAGGATGATTCACTGCCAGAGGAAGACTTCGGTGCGCCGGTGGCACAATGGTTGGGACTCTCGCCGACCATGCACATTGTCCGAGGCTTGACCCCCTTCCGACGCACGACTGATAACTATGGTCGGCCTGCAAAATTTGGGCTACCGATATCCATGCTGAAAATTCCATACTAGTATCAAAAATACAGTGTGGAATCAAGCTGTAATAAAAAAATTAAAAAAATATTTCTTTGATGAACAGAGGATTAACCCGTTTAGACGGTGCGACAAAATGGTGGCTCGTGTGACAACAGACCATAAGGCTGCTTTTTTCATACCATCTCGAGTTCAAGTGTCAACCTGCCATAGTTTATTAGTTGCTGTATTGGCATTATGACTCCACAGAAAATCGGTTTCATCTCTGCAGACACTTCACAGTCGGGAAAAATATTGAATATATGGGCTAATTCTTCACTTGAATCGGATATACGATATAGTGATGGCTGACGAAAGCGATGTGTCTCCTTTCGATGGGAGTGAAAAAGAGTTTGGAAACATGGAATGTCCTTGCGGTACTTGAAGTAAGCAGGCAGCTCATAGTGCAAAAGAAGTTAGTTTAATGGATTAGACTGTAAGTGTGAGTGGACTCTCCGTATTGTTAACTTCAATATTTTCTAGTCATTGAGAGGACATCCACGAATACGATAAGCGTATGCATAACATGATTTCAGTAATGTCATCGAAGGATTTTATGTATGTTGGACTGATAATTACATGAATAATAAATAATAAAGTAAAACTCGAGAGTCAGGAAGATTTAACAGAAGATGTAACAGAGTTATAGTGAGGATCGGTTAAATATCACTTTGAATAAACGTTCCAATATTCTTATTCATCCCCAAGTTTCTCATTGAAGGATCTTCTTCACGAACTTAGTGTCAAACATTTCTATCGTATGTATGTGTGTCATAGAAAAACTACACCTCTTGAGATGACTTAAACACAAAAGTTCAGTATTGCTGCTAATACTGGTACTGGTGATGTTCAGAATATGAAGTAGGACAACGTGTTCATGGTTAAAATTATTGAAAATTGACAATGAGATGAGTCTAGTTCACTTACCTTTTTCACAGAGTACAACGCTAAGCCAACTGTAAAACAGATGAATGTTACAACGAACATTGTAATAAACACTGCATTTTTGAATCTTCTTTTCAAAAGACATACCCCAATTGTTACTAAATCTTCAAAAACGCAGAAGCCAATTAGTAAGTAACAGGCTTTGTCCCATCGCTGTCCACAATGCGATCTAACCACAAATCAAATTTAAAGGAAGTATATGAAGAGGAAAAATTATATTATCTCTGTACAATTTGTGAGTAATAAAATTCTAGGGTAAACAACATCAACGGTTTTCAGTATCATTAGATACGCGATTGAAATGTCTAGTGGAAAGCGGACTTTAGAACAATTAATTTTAGTTGCATTTATCACCAGCTGTTTGTAGCTGACTGTCTAGTAAACCTTAAGCTGAATTTTTAGCTTGTTATCACATTTCCTCATTGAAAATTGAAACCTCTATGACCTCTATGGCCTTTGCTCCCACAACAATTGATTTGACACTTGAGTTAATGGTTGCAGCGATTGTTACTCTGAAAGTCTTATGCATAAGCACAATAAGTACAATATGCCTACCTAATTCCATCAAAACCTTGCCCACAAAGATTTCTCCTCGCAAAATAAAACATTTCCCTCGACGTTTGAAGAAAGCAAATCCACGAAAATTAATATAAATTAAGGCTAGCATATACGTTTTGAAAGTGAAAATAACTATGAGAATGAAGCAAACAGTAAGATTATATGGTTGAACTTTGGCGATGACCAGAAGAGTTAAGCAAAAATCGACAGGTAAAAAATGATTTAAAAGTACGAATTGCGGCAGCGGAAGATTTGATATTTAAAATACGCGAGATTCACGTTGATGAGGTACCGTCGGTTTAAGGTAGTCTAATAGGAAGGCTTAATAACATTTCATAATTACTTTTACTTTAATGTATTTTGGATTTGAATAACCACATATGGATATGTTTCCTCACACTGACGAATAAGGGTATCATGAAGTACATCCTTTTATTTGGGTCACTTAAACGCATAAACCTATCCGTATCCGCTTCTTAATTTCATGAAAAACAACTTTTTTAACTTTCGAATGAATTGCTCAATCGACAATGAATGATTATACGCAAACAAAGTCTGCTTAGGATTTTCATGATCCTAAAAAACTTACAATGAATGCCATAAAGGACATTGCGACTATGAATTTCCTCCTGAATACGAAAAATAATATACTGAGCAGGACGATGATTCCCCTGAAATACGAATATAAAACACGAAAAAGAATCTTTAAATGGCAGCATAATAGTTGAATCATCGTTTGCACTTCTCTTGGCTTCCGAGTGAAATACTGAGTTTCAGCACTGAGCGTCCAAGTTTCATTAACAGCGGTAAAGTGTCTAGTCTCTCCAGATATTTTCCCTTTACGGGTTTTTCTACTTGGTAGGTGATGCACAGAAGTGAGTAAGCCATGGATTTGACTCTCACCACGCTTGATTAGTTGATTAGGATTGTTCCAAAAAATCACCGAATGCTTTATCTGAACGGTAAAAGCGTACAGCGATATCGTGTAATTTACTGGTGACTACAATTTACTGTATATCTAGAAATCAGGCACTTTATTTCACGAATGTATTTTAGAATATTTTGCCATATGAACGATACACACTGCCGATATTCACAGAATTCGTCAGCATTTCTATCGAAGTTTGGGTTATTCTAGTTTGTCACTAGACTAGAGTTTGGATCATGAGCGATAACTTCAAATGCATGTGGCTTGATAATTTTTTCCACTACCCCTTATTTAAACTTTTATTCTTTTTACTTTCAATACTTAAGTAATTCACTCATTTCTCCATTCACACTTTATCTTGTTTTCTGATTGACTGTAGATTTTAAATGTAATAAAGTGACAATATACGCCACGGATTATCATTGCATCTTACGTCTGTATCTCAGTACGGTATTTGATACAATTTCCACGTGCCATGCTGTCAGGCTATTTGTATTCTTTTACTTTAACAATAGAACTATCTACAAATTATGTCATCAGTGACGTCAGTTGCAGAATTCCACTCAAGTAACATGTCCTTCATGATTTCTGATTTCTGACATTGTAGTGAATAGTTAACAATGATCAGTTTATATTACCATAAAAAATTTGTCCATGTTCAATCTTATAAAAGGTAAAACTTACGAGCAAATGAGTGATGCAGTGTCTTTCGTCTCGAAGTGAACCATTCCACCTATTCAAATGAAACAATTATATTCAATAATAATTTGCTTAACATTCGCTAACCATCTGTACTTACATACTGAGGAAAACTCACGAGCACCTGACAATCACATTGTGTTTATGACGGTAAAAATAAGCTTAGAGTTCACAATTTAGGTCTTTTCGTGTTCCGATGTCTAGATTTTTGATGAGTTTACATCTTGAAGGGCTGTTTTTAAAAGCAGAAACAGCAGGCTTGAATTTCCAGTAGCACTGTCCGATTTGCGAGGGCATTGAGAGAAGAATTCTAATATTTCGACACTAGTAACAGTTATCAATCTTTGCAGCTAGAAATCTTCCTCTTGGCAAATTCTGCCACACATAAAGAATTCTGCATGCAAACATACATGATCATAACAATAAATAAGATTATGTCTATGCAGAGTGTTGATTTTCTCTGGGACATGCATAAACACTCCAACTAGACCATCCTCCTTCACCAGTAATAAACGGGACAAAATATGCAAACATGGTGAATACAAGAATTTGTTAGCGCATAATGAAAGGCCGGGAAAGCAATGTCAACGGCAAATCATGAAAATGAATTGCTCACCTCAGCAAAGGGAAATGTTGTTAGCCAGCAGCAGTTAAGGTGTAATGTACGGCGATCACACGAGTATTCAGATATATTCATCTCAGTCTGCATACTTTGATTTCTGATGTTTTTATCATTTGTGCTCACACATTTTATAATATACATCAAAGTTTCTAAGTAGCTTAACAGACATATTCTAGTAATATTTTTTATCAGGTTTTGTCTGAACTAAGTACAAACGTTTGTCAAGAAAAAATCTTTGAACCTACAAATCAATGAAATTTTAGAAATAACAGTTAATCACTTGAAAATTGATTAAATTTTGTCAGGTGTGCCTATAGTGAGTGGTTATAAATTCATGATGCTAGAACTAGTTTATCCTCAAAATGTAAGTTAGATTCAAAGGCAGTGCTCAAGATCGCTTATTTTTATTTTCCTCTCACAGTAAATCCACAGAGAAAAATCCGTATTTTCAGTTGTCAGTAGCTTAGAATATAATATCCGGTCAATGAAATTTATTTCACGTGAGAAAGTTACTATAGACTCTTATACAAATAGTTACGTTAGGTGGTAATTGCTGTTATGTACTGCTGCTGAGTGAGTTATTAGTAGTTTTCCTGTCGCCAATTATGTTGTGTACTCGTCGAGTAGTTAATAGTCCTGACGCGGAAAGAGGGAAATCAGAAGACCACGACGTTTACGATGATACTTGTATTTTCCTAGACAAGGAAAATAAATGTCACACAAGATTTTGAGTGAAAGGGTACTTAGAGTATGAAATATTGTGTGATGAAGAATGAACAAGTGTACAGTACAAAAGTATATATGAAAATGACTAATACACATGAACCAATTAATAGACAGTCTTAACATGATTGGTTGTAATGTCATGTGGCAACAAGGTCATACATGTTTATTTAGTTAGTGGACAAACAAAAGCATATTGTCAGTTATAATGGAATATCGATCCATATACACAGCAAAATATAATAGACTGTCAAAAACAAAACACACATCATGTGGATACATATCAATTGCTATCCCCGCAAGCATACTGAGTGACATACTTAGAAGTAGCTTATCTGCGGAACGAGGAATTTTTGGATACGTTCAATAGTGTTTAGTGTGTGGTGTCATCTGCTCTCCTTCACCTGACAAATATAAAGTGTACATACAACGCAAAATGTGTTGATTTTGTTAGACTCAAAATATGCAGAAAAATGAAGCATTCGAATTCCCTTATACAGAAAAATACAATTCCGATGCTATGAGGTAGATTTATTCGGATCAGTCTGTAGAATCATGCAGACGTGTCAGTGAATCCAAGAGTAACAACTTTGTAAAACCCTTAAGTCATGAATATTATGAGTTTGACTTAACCACACTGAAATTAGGACCCATCAGAAATTTATTTATGAAATTTACAATGAGTACTGAAAGCTGAATCCAGTTAGATTCATTTATTTGTTTTAAATGTTCTACATAATCATACACACTGTAACGGATTTCTCGCCAGCATAGCTTAGCACAAAACACCTGCCAAACCATCCACCTTTACCCGAGCTTTTACTACTTAATTCAGCTGTAACTACTAATAAGTCCAGTGATCATATTCAGCCTTGTGTTGGTGATGGATGCTTCAAACATTACTTTCAGAAAGTGGTACGCTGAAATTCGTCATATTCATTTAATTAGATACTCCAAACTATTTAGCCGTACAAAGTATCATGGTAGCATCTTAACTCGTGGAAAGTTCCTATTGTAATATATAGAAAATCAAAACAAGTGTTTCAACGAAGAGACTCTTTTCAACAAATTTATTATCAAACTGTACAGTCGTATGTATATATATATATATATGTTGTTTTTAAGAAGTTATATCCGGTGAGGAAATTGAATCAAAGGATTTCAGTGTTCATTCAACCCCCTTCCAACTTTCATGATCTTTATCCCTCTGTGCTAAAGTATGGTAATCCCTAATCATATTTTGGCTCTATTTTTTATTTTTTGCATTTGGTTTGTATACTCTGCCTTTAATACGTCAATTGGTACTATTACTTTTCCCATTTTGAAATGTCCCCGGTATTATTTAACTTGTTCCACTTGTCATTTTTAGTCAATTCTAACTTCTAACATTAAATTCTATGTTTATAAATTTCACGCAATATTACGTAACGTTTTTAATTCATTGATTCGCCCCCCAATTCTTCAATTGCACACCCTCTCCAAGTTCTGTCCATTCTATGAATTATCCTATATATGACATTAATTATCTTGTCACTTGATATCTAACTATGATTATAATCACATACATTTTAATTTTCATTGCATTTCATACTATTATTATTACTATTTTTGTCCATTCACACATATGATTCGATTCCCTCACCTGATATAATTTCCTGAAGGGAAAATCATATACATACGATTGTACAGCTTGATGATAAATTTGTTGAAAAGAGTGTCTTCACTGAATCATTTGTTTTGATTTTCCATATGAAGAGTAAGCGTATAAACAAAACGGCCACGTCATCATATTGTGATTCCTTGGGAAGGACAAGCTTAGTAGTGTGACCAGTTAAACAAATAAAAGCTAAGTATATTTCAGGAGAGTCAGATCTGCTTGAAAATCATTGACATGTCTAAATTGACCTTGAGAATAAAATAATACAATATATTATAATACATAAAATAATATATAATTCCGTTTCAGGATCAAAGTTCAGGTATTTTAAACTAAGAGAATATACTTACTTTATACGTGAAAGTACTGTTATTATTTCACTTGTCCTATGCCGCAGTTCTCCCACCTGAATAAATTAACCTGCCACATTGCCTTGCATTTAGCCAGTTTACGCCAAATACCAAACACCTTCCCGATAAAACAAGAGGAAGGCAACACAAAATAGGAAGTTTTATACAAACTCTTCAAATTACACTGGATGTTTTGCTGAAATTGTGTCCTACTGTTTATTTATGCTTGTAAGGACTTCATCGAATTCAGATATGACTTGTGGTATGAAACATTATCACACCGGTCTGAATTCCCAATCTATGTGCATGACAGATACAAGTTATTACTCTTCCGTTGTGAGCTGCATTTTCCGTTGACTTTGTTTTAGAATTGAAGCTGCGTAAATGAGTCAATTATTTTCTTTTTTATATTTCCATCATATTTCAAGGATTGAAAGGTGACGACTTGAACTCTTCCACATCACTTGAAAAAACAACAAAATTAGCCAGAATATAATTTATTTAACTTTTTCTACGAATATTCTTAGGCGAAATTCCTAATGTAGTTCTATGAACATTTGAAAAATTAGTTTGTGATGACTAGGCATATATTAGCAAAATCCCGCTTTTCCATTTTACTCTAGGGTCTTCTTGTCCTTTTTTCAACCACTGCAAAACTGGTTTTATATAGGGAAGATGAGAGGCGTCGGTGGAAATAATTTTTATTACACTTGATATTTTAAAGCAACTGGCAGGAACGCGTTAATCTGAGTTTCTCTACTGCTGAAGCTTCTTGGCATAACGTGTAGCGAAAAAAATTGTTTTTTAAACACATACAGAGTTGTGCATTTCAATTATACAAATTCATTATTTCTAAAAGTTTTCAGTTATCCAAATGTTTTCATCTGAATTTTTTATTTCGATTTGTGATTGCCTAAAACCATTTTACCGGTTTGCATAAAGCAGTATTACCTACTAATCTGAAAATTTGAGAACGGTCAGCTAATTTTTCCATGAATAAGCTTCCACTGCTCACTGACTGAAATGAATTTCGCTTTCATCTTATCATGGACAAGTTGCTGCATTTGTCTACTGTTTCTAAGTATTTACAAACGAAATTGTGTGGCATATAAATTCAACTTAGACAAGGTTTTTCCATATGACACACATTGTGTGAACATCAATAAGAGTGAACAGCATTTCGTGCACAATGTATTGTTATTAATCACATCTAAGCGTCCATGCAACTTTGTGATTTGCTTTATTAATTTCCCTGCCCTTATACGTTTCAATATTTGCCCCAGGAGGTTATGGATTCTCCAGGTATTTGGATTAACAGCTTATAATGTGAGAAACATTTTTTTTCGTTCACGTTCCCAGTGGAGCCTAGGGCCTAAAGCTAGTGGCTTGAAATTTCTGTAAGAGTGTCTAATTTTACAGGGTGAGGTTGCTAGTCTCATGCCCAACCTTTCCTGTTTACCAGCATTATTTCTGGCTTAGGAAGGTAAAGGAGTGCGTCGACCGGAGATCAAACCCTGGACCATGTGCATGATCGTCGAGCGTCCTAAACTCTCTGCTACCAATACCAGACATACTAACAAATATCGACATTCATATTCCAAGCAATATATAATAATTTCTACTGCTGTACCAATTAATCTTTGTAGCCTGATCAACTGATGATGGCTTTTTTGCAAGTCCCACATTATATATTTAGTATGCTGTAGGTTCTTCCTAATTAAAATCATTATTATTTGCATATATTAGAGAGAGTATTCTTATCTATAATATTAATTTTTGACTTCCGTCTAAATAGTCTATGATTTATGTGTTATCATTTAATCACGGACACGGATAAAATATCACACCAAAGCTAAGAGCCTTTGTTCGAGTATTCGGTTGTTGTCTTACTTAGGACACTACTGGTGACGGTTCAAATACATAACTGGAAACTCATAATTTACATCATCATGGATTTATACGCAAGCAAAAATAAATAATAAATCATGCCACGCAGGGCATTTAATTCTGAATCTAAAACATAGAGGTATATCTATGCATATGTTGTCACGATTAGTTAATTTTGCTGCATAATCGACAACTAAGTGTTAAAATATAAAGCATATTTAGACTGGAACTCTTAAGATTACAAACAGGTTTAAGAGCGATAAAAATGATCAATATAAATTTAACTGACTACTTTTGTTTCCTACGCATTCGTTCTATGCTGATTTGCACCATAATATACACACGCATAAAATGACATGAAGCGCTTAGGTCAACTCACCAGTTTTAAATAGGATGAGTCGGCTTACCCAAGACTCTAAGAACCACGGAACAACCATCCTCATAAGGATAAGAAGTCATAAAATGTTTATTCGTTTGTGGAATTTAAACCACGCAAAAAAGAAGGAAGTTTCATTGGGCAAATATTTTACCTATTTAAATTTTTCAATAGGAATCATTTTCATTCAACCGTAAACATGTACGAAATGGTATTTAAATCATCGGGAATCACGTATTATTATTATGTTTCATAAAGATGTCTTATGTCGTACTCGTTTGAGCATATCTGTGAAAATGATTGTGATCGAGAAAGGTAGAACCAGAAAAAAAACAGTAACGTTTAGACTTCAAATAACTTTCATACCAGTTTGTTAATTTTAATCTTCTCAACTTAATCTGAATTAAAAATGATGCGTTAAATATGAGATATGTTTAGAAAATTAGCGAGAATGTTGTCAGTTTGATATTCGTTATAGCAAATCACAGAAACGAATAAGCCTAAATTTTCCAAAGACAAAGATGTGTTGAAGAAGACACTGACCGGCACTACGCAGATTTTATTAACAAAATAAAATTTGAATCGTATAAGCAATCACATTTTATCCCACGAAATAAAGCAAAGTCAACTGAGCAGAGGTGAATTCTATGATATTTTGTACTTATTTTAGTTAGCCTTTGTTGCTTGTTAAACCTGAGATATTTCGAAGAAAATACCAACTGTAATATTTGTTTCTTACAAATATTAGAGAGGCAGCTTCATCTGAATTGGAAGGGTCATCTGAATGACTTCCTGAAGGCAGAGTAATGTAGTTGGTACCGAAAAGTATAATTATGCCTGTTTTTCGTTTGTTTCTACTTCCTTATTGGTACTGTTTATTAAAAAGCTGTTATAGTAATATGTTTCTATCCTCTGCACGTCCATATTTATATTGGTCAGAAGAACTATACCTTGCAGAGGTCTTGATAGGTGTTTTTGATGATATGGAACAGTTAAAGGATAATCATGAAATTTAAAAGTTGATACCATCTGCATTTTACGGCTGATTTACTTTCGCAACGAGGCAAATTGTTATTTAGTAACACAATAAATAAGTCATGTAAAGATCAGTCTATCACGAGTTCAATCGGGGGTCTTAAGATATGGTAAATTAAAGTTTGACTTTATTAGTGTTTGACAGGACCCCAGTGAAAATTGAAGAATTATCGTCTCTTCCTTGCATTTTGAGCACTTTGTTTTATCAGCTAGACAGTAGAATGTAAGGATCACTTTCTTAGGTTCAGACGATAACCATCCAGATGTGGTTGCTACTTGTATATAAAAATGTAATTAAAAAAATGTGAATCGAAAGAACAAATAACTGGCTACGTATGTTTTTTTAAATTAGTGCAAGAGATGTTTAAATTTCAAAGTTGCTTAGAAATAATAAGATTAGTAATCAATTCAAAATTTCACATAAAGAGCGTATAATTGTGATGACGCCACATTGCAGGAATTTCATCGAATTAAACAATTGATATTTTTCACAAAGATTGTAATACCCTACTTTTGAGGATGTCGACGGGTAAGTCGCAGTTGACGTTATTTTTGAAAATCACGCATAAGTGTTTCTTCAGCTTGGTGATAAATTCATTGAAATTACACCCTCTACTGGGTAATTTCAATTTATGTATACTCACTAATGTTGAAAGACACCCACCTAGAATTAATTCTTCCTGATCTCACTTTGACTTACGGAAATCAACACATAAAATTATCACAAATGTGTCTTCTACTCATTGTCACCACAATGTGAACTTGTGTCATAATATTTTTATCGGTGACATTTCAATATTCGATATTTTATTGCTTCATCGATCATTTTGGATGTTCTTTGCTGATGTATGATAAGTGGGTCAGAATTTATAGTTATTATGCTTTCATGTCACTGGTAATTGAAGTGGCTTTTGTGTTTTTGATCCATAGTAAAGATTCTCACATGAAGTCCGAAGAATAATTTTGTGAGGTGAATATAGGTAACTTAGTCTTTTCGCCAGGAGTTTTCTCCATTTGTTTGAAAGTATGGCTAATATCTACTTCCACAAGAGAAATAGTAAAGACACTTGTATTGTCCGGAACTGAAGAAATGACGAAATGGTAACAAATATTATCACTCATACCGATTTTGACCGTCAGAATTTCTAAAGTAAAATGAAATATACTATTTTTTGAAACTTTTGCCGATATTTTAGATTTCAGTGCATCCAAAGTGCATTTTATGAATTGACTGTGATATTTAAGCCATTGTGGTTGACTCGCTGATCTGACCTCATTAACGATCGTGAGCTTGATATTCAATTTTTCAGCACATTATGTGTCTAAATGCCGACTTCAGGAACTCTATGCGGAAAACTCACGGAGTGAAATGAAAAATAATTTCTTGTTGCTGACAAATCTGGGACACTTTCACATGAGCATAAACTACAGATCTTTATTTATTCTATACAATGTTGAAGCTACTTGTTATTAATTTTAAGAGGAATTTCCCCTCATAACATCAAGAGTTAAATCAAGGAAGGTGAAAAAAGATATCTTCTCAGCAATTCCACTTTCAACAGCTGTTCAATCACATTAGTATACATAAGTCCAGGTCATTTGACATAAACACAGAGGAAATTAAAAGTGACAATCTCCAACTCGATACGACAATCTGAAGATGTGAACGGACATTACAAGGAGCATATACATAAAATTAGATAGAATAAGGAAGAGGTTAGGAAAACTGTAAAAAAACGTTTAACTTACTGAACTCCAGTGTAAACAGTATCAACATAGAAACAAATTGATAATGGAGAGATAACAACTTTTGTAACTGGAAAGGAACAGAATGAAGCAAATGAAAAATTCACAATAAATGAGAAATAAAGGGTCAGACAGAAGTAGATGTCTCGTTTATTTATTGTTTCCTCGTTTATTTCATTTACTTAATCATGCGTAATAAAATTCTATTACGACTTGTCTCTGTGCTTTGTTCGTCCACATTCATCTTTGGAGAAATCAAATCACAATAATATCCTGATTCTACACGAATTGAAAAGTTAAAATATTTATTTGGAATTATATTTATCTACCTTCTGCATCACACTAATAAATTACACGCGTAAGATGAAGGCTGGTAGTTTATTGACACAGTAAATGATGTATGTAAAACCTAATCTATCACGAATCTATTAATGGGTCACTTGGATATACCAGTGGGCTTCTTTGTTTTAAACTGAGAAAAATGCTTGAAATTTATCCAATCGCATGGTGTTTTATTTGTGGTTGAATGGCGTCCTTCAGTAATGACCGTTTTGTATTCTGCCACTTTCTCAAAGGTACATAGGCCTACAAATCAGAGGCTTTAAGTTTCGGTAGCAGTGTTATTAGCGTTCAAGGGATGAGGGTGCTGATCTCATGCCAAACCTTCTTCCATTACTAGTACTTTTACTGGCTTTGCGAGGTGAAGCAGTGCATCAGCAAGCATTCTATTGCTATTCCACCGACTTCACTGTGACCGCTACACACCCCCACCTCTTTTTACTCTCAGTTCGATGTTACACTTCTTATTAAAGGAGATAAAGGAACAAAAACCTATGTTTTACCATACTACTGAAACCTTATCCTTCAATATTATCGTATTTGTTGAATTTCTCTGGAGCAAAACTGGATATAAAGTTAAATGACACTCATCACATATCACATTTACTCGAGTGTGGTAAGCGTAACAGAATGCAAAAACAGCCCTGTTAATTTTCCATAGCTCCTAATATAAGTGACTAAACATCAATGTAAAGTACAAGAATATAAATTAGATGACGCTGACAGATATGACGGATGATTCTCAGAAGATATCAGCTTTCCCCGGGGAAAATTTGACATAAAGTGATGAAACAAGTTCAAGACCACACTATTTGGCAACCTGATGTAGTGTTTTTTCTTATTCTGTATTTTAGAATGATCTATTCTTGTCACATGATATCGTTTCGCAATTTATAGTGTATACGCTTTTTCAAGAATTCCTCTCTATTGTTGGATAAGGGTCGCGATATGATTAGATTTCTGTCTGCATTCGGCATTATCTTATTACTGGCTCGAACATGTTTTCATGGGTTTGTTTATTGATCAGAATGTGAAGCCTTGTAATGATATGAAGCATCAGCAAGACTCCGATTCTCTCATCGCCGATACTGACAAAACACAAGGGAAACACTAATTTATTACTTACTTTATTTATTTGTCAATTGGTTTTAAAAACAGGAAATGTGAGCTGTCCGATCAGTGATATTAGAATACATAAGTTTATGCAAAACTTGATTAACGGTCAAGATTGCATGATACGATGAGACAGAGCCAATTTATATCATAGTTACTTCAAGAAGCTGGCTTAAAGCAAAACTAACTGAGGGAGAAATAAAATAGAAAAAAATTGTGACAAAACGAATATAGAGATTTTCAATTACAGTTTGTTGATTTTCTTAGTGAGTAATAATTCATGATTCACATTTTTTTGTCAACCCGATTAGAAAATTTGTAACATTTTCAACGACAATATGAAACCTTATAAACATACATTTAAATTCTTCTACAAATTCGTTACCTTCTGGGGCGATTACACGTATCAATTCAGATATTGAACCTTACAATTTGATTGAGAAGCGGAAATATGAACTTACAATAGAAACAGAAGTGTTCCAAAAGCCTCCAGCCAATGCAGACAAAGGTTCCTGAAATATGATGAGGTAAATTTCGTTCAGATTGTTGATGACAAGTTACAGCATATTAAATATGTCAAAATTCAAATCGTAGTAAAAAAGGCGATAAAATTGAATTGTGCTAAATAGGAGGAAATTGCGAATGGCTTGTGTACTAGTATGGAGTTTCTAGATAATTTTAAAGGAGTGGTAATATAAAAGAGAGAGTGAGGAAATGCTTTTGTTCTATTCACCATAATTTCAGCTTCACATTTCTTAACATTATGTAATAGTACGTTTTCACATTAACAAACATTTACACAACAAATAACTGAGATGCTGTTTCGCATACAATATACTGTAATACGACTCATGTTCTGCTGGATAATTACTCATTATTCTATTTCTCCTTCTCTTTTAATGTAGATATGTTTGATTCCAAGACAACAGAGAAAAATATGTGGCTAAAATTCGATGTGAGTAGTAGTCATATCAAATTAATAATTCTGGTAAGTATAACATGTAATGTTTAAATACAAATGTTTTTTCCAAAAAACACAACTACTCCAGTTATCAGAAAAGCTGTCGACATGAAGAGCAAGACTGTAACCACTACTTTTTTAAATCTTTTGATGACGACGCAGAAGATAATTGTTACCAAATCTTCCAGAGTGATAAAGACAATTCAAAATAACATTTTGAATTATTATCCATTTTGCAACACGTAAAATAGATATTCGCAGACCATAGTGCAAGCTGTCGGCAAAATAAATTGAACATTTTCATAATGTCCGTGTGTTTGAATGAAATTCATGCATACAAAATAACTTCATGTGAGATAATATCGAAGCTCCGTTTACATAATACTGTTGTGGTGTCTGGTAATATAGACAGTTCACATGAAAACCTTTATTTGGATTTCTTACTTACTGGCTCTGGTTTGGAAAGTAAGACTACAACCGTGAAACGACTAATCCATCCTCTAATTCTCCTAGTTACCTAAAAAGGAGGTGTGCAGTGTGTCAGATTCTGATTATCCTTCTTAGTTCAATTATGAAAATGAGATTTATGTTCTCCTGTAAATACTCACAATATGGTTCTTCAAGGTGTTTTTAACAACATACACTATTGTTTGGTCACATTTACATAGCAGAAACGCATATATGCCTGCAGGTCATGACTACTGAACAAATTCATAAATAGCTGGAAGAATAAATGAATTCACCTGGTTCAATGAGTCTTGAATCGACATCCAGCTTCATCTTATACTGAGCTCACCACAAAGACTGATCATGAATTTGTTGTCGATTGAATAATTTTAGCCATTTGCTTCAATTCATTGCAGACTTAGCCATATATATATATATATATATATATATATATATACGTGTGATTCAGTAGTACGGTTCAAGGACATCATTCAACAAAGAGTATTTGCAATCCTACTATTTATTTTCACTTCAATTTAGTATCGCCACAGCATACACAAAAAGCAAAACTATGTCCAAGACATTTGTAGACGATATTTGTATTGTGTGTGAAATTGAATCAGAAAGAAGCCCGGAAATTACTGGTGAGATTCATCTAATACCATATGGATATAGAATGATATCACTGAATTCCTGAATATTCCAGTTTTAAAAGGAATAAATAATAACGTAGAAAGATCTGTATTTATGAAGTCTTCATGAAATGTACAGTACATACATTTCAAAAGTCTTGTTCCGGTTTTATATAAAATAGAAATGTGTCAGAACATTATTCCATGGAAGAGGCAAAATATGTTCTGGCAGTGCAACTGGATGTGAAAATATGTTAGTGAACGCTATTTCATCCAAGAATGGATGTCATGAAAGCTTTATCACTATTCACTATAAAGAAATAAACTAGCACAAATAAAGCTGTATATATCAATTTTCCATGCAAAGAGTATGACCTACACGATGTGGGCAGACGGAAATTTGGAAAAGCAATTAGGATAAGTTAACATTCTACACACACTTACTTCTGAGCATTATCAGCAGATATTCCTACATTCCTGAGAACAGTAGTCACCATCCGTGACACGTAAGACTGCGTATATCAATTTAAGTTTGTTTATGGAAGCAAATACTTAAGTCGTTTGTACTGGAGATTTTCTACCTGTATAATACGGTATTTTCCGTAGTGGCTGTAAACAGCTGAAGTCAGAGTACCAATATATTCACTGATAAAGAATCTTACAGACTACTGGTGTGATATTTAACAAGTCATTTCATTCACTGTTGTCAGCAGAAAAAGAAGGATGGTGACACTGGTCTGTGTGAAAAGAAGGCATTGGTGGTCACTAGGAGTCTATCACGGCAAAATGACCTACTCACTAACTGTTACGTTAATAATATGTCCTTTTATGTATTATATTCTTTCCCATTATTGTTCCAGATTTGTTCAAAACAATCTTTTATCGGTGCCATTATCTTAATCTATTTTAATGTTACTATTAACATCATAACTACTACTATTTTTATTATCAGCATTATTTTGCTTCCAATTCTTTAAAGTGTTCTAGTTCTTTCCCCTATGGCTAATTGTTTATTTAAAGTGATGTAACTTAGCTGTTAAGTGCATTGGTATCACAGAGGTTAGCATGCTCGCCGACCACGCACATGGTCCGGTGTTTGATCCTCGGCTAACGCGCTTTTCTACCTCACTCATCCTGTAATTAGATTTGTAAAGAGGGAAGGTTGGGGATGACGCTAGAAACCTCATACGGTAAAAATAAACACTGCTACAGAAATTTCAAGCCTCCAGCTTGAAGCCCTAGGTTCCACTGGGAACGTGAAGGAAATAAAAAAAATAAAAAAACTTAGCTGTTATGCATTATGATCCTAATGTTGATCAATCATTCCCCCTTACTTTCACCTATCTCAATATGACCTGAGTACCATTTGCTACCTGTCGCTTTCCATGTTTGATTCAATAAAGTTTATTAACTTATCAGTCTTCAACTTCCTTATTTAATATAAATGATATATATATATATAACTTCCATTCTGTAGAGTATTCATTTGAAGAATAAACTCTGAATTTGTGAATTCATAGACTAAAGCTACATTAATTTTGTTGCACGTTTTAATCTACTTTATATTCGAGTGTTTGGCATAGAAAACACAAATTGATCTCAAGGAGATAAAGTCAACTTATAAAAATGACACTCTGGAAAACTTACTGTTATTGCTATGAGCGTTAATGCAATTTTTAAATTACTTCTGAATTTAAAGAAATTTAAAGGACAGAGAGCCACAGCCAATACTCTGAAATAAAAATTGAAAAAGTTGCAATAATATTCAAAAAGCTGGAATGTAGTTCTGTTGTACAAGACATTAGATTCTGTAAGGGCTTGTGAATGTATTTTGCATATTGTTATCACATAAAGAAATTAAACAGTTAATTAGATATACCATTGTAAGTCCATATTAATATTCCCCCATTTGTTTAATTTTCACTGACCGAACTCGTTTACTGTCAAGGGAATCAATAATTAAAACATATTTGGAGCGGAAGAAGCGTGCTAAAAAACAAAAGAAAATTCTACGACACACTGACCAGCAAGTAAAGCAAGAAAGGTATCAGAGGAAAGAGAACTCAGGACATTACATGAAAAGAGTTCAACTAAGATGATATAACCTATAAAATATGTTTAGGTTGGCCTGATTACCAAAAAGTGGAAAGCGGCAAAACGATTGGCTGATAACTTTACAGGACTCTAGAACCAACCATCACCTGCAACTAGCCCAGAAGTCTCAACAAGAGTACTCACAGAACTGCCAGAAAATACCATTCCCTCTATGAAGGCAGAAATCTTGAATGTTATCAAGTTACTGAAGTCCGAGGCAGAAGGATAAGATTAAATTTCCCCCTATGTACTGAAAACGAACTCAGAGACTGCAACATATGGAGTCACAACTTTAGTGCAAAGGTTTTTAAAGGAAAAGATGGTGCTTAGTGGCTAGAAGAAAGGCTACCTTGTCAAGGCCTGTCCAAGAACTGGCGTGGAATCATGCTCTTGTAAACGGCAAGCAAAAAACTAGGTCGCATCATCGTGGAGAGAATTAAGATGCGCTGGATGCAGTATTACACTCACTGCAGCAAGCTAGATTTAGCCTCTTTCGACAGCTGGTTACACAAAATTGTTACGCGTCAGGTGATCGATAACGTCAAAAAGATTGACTTTTTTGAAGTAATTACTGAAGATACAGTTACCTGTTATTAACAGTGATATTTCTAAATGTTGTGTGCAATATTTTTGCTTTCCACTGCGGTAACGAGATGATTCGAATATGGTGGACCTATAAGAAGACTTGAAAATATCTATATTTCAAGCTCAAACAACCTCGATGACGTGCAGGTGAAAAGCGGCAAATTGTTGGAAGAGGCAGACAGCGAACGCAGGACTCCATATGAAGATATACAAGACGGAGGTGATGAATACACAAAAACCAACAAACAACAACAACGGCCAGCACAGTTACTATCCACAGGAGAGTTTTGACTTGAGTTACTTCTTACACTTATCTAGGAAGCATCGTTTTTACCATAGCCGGGAGGGATGAAGATGTTGAAGGCAGGCAGGGTATGCATTCATCAGCGTGAAATCAATTTAGAAATTGTCTGTGTTCAGGAATTCACATTTTCAACACAAGTGTTGAGTTAATCTTTTTATTCCACCGAGAAACTTGATGTGTCATGAAAAGGATTTCCGACAGATTGTAGTCTTTTATATACAGTTATCCTTACAGGTTTCTCATAGAAGATTGAATGGCTGGATAATATCAGTGAAACAAATCTCTGGGAGTGCTCCAACAAAGAATTGACAGCTCATTAAATAGGCGGAGGAAATAATAGACGTAAAATGCACAAACTGGAGGGATCATTGGATGATCTCGTGCATATAAACACAATCTTGAGTGAAGCTCGAGTGGGAAAAGATGATAGCAGTTTACGAAGGTGATACGAAAATGATCCTGCGATGAGGAGATAAAAAATTACGAGGAATATCCGGCGCAGGTAAAGAGGACAGCAGAAAATAAAACGAAGTGTAAATATGTTGTTGAAACCTAAACTTTAACTTTGAAACCAAAAGAAAAATGGTAATAATTATAACAGACTTACATGCAAGCGAGTGCCACATAATTTTTCCAATCAGTTTTATACGTTTCAGTCACCTGAAGGATAAAGGAATCATTTTTATATTGGTCATAGTTTAGATAACAATAATGGGTTACCAATACTAACGAAATTGACAGCGCTGCCAAGAAATGGTGTTCGTGACGCCACAATCCTACGAAGAGTTAAGTTTAGACAAAAACAATTTATCCTTATGTCTCACCAATCGACATGGGTATCTAATGCTTGAAGATTGTTTACAGATGTAATGAATGTGATATGATGATTGTATTATAAGTTTGCATCCTATTAAACACGCACAATACAGTCCATATTAAAAAAACAAATAGTACGCAAAGATGAGAAATTCAGCAGGGTATACCTGAAAGTAATAATCGGTGTGTGTATAAAAATGTAGCAATCCTGGTTGTGTGATTTAAAAAGTGGGAATTAGAATGCCATAATAAGCAGGGGGGTGGTAAAACAAACAAAGTAGCATTATAATAACTCAGAAGACTGACATTGTGCAATTAAGGGTTAGAAATGTAGAAATAACAAAATAGAAAGGATGTTTGGATAAAAACTAATGTGATGAATAATTGTTTATGCAATCAGGGATTAAATATGTAGAAATAGTAAAATGACAAAATAAACACTAAGTTCGGGTATGAATATATGGTAGTGTAAACAGGGATTAAGAAAACTTGAAATAACATGAATAAACAGGAAATTTAGATAAGAAAGGAGATGGGATGGTGATTACTAAAAATTACCTGTTTATGATGGCCATGGCAAGGACAGGGGTTGGACGTATTTCTTTTGTATACAAAGCGTGGGTTTGAGCTTTTGTATAGCTAGCGCCTCGGCTATGCCCAGATGTCTTGATTTTACTCCCTTTGATAGTTTTGATCGAATCTTGTAAATGATTTTGAAGGATTTTTCGAGTGGCGCTGAATGTCCTGAATTCACCAGATGTTCTGTCACCGAACTATATACCCGTTTTCGTTCTCCTTTTACTAGTCAGGCTGGATAGTGTTCACGAGCGCGTTTTTCCTGTCTATTTTGTTATTTCTACATTTCTAACCCCTAATTGCACAATGTCAGTCTTCTTAGTTATTATAATGCTACTTTGTTTGTTTTATCCATCCCCTGTTTATTATGGCATTCTAATTCCTGATTTTAATTTTTATTAATTTGACCCTTGACCGGATATTATTCTGGAACTTTCCCATCCATTTGATTTAAAAAGTACAATTTAACCCGCTGAAGCTTCCGCTTAACAATTGTTACGTTAGTTAGGTGTTCATAGTCATAAATAGCAACACCAGATCTTTAAATTTTTATTTCATGAGGACAACATAAGTCGTTGTGAAGAGTGTGAATTGTCTCGACTCCAAGTGAATGTGCAGACATCTACTAATTAGGCTGCTAACAGAATGAGTACAAAAAATTGGAAGGACGCGAACAAACATAGACTCTTTCCTCTGATATGAACATCACTGCTCAAAATTGATATCAAGTGTTAATCTCATAAACCACAGAATCAAGAAAAAAGAAGGAATGTAGACTCTGAATAATGACAAGTAAATTATGGTCACGGTAAAATAACAAAAATTTCAACTGCTTACTTGTAATAAAATTGTCATCTTCAACTAAACGTTATGGTATTTACTTGGAGAGATGTTCAAATACTGCGTAAATATATCCATCTCATTCCTGAAACTTTGATTCAAAGTTTTGTTTACATTTACTGTAAAATGTTTATTTTGATGGTAATCAAATCTTCAACTGACGCAAAAGTCTTCCTATTCCTGTGCGTAATCATTTCATTGCGTGAATAGTAAATAAACACTTTAGAACAACACTGGAAATATTTTATTGCATGTAGACTGTTGAACTCACAGAACAACAAAATATGAAAAAAATAACCAAAAATTAATTATGCTACTCGAATTCATAGGATGATTGTGTACGTGGACGTCAATGTAGTTGTCTTTTGCTAGATTATCATCACATATTATTACGAATAAGAGTAATTTATTGATCATATAATGCGATAATGCGGTAATTTCTATTCGTATCTTATTTTTCTTCGACAGGTTGATACCTGCTTCCTTAGTCCATCACTCGTGTCTGTCATAACTTTAGAATAGTTTTCAGTTGATTAATCACATGTTGTCATACTGTTAAAGAAACAGTAGACCTTATCCATATACATAGAACCGTTACAACATGTAAGTTCAGAGATAACATATTTGAATGATTCTGTGCACGATGTTAAGTGCACAGCCGTACTATTAATCCGGTAAATATATAGAATATATGGTAGAACTGAAAACTATCAGTACTTCGGTAACATATAATTGATATAATTAGAAGTTTCATGTTCCCATCCTCTCAGTGTTGCTAGCTGGTCATAGCTGATTACAGTCGCAAATAACTATTGCATTTGAAAGTGTTGAGCAGTAGCCTACTAACCTTAAAATTAAACTTAAAAATCATAGAGCTTTATTTCAGACAGAATGTGAATACAGTGTACAAAATGTTTCAGCATGCTTCCCCTTTATTCTCAATTTACATGTAAAGTAATGACCTGCAGTTAATTGGTGTCTAGCAGTGGAATCACCGATGCCTCGGTGGGAACATCATCACTGACTGCGGAATGCAGTTGACGAGGCCAAATGGTACGAAATGCGCATCCTGGATTCCTCTGCTAGTCACCGTCCATCAACCGACTAATAATAACATGGAAAGACATTGTCGAACTATGTACACCAGATGCAGACATGTCAACCTGAGACCCAGCACTTCATTCAAATCAATCGACTTGAAAATCTAAAATTGATTTAAATTTTCTGATACATTTTGAAACATTGGTTTTTTAGGGATTTTGTTTGATTACATGGATGATTTAATCATGAGCTGACATCAATTAGAGAACCACTGGAAAACCTGGGAGTACTGGACAGCTGTTTCGTTCTAGTTGGAACTCTTCAGCAGTACGCACCCACCGGGATTCGAACCCAGGTACTTCTGGTTACAAGGCGAGCTCGTAGACCATTGAGCCACTGGGACCCGATCCAGTGGTTCTTCTGCCATGCAATCAAACAAAATCCCTACGAAACCAATACTTGAAAATTAATCTGATGCTCACTAGTGACTGGCCCTATTCAGGCAGTTAACCTGGGGTTCTACTGGGAAGCCGTGACCAGTAGGGTAGAGCAGGTTGAAGATGAGGCAGTAACTCATCGAAGAAGACATTGCGAAGTGGTCGCACTATATCGTGGACCGGTAGAAGTTAGAATTCAAGAACCATTGGATCGGGTCCCAGTGGCTCAATTGTCTACGAGCTCGCCTTGTAACCAGAAGGTCCTGGGTTCGAATCCCGGTGGAAAAGAAAGCTGTGGTATAAAAGGAAAAAGCCTCAGCAGTGTTCATGACAGAAAGAATCGGAATTACACATACCTGGTAGTGTATCAAAATCAACAGGATTTAAATGAAGAAGGACAGGTTTTACGCACACCTGTAAGAATTAATCGACAAGACAATTACACCTGAATAAAAAGTGTGATATTATGTGGCGAATAGTTTGTTCATACTGTCTTGATGAATATCATCAACTCTATTCGCATGTTTCATCACCAACTATAATTTTTCAGATGCAGTTAATAGAGACGCAATAGACCTAATTTTAGCAGTCTTTAAACGGTCTAAACACATAATCTTACTGACGTCACTCATCGTTAATTTATATGCAGTACTGAACACTCGGTAAACATAAAATTCACACTCTGAATTTATTGTCATTTTCTTCATATCAAGGATGATTCTCGTCACAATATAGTGTGTAGGAGGTAGCGTCTCACTATCCACCACAGGATTGAAATCCATTCATACATTATTGGTAAAAAATAAAATATATGACTGCAAAATATATTTCAAGCAGAATTTTTAATTTCGACAACATAACCAGCAAGAGAGAGAGAGAGACAGGTGAAAGTTTTACATAAAAGCACCTCGCTGTTTCAAAGGAGGAAGACATTGTTCTGCATTTGTGTACTTTTCGCTTTTTTGCCTTCAATAAACATCACAGATATGCACATGAACAAATAAACAGTTGCCGCCCAAGTAATAAGGGCTAACCAACTTGGTAGAAGAGTCTTGGCTGTCACATTGTTGCAACGCTTTATACCTTGTCCAGTGAGATATAACACCTATTAAAGAGAAATAAAATGTTGAAAACATAAGAAATTATACTAATGATCGCTTCAGTCGTATAGTATATAATTTCAACTTAGGAGAATCACTGTGTGTAAGTTTTACGCATATATTAATTTCGCTTGCGGTCTTCCACAGTTCGAGTATCATTGACTGAACTCATGTGACATGTGGGATTCAAAAATCGTCATCTTTTCAATACTGGACATTTGATAAGTGACATCATTCCGTGATAAGAGATTGCTATAGTTATATGAGTGACCTAAACAACGTTTTTCGAATAAAACAGAAAGTAGATTGCAAGGGTATTAAAAGCATATTAAGGTACGTAAATCATACGATAATGTAAATCATGACCGACGTGTTTATATACAGCTGATTTATGAGTTAAGTTGGTTTGATACGAGAAATATGTAAGAAGCCGCCTGTTTATGAATGACATAACCAAATGAGTCGAAATAGCCGAATAATAAGAGAAGATATGATCGAATAGGGTTATTACAAGAGCTTTCATGATGGAAAGAGAAATTAAATAGAAAAACACACAAATACCCAGACTCGATTGTGGATGTGTAAACGTATAGTAAGGATATATCTGTGTAATAAAATCTCTTAACTGATGATGGCGTATAATATATATATGTTTATAGTTTACTAGGTTTCATGAATATTCTCCGAATTCACCATTTAACTTACTATCAGTACAGCGATAGCCAAGAATATCCCAGAGAGAATAATTGCAATCAGCTGAAAGTTAGAAATATGAAGGAATACGGTTTTACTCTGAACAGAGTACAAATAAGTGATTTGTTTTTAATATTATTTTCTTCTCTTTTATTCTGCATTTGCGTTTCACGTTACCTGCTGTTTGACTACACGTGATCTCAAGTTACTAGTTGTTCTCGACAGACAGGCTGCCTCTTCAATCAATCAGTATCACTAAGATGTTTCCCTCCCCAGATGGCCTGTTAGTAAATAGATGTGGTTATGATAAGAATATGTCGAATTATGTCGTTACTGGGGGGTAGATATTGGTCGCTAAAATACACAAGGTACACATTTATTTTACTTGAACTACTAACTGTGTGGAATGCAACATAGGACACTACACTAATATGCAGCACTTCTTCATGAAACGATACCAGGTTTTATGTTGACTCGCTCCAGCATTAATCCAGTCTGATCCCATGTCAACCTGCATTATCCGTCAACAAAGGCGGTAGCTCAGAATACTCAATGCATGCCATACCAATCTCAGTTGATTCATCTTCACAAATCCATCGATTCACTTACCTACTTACTTGACACTCAACGCTTAACCTCAATATTACTAAGTATAATATACTACCTAACACAAGAGAAATGCAGATATCCGTGATCAAATATAGCCAACTCCTATTTCATTTAGCATGGCTGGCGGACGTATAAGATAATTTAGAGCGCTGGTGTGCAGCACAGACCTCCTTCGATTGATAGGCGGATATAACATCTACGCCAGAGATGAAATAAGTTCGCAAATATTACATGCGCCTTCGCATCCGTGTAGAGATTTCATTAGAGATAAATCGATCGGGTTACGCGAAGCTTCTTGGAATAATGAAGTGTTAAATGTTACCACTTCATTGAATATCTTGGACCTAGGAGTCGATGCAGTCTAATTCTGTACCATAATCGTACATTTGATAGGGGCAAGTCACATATATAACTTTCGGAGATTTTCACTCATTGAGTTCAGAAAACGTAGCGATTTATGAGAACCTTTGTCTAGTATAACAATGTTATCTCCGTTTTCTAAGACATCAGAAGCCATGCCTGATAAAAAGTCAGCGATGAAGTCTTTAAAGTCAGTCAGTGTCATATCCGTTAGTACAAATATGAAGACATTTTAAGATAATTGGGACAGTGGACATCCTAGACGGACCCTAATGGCTACATCACCAGATAAAAGCTCTCAGTACGCTCTTTTTCAGCAGCCGAAGTTCGAGCAGAGTGCTTTGATTAGTGAGACATACTTTCTCGATAACCTATTCACGACCAAGCATAGTAAAGGCAAATCTTGATCAACGAAGTGGAATACTGACTTTAGCACGAGTAATATGCCCGGTATTTGGTGCTCAAATTTCAAAAGCTGTCGAGCGATGAGTCCATGATCAATTCACACTCGTCTTACCCTGATGATTGCATTGTCTTCTCATGCAATTCTTCTGAATACTACTGAGTCCAAACACAATTATTTAATCTAGAAGTTCAGATAATATACAAATCAAAGCAATCTGTCTATGTCCATCCCTGTCTTCGTGAGACGGCTTTGTCAGTTATTTACATCACTTTAACAGGACTATTTCTGATTCACAGCCATTATTTTTAACCCAAGTTAACTTTGACATCAGTTTGTCACTGCTATCATCGAATACACCTGTAGTCATAACATCGGTTCCTGCTACTTTACAACTTTTTTAAGTAGAAACAAACTTGGAAGCTCAAGTTACAGATTGAGGACTGGTATCTTTGCCCACCTAGATTGGTTTTGTATTGTCAGTAAGTCCAGTGTATCTATAGGCCAGTTAAACTGCAGGCGAGAAAGTTCTCCTCATGTTTTCAGTCATTCTTCCTGAGAGCTTGTTAGGGCACTGAAAACTCGTTGCTCAAATAAGCCTTGATATGTGTCTGGTGCTGACAGTCACCCAAGCATTTTGCTTCCGTTATGCACTACTTTTAGCGTTGGTTTGTAGCTATCAGCTCCATTTGAGGATTTTGTTGACTAGCTGACGCGTGTACATGGGTGAGGCAATATCCTGCGCTATGCCTGTGGTTAGCATTGATCGGAAACATATAATTATCCGAACATAACTGTGGAAGGCAACCGTCAGTGACAGTTTTTTGAGACCGACCTACGTAAGTGCAGCTAATACGCTGCACTGACCGGCACGTAGTTCTTGCTTGAGCATTGACCCATGTCGCCAAATAGATAATTTCTTAATTTATTTTTTTCTAGCAGTGAACTGGATAGCTTTTGATGGAAATAGGCCTGTATTTCACCAGGAGTGTTTTCTCTTCCGATGTAGGCAAAATTTATGAGAAGATGTTGACGTGTCCCGCAATATTTCGTCCTAACAAACCGAATCAGGTGGACTGCACAAATATGATCATCCAGTGGGATCCCATCAAGTGGAAATTTTTTTATTTTATCACTCAATCTGCGCCTACACCATCAGTCCCTTGCCAACTAACCGAAGAATCTCCTGATATCCGTTAGGCGGATTTTGCATATTTACCTCGTTGGCTAGGGTCTTGTGCGTGTGCAAACACAGCTCAGAAGGACAGAACTCTGATTGGTGATGTTTTTGCTCCATTTGGCAAATGTATCGGTAGCGATGGAGTTGAAGCAACTTTCTGCAATGTTTTCTGAAGAAGATTGTGGTTGCATTCTCTAAAGAAGATGATTTACTTGCCCATAGACTGATATCAACATTAAGAAGCAAAAAAGATGATGAAGGTGGGAAAAATTATTATATAGCGCACTCACGAGAGCTCTGTGAGCTTTCGGAGGTGTGTGGGCGTTTTCCTCTTCCTAGCTATCTACTTTTTGGTAGCTGATATCTTTTCTTATGATATTTTAAATACAAATAGAGCACTACGGTTTGTTGACCACTGCTTGAACCAGTGAAAAGAATTTGAAAGTGGTATGTCACTTCATACCTTCTCCGTGAATCTCCACTTTTACAGGGACAGATCAGTTTGCAATCCACGTGAATGGAAGAAATCGCGAACATATATGGTGAGCTTGGAATAAAGATTACCGAACCACAGCACAGATACTTTCTGCAAATCACAGTTTCCACTTATGGTCGATATGTATTGTAATTATTGTGTCAACTTTGACTAGTGGACAACTTTGCTAAAATATAACGAGGTACTCCATATTGCTGATTTATTTTCAATAAACCGTTCCACACAATATATCACCACTTACTCAAGAAATAGTAATTCATAGACAACATTTCAATCAACCGGACAATCACATAAAAACTCACTTTTTGAAATGAATATTATGCTACTTACTTCATGTTGAGAGAGCCTTAAAGCGATTAACAGGATGATACCCGACACCGCTATTCCACCAGCGACGCTCAACAGTATGATGCTTACTTTTGCACTCAGTTTAACCGTTTTATATCCAATTATCAGTACCACCACAGCCAGAGTGACTGTTATACTCCATGGTGCAAAAATTAAAAATTTCATTGATTTGGTGACATCAGGCAATGCTATAGACCATAATAATACCTACAGTATTCAAAGATTGGATGATAATTCGAAACTGTATGTTATTCAGATCAATTAACTTTAAGATTTAGTGTTTAATTTGAAAATAAATCGTTCTCGCAAACTTTGTTTGTATTCTGTTTATAATTTGTGAAGAAACATGAAAGAGTATCCTATATTCTACCAGACCAATAATAATATGACCGTTGTGCATTTAGAAACCAGTGGATCAAGCTGAAACTAAAATCGATTTTACGGCAAAATCTAAAGTAAACATATATTGTTGAGGGACAACTCAAGTAAATTCAAAACTTCTCTCAGATAACAAGTTGATAATGTCACTTCACTTTCCTCCTAAGTATGTAATGGAACACTAACCGAACCCAAATTAAAAATCCGCACAGTTTGGGAAAATCTGGTGCTGCTGTCTTCACAAAAACTGAAGTCCTTGAAATAACTCTCTGGCGGGAAGTCCAGAATGTCTGCTACCTGTTTTGCGGTATTTGTTGCCGGGAAATCGCATGACGCGTGCACGTTCAATCTCAGTCTCAGCAAGTGAAGTGACCAATATAATTGAACCAGCTTTCCAGTTTGGTCTAAATTCTGTCATTCTGAATTCTGTTATTCAAGTGTATAGTACAGGGACGGAGTGAGGGATGACATCTCTGTGATCTAAAACTTTCCAGAATACTTTGCTTAGTCGATTGCGTACAGTGAATTCTCTAGCACTCTTGCTCCATCACTATAAATATCGGTTGTGTAAGTATATCTTGCTGTTTCACATAAGAACCAAACAAATTTCATCCGAGTTCAGATGTAGAGAGTAATCTGAAAGACTAGCACTGACAGCCTGATTTCCCATCTAAGATACATAAGATCATAAAATGTCAAAATAAGAAGTTCTATATTCTATAATCTATAAATGAAGAAATAAACATACTTTTTTCTCTCGACAAACAATATTTTTACATTTATTACACTGACTGAAGTCCTTCAGCTATCGAGTCGAATATTTCATTTGATGTAATATAAGTCAGCCTGTAACTTTGGGTAAAAATATGACATTCAATCGCTTATATATACTGATTATTTCGTATGTGTTAAGAGCTTGTAAGAAACATATGTGCATGAATTCGATAAAGGTCAAACTCACCGAAAGTGAGATCAAGACTTCATTAAGTGGAAACGACTCTCTAAGTTTCACTATAATGAACAACAGTGATACGGGAATGGCACCAATTACACTGTAAAAGAGATAATAGAACTAGTTAGTTAGAGAGACTCCACAACATTAGGCAGGCTGTTGCTGAAGACTAACGCTTTATGATAAAAAAATTGATTCAGTCAAAGCAATGTTTGTCTATATTTATCAAGCTGGGCAAAATACTGACATGACACCTTCTGATATGCCATTCAACTAATATCTAAGCTAGTAAATCGTATTACTGGCTTCAAATAATCGTCATAAAGCCTCATAGAACTGAAGCGTTTGTTCTCCATCCACCATACACTAAATATGGTGTTCATCAAAAAAAAAAACAATCTTGAGGCACCCACCAGTAAGCTGTCATGTTGCTAACAGCTGCAAATTTCAGTCAATTTTTGTAATCAACTGAATATAAGTAATCAAGCTAAATAAGTATTAACCGATACTTGTTGAAAATGTGGTAGCTATGGTGACATAGGCGACATGAATTGAAACGTTTCGGCTTTCAAACGATGGTTTCACACGTCAGTGTTAGCACCATCACTCAGTGAAAATGCAGTATTATCCAGTTCAGGGTGAAGAAATCCAACTCGTGGTTCCTATGGCCAGTCACCATTATCTAAAATGATACCACTAATGCATGAAAGTAATTAAAACCACATTACTAATGTTTCATAGTCATACGTCATTATTTCACGCCAAATGACTCACGAAAATACAAGTATTATGTAGAGAGAGCCGTAGAAACGTTGAAGAGCTTGTCTACATAAAAGATGAATAGGATTTTCACTAGAATATACACTCACATGGTCGCTACACATATTGTGGTAATCATAGTCACTAAACTCATTAAACACGCAAAAATGATGTACTTGATTTCATAATAATTTGCACCTAAGATAAATGTGTATGCCTACCTTTCGGAGACACGTGCTTGCAGCAGTAATTTGAAGATTCATATTCTATGAATAAAGCAATGCTAATGTTCCAACAAACCCCTAGTTTTTCTTTCATATTTTTTCACGTATTCCTGATGATGAACACTTGGATTGATTTTCGGTCTAAATATCTGAAATACTCAAAAGACAAGTCGCAAAATATGAGCGTTCGTGATACTGTGTAAATTGAAATTTTTAAATCGTGGAATAGCACTGATTTCATGGATCTCTGAAGTATAATAAATTGCACAGATTATTAAATGTGACAGGATTTAGGGGTGAAGTTACCTTTCATATTTGGTATACAGTAAACCTTGAATGTTACGTTAAGTGAATCAGAATGCGCTGAAAGACGACACTTTCAGAGAGAACTTTCAAAAGTTTATCATCCTTGTCGCCCTGAAGAACAACACAACACATGATTATCTTCGGCGGCTTAGCGAAAATCCTGGTTTGTTTGTTACGCCGGTTTACTGCAGTAGCACGGCATGGAATCCTTTTTAATCGCCGCTTTACTATATATACCGGACGAAGCTAATCTATTGATGAAACCGCTCACTTTCAGGAAACAAGTTATTTATATATATGTGACCATGGTTATCCGAAACCATTTGGATAATGTGCAGAACTGTTGATAAACAAATAGATTTATTTGATTGAAAATTTCATGATACAAAGCAATGTCTTCGAGAACACAAAACCTAACTGATAAAACTTCCAAAACATTTTCAACCAAAATATTCCAAAATTAATGAGATCTAAACTCACCTAATTCTGATAAGGGCAGTTCTATTAAAACTTCAAATTCACTAATTTATATGTTTCATAGTAAGACAGCACAGTGTATAAACAGCGAACACAACAAGTTTCAGTGAACTTTGAACAAATTTCAAAAACATATTGATCAATATGTATACAAACTGAATCTGAGTGTTCGATGGATTGTTAATCTCTTCAAGTATTTAAAAGTAGTAGAGAAAGAATAGCGCAAATTATTAGTGTGAACTATTTGTGTAAATGAACGCGAAAATTGAACGTGTGTTTAATGGAACTGGTACACATTAGCGGGCAACTGGAATGCGCGAATGATTCAATCGTGTATACGTTGGAAGAAGACGAGGGAATACGAATAAAATTATAGTACATTCCTTGTAATAAATTTGTTTATAGACCAGGTACGATAAAGAATTTCACTACAGAAGAGTATAACTTCTTATTGGTCCTTGTGTTTTGGAGTTGAAGTCGATAATCATTCCTAGGAATTATCGATTCGGAAATAATAGGAACTCAAGGTTACGTTCCTTGACACTTTTTATTCTTCTGTTGGTTTTCTGAAGCGCCTACTGGAACTGTTTTGGAGTGAACTTACTTGGTCTGCCACCAGCACATTTGGATACGGATTATCATAACACAGTTTGGATCTTTTGATGACGTTGGAGGATACATGGACCAACGGATGGACGTGATACTTTGAAAGCTGACAGAAAAAGTAAGTAATGTTGAGTTTCCTGTTATTTGTAATGATGTGTATGATGCTCGGCATGATAAGTGTGATGTTCATGTTTCGCCGTTTAGTGATAGTATAAGTGTCAGACTACCGAAATTTGAGTGTCGGTATTTCGACGGAAACATGGTTGACTGTTCACAGTTTCTAAAGGGGTTTGAAGTCATGTTGACTGGTTTTGTAATAAATGACGAAATGAACTTGAGGTGTTTGTTGAGGTATTGCATTAGAGTCGCTGCAAGAGCTGCACAGAGCTGAAAGTTCATGCTCCCAAACAAAGGACACATTAAGGCCATGCGGATATAACGTCAAAGGTTTTGCAAGCCATTTCTGATATCCAGGAGTGTTTTTGAACCGTTAAGGGTAATGGTGTTGATTTAAACGTTAACTTCGAGGAACTCACTGAGCTTTTCTATAGTTTATTGGTCTACAGAAATACTCTCGTTTCTGTTAACTGTATGGAAGAGTTGAACTCAAGCTCTTTTTTTGAGGTAATCGCTAAGAGATTACCGGTTCGTTCACAAAGAAATTTCAAAAAGGTTAGTCCCCGTCTAGAAGAAGATGGTTTGGTGTCCCAGTTCGATGATATTGTGAGACTGGTAAAAGACAGCGTCAGTTAACCAACGGGCAAGTTCTCCAGCATTTCGCATTCAACAGTGGAACCTATGGAATCGGTGAATATAAAGAAGTCATTTAAAGTGAATGCACAAGGCACGACGAAAAGGGAAGAGCGTATTATTTGCCGTAACACGCATCAACTTAGTGATTGTAATCGTTTCATTGCAATGTCTCCTGTAGAAACGTTGAAAATGGCAAAGCAGAAGCGATTGTGTTTTAGGTGCTTGAAAGTGGGACACACATGGTTGAACTGTAAGGCAACAGACAAAGGAGGTAGAGGTTCAACAGATCTGCATACACTTTTGAGGATAATAAACGAACCGGCGAATTCAGTTAATCGTAACACTACCTTTAGACCCCATGAAACCCTGCGAATTTATTTACGGGTGTTACCAATTTAAGTGAGAGGACTGAAATCCTCGGTGAACACGTATGCACTGCTGAGTAATGAATCAGACGTCGCATTGTTGGATGCTCAGCTAGCTGAACAATTAGGCATCAGGGGTATTAAAGAACCCTTAGTAATGAAAACACTCAATGGTTTTGGCAGGTCAAGTGAAGTGGAAAGAATTCAAGTGGTAAAACAAAATAAAAACTCGAAAGAACATTACTTTGACCAAGGTAAAGAAAGTGGTTTGACAAAACGTTTTTGAACAAACAATGTAGGTTTCTGTTCATCTATAACTAAAGCTTCGGCTATGCATAAGTGATGAAAACGTATACTTTTGGATCGATTCGATTTTACCATGAAGATTTATCTTTCAAAGTTATCTACATGGCAAAATCGAATCGATCCAAAAGTTTACGTTTTCATCACTTATGCATAGCCGAAGCTTTAGCTGTACATGAACAGAAACCTAAATTATGTGTTCAAAAACGTTTTGTCAAACCACTTTCTCTTCCAACACCCCCTCTATTCCTAACTCTCTCCTTGCATCTCATCAGGTAGAGCCAGAAATCAGTACAAAATAATATATGCTCGTACAACCAAGTATAGGAACTCAACGATACCATATTTGGCCCGTGTTCTAAGTGACAGAGACAATGTTAGGCGTGAAACTTATGACTTGCTTTGTTGTTAATAACATAATTTTGGCACTTGTTATTTCCCCCTTATACTATCTTATTTGTACTCTATAGTGAACAACCTTCTTAAACATACTTAGCTGCTTAAAATTAATTATCGTTGGCTTACTTTTTTGTACTTTACTCTATTCCTTCTTTTGTATATCTACTGGGTCCGACTATATTATCACTATGATTATTAAAAAATTGTCCTGTCATTAACCATCATGTAATATTAGTTTTGTGGGTGTTCTTTGTTCGGCACTATTTAACTGGCAATCTTGTTTGTGAACGCCACTATCACCATCTTAAAAAAAATTTTTGTATTATGCATCATTACTAACACTACCATGACTAACACTGCATTAGTGCTGAAATTAAAAAAACAACAACCTGAAATGTTTATTTTATGATTGTTTAGTGTTGTTCAATCAAATCAAGTGATCATCTTAGCTATTAACATTCTTAAGAACATCTCATAATTTCTTCTACGATCAAAGCTGTTACTGTTCACCACGCATACACATATCATAGCTTCCATTACCCAGTACTGAAATATTTTTTTTTTCATTATTAGTGTTTATCTTCCTTTTTACTTGGTATTTTTTATTTGCATTTTTTTCTTTTCTTTTCTTTTTTCTTTGTTATTTCTGTGTTTCGTCTTTTTGTTTATTTTTGTCGTGTTTTTTTATATTTATTTTTTTGTAGTACTCCTTTTTAATGTACAATGAAATTAGATGCAATATTGTAGATATGTGCTGAAAATTCCACACTGTACCACAAGTACTGTTTCTGGAATAAAGCGAATTGTTATGTTATGTTCTTTACCTTGGTCAAAGTAATGTTCTTTCTAGTTTTTATTTTATTTTACCACTTAAATTCTTTCCACTTCACTTGACATCTTCATTTCTATCGTAATCGTACTCCTAATTTTTAAAATTTCTAAACAACACTTGACATTTATGATATCAATTCATTTATAAAACAATCTTTAATAATTTTGTAATTTATGCACTTCAACTGTACCCCTTATAACATTTTAGTTATCGTTATTCTTATCACATGTATATGTATACTGACTGAGCAGTTAATTATTTAGTGCCACTTAATAACCTTTTTCTGTAATATAAATACAACTGTACAGCTTGAAAATGAAATCGTTGAAAAGAAATTTCTTCGCTGAACAAAAAAACTGTGTTTTTACTTATGAATAAATGGGTATTTTCCGTGATTTAAAAGCATATAGAAAATCCCAATGCGATTAATCTCAGTAGAAATCCAGCATCATCCATTGCAAAACACTTATTAATGTCAGGTCGCAAAATCAATATAATATAATAAAAAAGCACAAACAGCGAGGAAAATTTTCTTTTCGACGATTCATTTTCATGAGCTGTACAATCGTAATTATAATTAACATAGAAATCTTTAGACCAATCAGATACTGGTAAACTTTGTCCTTGAAAAATTGTAATACATAATGTAAGGTGTAAGAAGGGATGACTAACTGTAAGTTAGAAAGGAGACAGAAGCTGGCATGACCTAATAAGTGTGAGACAATAACTGACCAATAAGCTGGTGTAGAATGAACAGGAACTATCGGAAAGGCTATAAAGTAGTTTTGTATAAGATCTGTGTGAAAAAGCAATGTTATTAATAAGCAGTAATAGAGTAGTAGACTGCCCCTACCATGGTTAGAGTATATTTCTTACTTTAATTTTGCTCCTTTCTTTTAATACGTAAGTTCACTTTTATTATTATTATTATCCTTAATAGTTTTATTATTATTACTACCCCCATCATCCACATTTTATTACCACTCCATTACTGCTTATTAATAACATTGCTTTTTCACACAGAGCTTATACAAAACTACTTTATAGCCTTTCCGATAGTTCCTGTTCATTCTACACCAGCTTATTGGTCACTTATTGTCTCACACTTATTAGGTCATGCCAGCTTCTGTCTCCTTTCTAACTTACAGTTAGTCATCCCTTCTTACACCTTACATTATGTATTACAATTTTTCAAGGACAAAGTTTACCAGTATCTGATTGGTCTAAAGATTTCTATGTTAATTATAATTACGATTGTACAGCTCATGAAAATGAATCATCAAAAAGAAAATTTTTTTGGCTGTTTGTGCCTTTTTCTTATGACTCAATCTGGGAATATTTCGTTAAATAAATATGATATAATTATTTCACATAACTGTAACTCAAGGTTATTGGAGGTGATGAAAGCACTTTGGATTAATCACATACATAACATGGTGTGAAATTTGATAAGATATAATTCAATATTGTGAAAATAAAAAGTATACAAATTAATAATTTTGGGTTTAAAATGTTAAGTGGATAAGTGGAAAAGATTCAGAGTGAGAATAGTAATAATAATAATGATAATAATAAAATTTATTTTGTTTATCTAGTTATTCTATGTACTTTTCCCTCATTACTTCGATTATTTTTATTATTATTACTATTACTGTTCTCACTCTGAATCTTTTCCACTTGACCCACTTGACATTTTAAACTCAAAATTATTAATTTGTATACTTTTATTTTTACAATACTGAATTCTATCTTATCAAATTTCACACCATGTTATGTAACATTTTATATTCGTCTACTAATCCTATAATTACAAACCTCATTCCAAAATCTATACACCTTATGTATTATTCTATATATGGCATTAGTTATTTTGCCACTTGACATTAAACTATGATTATAATCACAAATATTTTAATTGCATTTCATTCTATTATTTTTTCATGTATTCACACCTTTGACCTAATTCCCACACCGGATATAATTTCTTTATAAAACTATATATATACGATTGTACAGCTTGATAATAAATTCAATTGGTGCTAATTAAACGCCCAGACATCGTCGAAGCATCTGCACAAGAAGCCCACATGTCAACCTGAGACCGAGCACTTCGGTCCAATCAATCGACGGGAAAATCAAAAATTCAATTTGATAATAAATTCGTTGTTGTAAAGAGTCTCTTCGCTGAATATTGTGTTCTTAATGCTACAACGGGAATTATTAAATTATAATCCCACACATCCTAAACTGTGATTGCAAAAATAAGAGACTTCAACCTTCGCCCAACATGGAATACATGGCCTATTTAAATATGTTTGGTCATTGGCATGTACTTTTAGTTTTTACTTAGCTAAGTAGTTGTCATGATCTTTCTTTTATAATTGTTAACAATCTTATTTGTAAAGCGGTTGTAAAGAAACTGAAAAATGACTTCATCTCGCGAAATTTGTCTTCTTAATGCCCTATTCAAATTTATCAAATGGATTAATTGTTTTATTTCTAGATTGTAAGGGTAGTAAATGAAACACATGTAATAAGATTAAGGGACAATAAGAAAGGGGTAGAAAATATAAGTAAGCGGTAGTGTAGAAGTAATCAGTTGGTTATGTTTTGATAGGTCAATGGAGGGATAATGGCTGTGGCTCAAAGGCGTAGGGAGAGGATTTCTCCAACACGCTAAATACACACGTGCACAAGCACAAACACATATAAACACCGATTGAATCACGCTCATTCACTCACTATGGCCACATTTCTACCCATAAATTCATCAATCTCTCTCTCTTTCTCTGTCTATCTCACTCCTTCTCTATTCTCCACATCCTAATAATCAGACAAGACTTCAGTATTCATTACTGGAGAGACAGACTCTTTTGACTGTTGCATGTATTCTTCTCTTATAGTAGTACAGTTCTACTACGAATTCCTGACATCTGAATCGCAATCAATGATGAATCATCATTCATCAGTCATCATATTTATCCACTATTCTTGGTGTCTTCACACTTCTATGTAGCTTGTATCAGTTCGCTGAATGCCTTCACCAGGCAGACACGAGATCACCATCACCTCATCTCATCTAATCTGAATTGAAATTCATCCATCAGAAAGCCGGCAAACTTGCATTCTCACTGCAACTGAGCTATGTAGGCATTCACCGAGCGAGCAGTGCATCACTGACATCATTTATACATCGTCAGGCTTTCTTTACTCTTCAGTAGCGAAGACATGAATTCTCCCATCAGCTTATCTTTCCGTCTAATCGGTTGCAACCACCACCTAGTCAACATAAGGTGACAGTGAAGAATCATAATCCACTGAAGTCCCGAGTCACATTAATTATTAGGCAGTTATAGTACATTACAGGTGAGTAGAGCATATGCACACAGTGTGGTGCAGTACAATTGGATTCCACAATGCAATGAAGAAATTCATCTGATAATGCAAGCAACAGTAGTTAATTAATTATTTATTACTGTATCAGTGTTCGATTTTTGTTCAAACGAAATTATTTTATCATGGATTGGTCAGTGTTGATGCAGGCTTGACTGGCCGAAATCAGTGCTTCCTTTAGTCAGCACCAAAAATCACCACTCGATCACTGTTGTCATTCACTCTCCTGCTCATAAGTTCTCACTTTATGTGGTGAAAATCTGACTGCTAAATTGCCCGACTCACTGACTTCTTTCTGACTTATATTCACACTATCCCATAAATATCCATCATGGTGTGAAGGCTAACATATAAATAATTCATATACAATCAGTGATAAATGAAAACAAGCACACCATTTCATCATTACTAAGATAATCAAGGAGCAAGTAAATTTCTACTATCAATTCAATGCATTCTCAGGTCTCTTTATCTGCTCTTTCGCCCTATATAATGTTCGCTCGCTCCCTCTATCCCTCAGTCTCTCACAGATTATTCAGTAAGCGACGTGATGATGATGATTATCGAAATCAGGCATTTTACAATCACTTGACTACGAACATACTTATTTACTAACTAATTCACATGTCCCTTCAATCAACGACTCAAAACTCTCCTCGTTCATTCATTCTCGACAAACTGATCACCATGCAGCTGACACACACACACACATACAAATAGATAGATAGACAGATAGACAAACAGCCAGATCGATACACACATAAAGTCACTGAAGTATACCCTGTGTGTCGGTTGCATAGCGGTTAGGAATCTTGGTGACCATGCACGTGATCCGGGCTTCGATCTCATGCCGACTAACACCTAATAATAATGAATGGCCTGCAAAATGTGGGCTACAGATATCACAGCCTGAAAATTCCATACTTGTACCAAACATACAGTGTGAAATCCAGCGATAATAAAAATAATAAAAACAATAAAATAGGCATGTGAGATTTTGCAAGTATCATCGTGTCAAGGCCTACTGAGCTTCTGACTGACACGGACTAGAGTCGTGTTTGACGATTGAAAATCCTATCAACGCATTCATGTGCCTATCATTTAGTTGTTGATTCCATATGTCGCTTTTTGCAGGAAGCAATATCTCTACAACACGGCTGTGATGTAACGGGCAACTCTATGAATTTTGTACATCATCTGGTATGTTGTTAACGAAGTCTGTATTTCACAGTCTTTGCTTTAATTTGACTAAACGTACGTATATATAACATTCAGGTTAATTGCCGTTCTACTCGAAATATCTGGGAGATTTGAATAACTTTTTGATATTCAGTGTTATTTTGAGCACATTTAAATAATTAAGAAATTTAATATTGTAGAAATAAGAGCTCTCAAAACATAAAGTTAGATAAAATGAAGCTTTTAATTCCGTCATTCTCAGTCCATGATATTTCTTCATTACATCGATGACGAATTCGCTGCATTCGAATGACGAATAGTGTAACTAAGAATTTACATTCACTATTATAACACACCAATTATCAACCTCTGCGTGGGAGGTTCTTTACAAGTCACCTTTGAAAATGTGCGTGGCAAATAACATGAACATGTCGAGGTGATTGGATGTCTTTGTGCGTATACGTGACTGGAAACATTTGTCAATTAATTACACTTCTCCTCATCTTCATTCAAAAAACATAATCCTCAAATTGTGCCCAAGTGGTCAGCCTTTCTGTTCTAATTAGCTACTTCATTCCCACATATCCCTTTCTACTAGATAGACAGAAAAGGCCAACTGAAACAAGATCTTACGAGGGAAAATGTTATATTTAGTGAAACATGAAAATGTTAAGCAAACAATGTTTTCCCTTCACCAGTATTGCTTGAATTCCCTTGGAATCGAATTCGCTTTCCTGCAACTGGAACAAAATGAAACCGAAATCAAAGTACAGTTGGGTTGAGAATAGACACGTGTCTTGTATAGCAGAAATTATTGTTGGCAATTTTAATCTGACTTGCAGTAATACTAATCTTAAGGGAATACTTCCAGTGAAGACTGAAGCGCACATTAGATGCGTGCATTTTCTGGTTGATTCCAAGTTGCAATCACTTCTCACAGGAAATCAGCTATGCGAACCACCATTTGAATTTACGATGTTCTCAGCAGTTGTTACAACCCGGATATTATGTACAGCCGCCGATTTTGATCGTGTGACCAGTGAGCCAGTAAATCAGTCATGCTGTTCGTCTACACTAATAAGGGATGCAGAAATGTGATTGAACAGGAGTTCAGTGTAACTTGTTAGTTAGAAATTTAAAATACCCTGGTGATATATGTAGGAACTTACTTGACTATTACTGATTTGCATCCTCCTTCATTTCAGCCAGGAGCCATTTTATTCCATCTTCTCGTGTTTGAACTAATCCGTTCTAAATCATTTCAATATTTCAACTTACACTTCAAAAATTGAAACCTCTTCATTTCCAGTAGTTTTATTTTGTCGCCTAGTTCCTCTAAAACAGTGAATTGATTGTCAGTGATATGTGAGTAGCATTTTTAATGTTATCCTGCAACAATATGAAATAAAGCTGAAATCTCATTATGCTCGATCATGTCATGTACTTTCAATGTAACTGTTATTCTGAACTCAGCAACATGTATGATTCCTTTTTGTTTTTGACTTTATTGCATGATGGATTGTTGAAGTAACTGAGGATTTATCGTTTTGCGTATCTTGATAATATGAAAATAGCACTAAATGAGCAGTAAATTTACCGATTTTGTGCATACATATTTTAGACCTAATCGTCAGCAACTCTCCAATAATTTGCAGATTCCAGTATTAGCAGGACAAGTACTATTGCTAATTTTATCAATGATATAGCCTAATTTGGTATAAGGAAATGCGACGACTTGATAATATAAACGTCATTATCCACACAGGCTAATTTTGCCTCTTGCGAAAATGAAATTCCCTGAGAAATGAGTTCATTATCAGAACTGTATAACATCAAATGTGATCGACTTTTAAAGACAATGTAAAATTACCTGTGCCGTCGGAAAACTCAGAACGAGCCTTCTCATAGGCTTCTGTGATTTCAGCCTCATTCAATGTGTCTGAAAGAAATAATAACTCGTTATCAAACTCATAGTCGCCTACGTACTTGACGGATATGAAGAGAAATACTTCATACAAATACATTCAGTGTGGAATGAGATATGTGCAAGTAATTTTCAAGCATTGAATTTTCAATTAGTAATTAAATTCCTACTTCTAATTGTCGTTCGGTATTTCTGTCCTCTTTACCTTCACATGATCTTCGAACAAGAGATCTTCAGAAAGAGTTACTGTCAAATTAAAATGTCATGTGATATTTTGATGAAATGCTTTCATCCCTTATTCGATGTTTGCTTGTTGACACTCAAATGGTTCATTATTTGAAACTACGAGCTAGTCCCTCTCATTCAATTATGATGATCACATTCTCTGGTAAACATGAAGTTCTGAATTTTCTTGTTGTCGAAGCCTCATTATTTTCAATGAAAGATGAATCGCATGGAACTAAGTGATGAATACCTTTTTGCTTAATGATATTTTAGGTCATGTTAAAACTGATTGCTCACCATTTGTGGATATTCCCATCCCCACACCTCGCAAATAAGCTAGGTAATAATAATAATAATGCAATCATATGATTATGAGAGATACATTTTCCTAGAAACGTCATCCACTTGTGAATATTGTGACTATACGTGTTATATTCACTAAAATAATCCAATATCGAATTAAATTCTACCACAGTGTAAACTTTTTCACTTCTACAGTCAATGTCATCTTCACTATGATTATCACACCAATATTTTGAGGAGCCTGATTCACGGTCTACTCTTCCGTATGCTTCCAAGTGTAAAGCAAAGTGCAAGCCGATCTTGGTTTCCCGTCATTCTTACATTTGAGTGGAAATTACTGTGTGTTGATGGTCAATTAAATTACGGGACTTTTCATATATAATCATCACCACGTTCATCCAATAGGTTTACACATTACTCCTGTTCATGGCTTCATTACACCATAAAGTACGTTAATCAAACTGATGAATATACATTCACTCACTTGACGTTTTTCGGTATGCATTAGATGCGATGACCGCTGCGGATTCCAGCGCTTTAAGTTTAGCTTGGAAAACAAGAAGTGTTGAATGATATTTAAACCGTTGGTCAAGAAACTTCGATATCATGTTCGTCATCATACTGAATACAATTTATTGACCATCCGAAAACGTTTCATAATGATGTGATTATTCCTCAACAGGTTCCTCCTGACAACAAAGCGAGTACATTAGTCTTCAAAGGTTCGGTTCACTTCTCATGAAAGGAATGCGACTCATCGGTGATAAAACTGGTCTTCCTAATATTTTAAGATGATATTATATTAATAATGAGTAGGCTATCTAATATAACCTAGGCAATGTGTCTGTTATTCATGAGTAAATAGATCGCCTAACGACTGACTATAAACACAATGACGAATGAATTGTCATACTAACAGTTCATTATTCGTGAATGTAGTGTGCAATACCAATTTACACAATTATTTTACCTTTGGATGTATTCACTGCTTTCTTTGCTTCTCTGAAATCCTTCTTTTTTATTCCAATCTCAGCTCTAATTTCACAGTATCCAAAAGTATGAAGTGTTTCATTGTGTATTCTTCAACGTGAAATATTCCTAATAATGCAATGGCTACTGACTGTCACAATAAATGCCTATACTGTTGATAATGTTCAACTTACCACATGATATTTTGAATAGTTACTGATACCAGTAAAATAAATACTTTCACTAGATGTAAACTGTATTTCTACAGCATCTGTGCCCATCTTCAATGTTGACTCGACTTTGTCAATATGGAACAATAATCTTTTTCGTAGAATATTGAACTTGTACACAATAATTTGTGAAATCATTGTATAAAAATATGTGTCGATGGTTTCATATGTAACAAAGTGTATTTATAAGGACATGCTACGTTTTCAGCACTGTCTGCATGATGAGGGCTGATTTGATGTGTGCTACTGGTAAGAGTTATAAGTAGAATATGAAGGTAGCATCATCAGATTAAAAGCATCAAATTGCAAGGAGGTGGATTTTAATTCATAGAGAGCAAATGATTCAGCGGTACGATGAAACATGAGAAACCCGAAAGGAACAAATCCTGAATCACAACAGAAACAATCCAATAACACACAAAAGAAATTGCATACAAACACTAATCAAGAGGGTAAGGACTCATTGCAGCACTCCCACCTTATGGAAAATTGAAAAAACACATCTCATGGACGTCTTCCAAAAGAATGGATATCCACGGAATTTCATCAAAAGGCATACACCACCAAGCCAACCTATCAAACCAAAAGCCATCAAGGAAAGCACAAAGAAAATCGCCTTACCATATATAAAGGATATCTCAGAAATCACTACAAGACCCTTCAATTCTTTAGGAATTGACATCGTAAACACACCAAAAAAGTCACTTCACTCAGGTCTATGCCAACCAAAAGACTCAACGGCGATAGAAGATAAAACCAACATCATCTACAAAATAAATTGCGACAACTGTGGAAAGCACTACATTAGTAAAAGTGGACATCCTCTTCATCTTTGTATCGTCGAACATAATCTAGTCGTCAAAAGACATGACATCCACTCTATCACTCATATCGCCTCACTACATACAGACAACCAAGGTCATCAACTCGACTGGGATAACCAACGTTCAAATATTAGACAGAGGAAACAACAAGAATGCTAGAGAGCTTTTAGAAGCTTGGCATTCCAGTGAACCATCAATCAGTAGACACAGAGATATAGACAAAGTTTATCAACCGATAAGAAAGAAACTTCACACACAATGGGTCAAAGTTCAAGTCAAAGAAACAATCAGTTCCAATACGAGTCACCTAGAAGGTGTGAAAACACACGAAAACAACCAATTACGTCCAAGATCATCAGGAGAGATGATGAATAAACTCCTGAAGAGATCTAAAAGCTCACTTCAAGTTGAAGTATAAGCTGAAGATGTCACCCAATATGACGATGGAAGCTTCGCAGAATAACTATCTAGTTCAGAGAACACAACCACATCAAACCAAACCTTCATTCTCCTACTGTCAAACTGATACTTCACTGCGTCAATATATCTGTGTCCAATATTTATGGGTAAAACATATTATTTAAGGCATGGATGTTCAACACACACACACACATTTCGCAACAAACAATACTAAAACAATTTTGTACTTGTTAGTGAGAAAATGTGAACAACAGTGTTCATTTTCACAGATACAACTTCTTACTGCCCGAAAAGATGATATTTCAGTTAACACAGTTCCGATGAAAATCCACCTGTCTATAGTCCGATACTGTAACGCCGGTGTTTCGTATATCAGAACTGAATATCCTGATGCCAATGAATTCGGCAGACATAGTTTTCGAATGCATCGAGACAGCTTTTCCACATATTCAAACAAATCAAGAATTCAGTTGAACAATCAACTAGGTGCTGTATGTGAATGTCACCAAAGATATTCAGATATGGTTTATTACGAATAAGTATCACCACATTTCAATGGAATTGTAAATATGTATGTTAATTAGATCAGATGAACTAATATTCACGAAATCAAGCGAGATATTTCAGCAGAGTTAATAAATTAGGAAAAATTAACTTCTAAGTGAAAGAAAACCAACCTCTGTATTTTCTCAAATTGTCTGACGTCTCCGTGAAAAATTTTCCTGCAAATGATACATCACACTGTCATTTAACTTCGAGTTGTCACATGAATCCAAAATAATCATAGTCGATTTATTCAAAGAATGGATTCAGCTGACGTCAATTCAAATGACACCATAATAATTTACTCGCTTGCTGAGTATAAAACTTCGTTAGGAAATGGTATTGAACCATCGCGTAAGTGTACTCTCAACCACATATGGATGGCAAGTAGTCGATTTTCGACTTATTCGAATGACAAAATATGCAGAAATGAATTTATGAGTGGTGATTCCCTACTATCACTGACTCCCTTAACTACTCTCTGTTATTTTGAAAACGCTTTAGTGCTGAGATACGATCATCATTCTCTATCAAGTGTGAATATTAGTGCTGGTGAGAAAATCGCAGAATCCAAGCATTTTCAAAATACACACTATCATGCCAATAATTCAATGAGGTAAACCAGTGAATTGCGCAGAACAATCCAACAATAAGTCCTTTTTTCCTTCATCGCCACTCATTCATTCTGGATTTGATTTAAGACTGTCAGTAAATGAAGTATCGTGTTTTCCCTCTCGCCCATTCAGAATTCATACTCGTGAACGTGGCGCTTATGCCGAAATATCACCGTTCCAATGTGCATAAGCAAGAGACGTTCACTGCGACTTTACGCACTTCGCCAAATTACAGAAGAAGAGTATTTACTTTCTTACAATATATCGAATAACTTACTGCCTTTCTAAATAGTGGAATCATAAAAATATTACCTTCTGCGATATCGAGCTTTTTTCGATTTTCCCATTTATTCGAAATATACCTTTTCATACGATTGTATAACGATCTATGAGCTGAAAGAATAAAAGTAAATTCAGTAGTTATAATGATTACTCATGAGGTTTGTAAAATTGGGACCTCATGATTGTTTGAACAGTAGTCTAAGCGTGACTCAGTTTATATGACCTAACAGATTTCATCGTAATATCAAGCATCACCCATCGAATTCACCTAAGCCATGCATAACGTCTTGTGAATGTGGTAATATTTTTGTTGAAGATTAAGAAGCGAGTTGACTACATATATACAATCTATGAAAATTATCATCAGTTGAAATGATAATGTCATCAATCAGTAGACAAATGACCTGGAGATCTTATGAATATCATTGAAATGTGATCAGTCGTAACAGTGGACCATAATATTGAATCGATATAAGGAACAAATAAAGAAGACGTTCACCTCGATAAGCAATATATTAAGGGTAATCAGATTAGTCCTCACGGGATTCCTCTGATGAATATTTTGTTAGAGGAGTGTGGCTGGTCTGGTTGAAAAGCAAGTATGATTGTAGATTAAAACTATGACTAGACACAAAACACCAGGTTAAAATATTGTGTACATTATCCATAGAACCTGTCACCTTATTTCAATGCACCGATAAATGTCAGATTAAGAAGTAATACGAATTTTAGTTAGGAAACTCAATCATACCAAAAATGTTGTGCTGGAAAGCAGTATCGTCTTCCAATGCCTTCCTGTATTCATCTATGAGAAAATGAAGCAATGTTTGGTAAATATTTCATTACTCGAATCGCCAAAAATCTACAGCATGCATTAATACACTTTGATAGTAGGAAGGTGTGAATTAAGTTCACCTATAAACAGATAACATTTCGTACATTAAAAAAGTTTCATTACAATCGAACAGTCATTTTTAAATAGAATAGCTAGGCACACCTCTCTCAGCAGAAACCATGAATGAATGTTGCCAGTATGGTTGATTTGGTTTGAAGGGAGACAAATCGTGAGCGAATCTCACTGTACAACTGCAAATCATCATATAAATTAGTCTAGAATGGAAGTCAACTGTTTACCCCATCCTTATCAAATCTGCGAAGACTTTCGACAGATTCGACGCTGAAGTACCTTGTTTGCTCTACCAACACATCTGAGTGCTGCATACTCTGATGCTTCTCATCCAACAGGCATATGATTATACCAAATACGAAGTACTTCACAATGCAGTGTTTACTGGATCCCTACAGGTTAAGACGAGGACATCTACTAGCACCTACATTATTACTGTACTAATGTTCTGGACTCAGCCATTCAAAACATCATTGAGAGTACGCATCTCGATGTTTCACCCTGGAAATCAGAGAACGAATAGCAGTAGTAATTTTGTAATCTAACAGATTAACTGTGGATTTGTTCAACAACTCGACATTTGATGAAAATTGGAAAATTAGAAATAATCAAGGTAATCTATGTTTCCAAGTGATTCAAATGAACTTGAGAAATATATGGCCTTAAATTGTATTTGGAATGTTATCAGTGATGCATACTGTTTCACTATATCATGCATGTATTGAACAAGCTAATATTGAAGAGGACATTGTCGAGAAAGTGGATGGTGGAGGAAATTGTTTCGCTTCTGAATACCACGTCACTCCTGATTGAATTGGTGACATATTTAAGATGCTTCATTATATGGATTAGATTACATTCCCATAGACTAGCGATAACGCTTTCACTTGTTACCATTATCAAGATAAACATCTCCGGTGACATCTGCTGCACAAAGAGATTTCAGGCTGACATTCATTCAACAAACAGTAACAAGATGATTTTGTCTTCACATACCAAATGATTTGTCTCATGCACCTCGTCTCTTATTTTATGATGATATAACCTACCGTTATAAAGATTCATGAGCTTCTTATCTTTGGCACCTATTGCTGTAAAAGTGTAGATAATGTGGGTAAACTATTTACCGGTACTCAGAAGCATGATAAGAAAGGGACAGAAAGGAAACGTGAAATGCAGAATTAGGGTTTGTGAGATGTAGACATTGTATCAAAGCAACTTGTTTGAGGCGTTATATAACTTATCCGTCTGACCATATTTTTTCTGCACTGAGAAGAATATGGGAAGGTGAATCAACAGCTTTTATTCAACAGATGGCCAAGTGTAGTCACATTTTATGTTGGAATTGAATATTTGATGATATGAGAATTCAAAGGATGTGTACTGAAGTACATTGAAAAATGTGCATTCCTCAACTCGATGTTTCTCCCTAACATGTTTCACACTGTTTGTTAAGGGCATTTTATGGGATAATGGCGACTGTAAAGATCACTCTCTGAAGTACTAGTTGCGGTGATTTATTTGTCCGCTAATTGTATTCGTTGGGCATTTCCAACGACACTGGAATTCATCTCAATTCATAATCCATTATGTTTGACTTCCGTGAAAATCCACGCCTTTATTCAAAAAACAGTTCGATTAACATGCATGAGAGGACTTACATTCGAGAAATTCCTTCGCCCATTTACTTTGATATAAGTGTTCGAGTCTCAGGATTTCTGTTTAAAGTGACGAAAAACACAAAATTCGTGTATGCTATTATGTCGGCCAAAACAGGGTATCTGTGAGGGAATTTCGACTAGCGACATGACGCTGTGTATATATATTTTATCCTCCATTTGTCTTTCACCTTTTTCACTCCTCATCCTCTCCTGCTCAAGTTAACAAAAAGCTTACTGGATGTTCGCTGGTCTTGCATGTTGAAGACCTTTTTGAGAACAACATATTTTGTGAAAGGATTGACAATTTGTGTGTTGTGCACTGTGAGTAACCATGAATAGTCAGCGGCACACTTATGTCTTTCCAGTTTATTACTGGTTCAGATAACAAGTAGATGAAATTTCGTGCCTATGACCTGTCCTTTAAAACCTCTAGATGACGACAGTCATGCGTGTTCAGGTGTCGGCTAATCGATGAATAATTACCTGTCATATCAGTGTAATTCTCAAGAATATGGCGTCTGCGGAATGACTCTATACTGTTTACGTTACTGAAGAAGGAGGCCCTGGAATATATGAGGCTGAGTGGAATGAACCAGAATTCAAGTAAACCAACTCATGTCCATCTTACCAAAAATAAACTCATATATCGTCCTATTGATGCATCGAATACTTTGTTTACCCACTACCCAGTGATTTATTTCAACTTTTGTGTTCATCATGAATCATGGAACCGTGTTTATTTTAACTTGTAACTTAATTTCGACTGCATTTTCGTAATCGTGCTCCATTATGCATCGCCTCTGAATAATGTATGAGTACAGTTACTCCGAGTAAAGAAAAAACAGCAGCTTTCCCAGATTCAATTGTGGCCATCATTTATTTATTTTGCTCCTCCTCAGCTTCTCAAAGTCCAAAGCCAGCGAAATGAACGCTGATGTCTATCAATTCTAAAACACTGTTGTTCTTGTTTTATTCAAATTCATTAAAAGAAATAAATGAACAATGATTTCACTTCATAGATGGTGGTAACACTTCATTGTCTCACTTTCCCACAACAAAGACAATCTAAATTTTCTGCTCATTTCGATGCTCAATTCCAATTAAGGTTCATCCACTTACAGACACACAACACGCAATTACAAGCAACTTTACCAAGAGGAGAGGAAATAATTTCACAGATGCATAAACCATGCATTATTTCACACAAACTCGAAGATCGGCAGAAAAAGGCGAATATGTTGGCTGAAATAGCAGCCAGAGAAGAATTGTCTTCATGTGAGCGTAGAGAAAATGGAGGCGATGAGCACAACTAATCAACCCACCAACCAACCAACAGCCATCGCGAAAATGTGAAGGAAGTCATTTCGCTTACTCATCTAGGCAGCTTAGCTTACACAACACGTGGCATCAAGCGTGAGGATTTTGAAGTCAGCTACGGTCAGACAAAGTGAAATAGAATATTACCACTTTCTAATCAGTAGGCGAGTTTATTCCACCCAGTATAAGGAACATATTCTGGGTATTCAACACTGACGTCGAAACAATGCTTCCACATGAATCAGAAGCTTATGGCATTGACAGAAACATTTACAACAGTCAGACGAAAACGTTTGTCAACACTTCACTTAAATGAACTAGTACTGAGGGATAGTAGGCCGGAAAACAATAACAGCGAGGAATTCTGATGACAAATCAATCATGAACCCACCGCTTCACATTTATGGAAATCAAAATGAAGGTAAATAGCACATGCGTTGAGGAGACCGTTGACTGATATCACACGCAAGCCTGTTTGATGGTATGTGAATACGACATGCGAAAGAGAGCGGTGGTTCAACGATGACATGATGAGGATTATGTGGGCTGAAAGTGGAGGTTAATTGAGCAGTGTTGGAGTCAGCCACAAAGGGCTGCAGAGAGGAGGATAGTAAAGAGATATGCAGGTGTGGTCCTGTTTTCCACTTGGAACTCAGGAGAATAACAATAATAATAATAATCTGAAAAGGAAGCTCAGATTGGCTAAGACAGCAGTGGACAAAACTAACCTCTGGACCTCTTTTCCAGCCACAGTTGTTCCTACCAGAATTCAATTCACACAGACAATCTCCCACTACACCCCTAAGTGAGTTAGTGAGTTTCAGTAATTTGCTTCAAATCACCAGACAACGATGACAGTTCGCACAGAAGTTAAGGAATGAAGGTGGGTCGGTCCTCGATTTCGTGTTACACCCTAGACAAGCGTTATTTCAACCGTTGGAATCAGTCACCTTCCTTCCGGTACCATAGATTTCATCATGCATCGACCAGGATGCAACTTCCATCTTCGTCTCATGATGACAAACTAATGTGATGCTTGGTCTTCCTCAAAGGGATCACTAGTGTGCATCTGTGATTCATTAGCATTCATGAAATATAACATAACCTACTGATGGAAAAATGACCTGACCATATGTTTGTGGCTCATATTTACTAGCAGCCATGTAGATATCTCAATAGAATTACTTACCCAGTTTAGTTGTTTCTTCCGCATTCTGGGGATTCACGTACGTTTCAAGTTCAATCATAAGAACTGAAAGAAACAAATGGGTGGAAATAAGTGTGAAGTATGTGGATTAATAAATGATTGACTAAAAGTTCTGATAGACTAAATGTTGACTTCTAGGCAACGTGAAATTGGGCTTTCTGTGTTTGTGTAACTAATTATTAACGAAGTAGTGCTGACCTCGATGCGTTATCGATACACCTACAGATAAATGTATATATTTTTGCACAATCTGCTGGTAACCAGTGCTAAGTGACTAGGCCTATCAGTCTCATCTCAGTCTGTAATATACACATACATACAAAATAATCCCCCGAGAGATTATCAGGTTTATTGAAATAGATGGGGCACAATCACTCACGTTGAAGCACCAATTTCCTGCTCTACTTAATAATAATAATTTGCAAGTTACTACCGCAACTAGGTGATGTAACATACATCTGCTGACTTCAAAAATATATATCTCCGAACTTCGATGGAGACGTGCATTTGCAGAAGAGAAGTTTAAAAATGTACTCAGTGTTGCCAGTGACTGAATTTGTTGATTAGCCGTCTACAAATCAAGCAACCGATATGAGTAGCAGGAGGAAGTGAATACCATTCGTTACAGAACAGTATAAAGTCAAGATACAACCGTGAAATTATTTTCGGTGAAATAAGCACATACATTTGGAATTCACAACTTGACAGTATGAATCTGCGTATGCGTCTAGTATTGAATTCGTATCATCTAAAATAGAGAAAAATATTTCCATCGAGTTGTTTAATTAACTATTCATAATTAACCAAGTAAAACATATACATAAATGCAAATTTCTCCCATATGATGAACGCGAAATAATTGCTTCCTGCTGAAGATGTGAGAAGTGGCGGATTTTACCATTTCTGAAGTCCACAAAATAACAAGGAAAATCTCTCTAATCAAAAGTTACACTCATCACACAATGCCTTCAAATGCTCAGAAGTAAAAGTGTCCTTCATTTCTCACTTTTGTCAGAAGGTCCCTGCACCTTCTCAAATCATCATACAAATATTAAGAACACAATTTTCAGCGAAGAGACTCTTTTCAACGAATTTATTATCAAGCTGTACAATCGTATATATATGGTTTTATAAAGAAATTATATCCGGTGAGGGAATTGGGTCAAAGGTGTAAATACATGAAATAATAATAGTATGAAACTAATTTAAAATATTTGTGATTAGGTTCATAGTTTAAGTCAAGTGGAACAATAATTAATGTCATATATAAGATAATACATCAGGTGTATAGATTTTGGGGAGAGGCATATAAATGTAAGATTAATAGACGAATGTAAAATGTTACGTAACATTGTGTGAAATTTGTGTATGGACTACCAAAATCACATAAGACAGGATTACCCCTCCGTCCAATCCTCGATATGGCGGGCTCTCCTTATCACGGAATCGCTCAATGGCTAGCCGAAATATTGGAACCAGTCAGAAGGCAAGTATCTAAGTTTTCCATTGATGATACGTTTAAATTTATTGATAGTATTAAAGATTTTAATGTCTCAGAAAAAGTCCTGTTCTCATTAGATGTCACGTCGCTATTTACCAATGTTCCTCTCATGGAAACTGTTAGCTATTTATGTGAGTATATTGATACACATGGTTTGGAAATAGGTTTACCGACAATCCACCTCAAAGAACTTTTATTGAGATGCACGTTGAATGTTCAGTTCACCTTCAACAATGAGATCTATAGACAGAGAGATGGCATTGCCATGGGATCACCACTGGGTCCTTTGTTAGCTGATTGTTTTATGGCAAAGCTGGAAAATTCTCAACTTAGTCAAACCATCGGGCATTTTGACATTTATAAAAGATACGTAGACGACACTTTCGTCATCTGCGATAAGAACGTAGTTCTTGATGATGTCTTGTTCGCCTTCAACAACTGCCATCCTTCTTTACAATTCACCATTGAAAAGGAATCGGAACTAAGTATTCCGTTTCTTGATGTGTGCCTTAGCAGACGGAATGACGGATCTCTCAAGAGATCGATCCACCGGAAACGTACATGGAACGGACAACTAACTAATTTTTACAGTTGGGTGCCTATTTCCAGGAAAAGGAATTTAATCCATTCACTCTGCTTTAGGATAAGGAAAATTTGTAGTTCTGATTGCGTCGACTCAGAACTGGACTTCCTGAAAGCCACACTCGCAGAAAACGGTTACCCTAACCGATTTATTGACAGCAACATGAAAGATAAGCAGTCTAAACTGGTCACTGACTCAGTTCCAAAGAAAACCCTATTCGTGAACTTGGAATTCAAAGGAGATCAAGCTTCTGATATGCTCAAAAATCGTCTTTCTAAATCAGTTAGTAAAACGTTCCCTGCAGCTAGATTACATATGACGTTCACGAGCCGCAAACTGTTCTCTACCTCTGTAAAAGATAAGCTCCCCCGTCTGACCGCCTCCATGTGCATCTACCAGTTCACCTGCTCTTGTGGAGCAAGGTACATTGGCCGTAGTCAGAGAATGCTCTCCACACGGATACGAGAACATATTCCAGCTTGGTTTTACAAGGGAGAAAGGAAATGTGTGCGAAGCTCTATCTTAGAACACCTCATCGACTCCTGTCACGCGGTCAACCCTGACCATGATTTCAAGGTCTTATATAGAATTCATGCCAACTTCCCGCGTTTTCTTCGTTACAGACTTCTAAAGACAGCTGAGGCCTTGGCAATTCATGACTTTAAGCCAGACCTTTGTGTACAAAAGAAGTATGTACAATCCCTACTGCTGCCTTGGCCGTAGAGGGATAGACATTTATTTATTTTATTATTCTATGTACTTTTCCCTTATTACTTCGATTATTATTATTATTATCATTATTATTATGACTCAAATTCTGAATCTTTTCCACTTGATCTACTTGACATTTTAAACCAAAAATTATTCATGTGTATACTTTTTATCTTTATTTTTACAATATTAAATTCTATGTTATCAAATTTCACACCATGTAACGTAACATTTTACATTCGTCTATTAATCTTACAATTATATGCCTCTCCCCAAAATCTATACACCTGATGTATTATCTTATATATGACATTAATTATTGTTCCACTTGACTTAAACTATGAACCTAATCACAAATATTTTAAATTTATTTCATACTATTATTATTTCATGTATTTACACCTTTGACCTAATTCCCTCACCGGATATAATTTCTTTATAAAACCATATATATACGATTGTACAGCTTGATAATAAATTCGTTGAAAAGAGTCTCTTCGCTGAAATTTGTGTTCTTAATGCTACAAAGGGAATTATTAAATACAAATATTAACTCAAATATGCAATGATGCTGACTTGAGTTTTAATGAGATTGGCTCAATGACTGAATCACTCACTCCCTGTTGGCGGTAATTGTGGGAATGCATGCTAAATTTCGATGGAGGTCAAAGCTTCATATTTACAATGCACAATCAATTCAGTGCAAAGATATCTCTTACTGTCTGTCTAGTGGCACGCATATATCACTGTATGTAGGATATTCAGTTGAGGAGGAGTTCTACGAAAATTTGATGGATGCACTGAATCCTGCTTTATTACTACTAGTTGCTTGTTATGAGATATCGCGCCATGAACGTTTCCAGAAAATTACAGTTGAAATGAATGGTAAATCTAGTAATCGAGTAACACACTACACGTACTATAGTGGAGACTGTAGGCAACACAGAGAGCTTTTATTCTGGTTATATCTTTGTCAAATCTTTTATGAACTAAGAAGTCTTTCTTTCACCTGTCGAGAATTAAAAAGGTAACCTAACTCATACTTCGGAGTTCAACTTGATACTTATGAAATTATTGAATTACAGGAAATCCCGTTGATATTCAGACGTCTAAAAACTGTGTGTTAATTCATTCAAGATTGGTACTGTGTCATACTTGAGTGATGGTTCGATATTGACACTTGTTTTTGTAAATGAAGATGATTTCGGAAGTTCTATTGAACATGGCTCGCTTATCTACGTATTTATTTAAGCAGATCTGATTGACATTACTTCACTGAGGAAGTTGAACTCACCAGCATACAAGTTTCAGGAAATCCAAGAAATTTGTTTTCATTATATAAAATAATTCTTAGCTAAACTAAAATACTCAGATTTCAGGTCTAATACCAGTGACTTTTGATTAATCTGAGTGCAGAACTAACATCAGTTTAGAGCATCTATTTCTCTTAAGTATAGGACTCTTCAACGGTATTCACCAATTACTATACTAGACAACTAACCTTTCACTTTTATCGGGCTGGAACGCAGATCTTGCAATCAATCACTTGGAATCTCCCGTCCCAGGCATTCCTACTTCACTCTATCTGCTACCATAGTCCTACTATCAACCACTGCCTTCACTGACATTTGCACCAGAACGAAACACCCGTTCAGATGATAAATAATTCTCTATCTTATTGCCGTTAATAACTAAATCTACACTGAAATTCCCGTTTAAGCATTTGTAGAGATGGGTAATTTCCTATTTCAAATAAAGGTTAGAAAAACTTTGTACAAAAAATGACACTACAAAAGTGAAAGGTGAATATTTTGATGTCTTGAAAAAGGATTAATTACCAACTTACATTCATGACTAGCATTGGTTTTAGATAAAAGGAGTAGGAGGAAACATAATCCCTGTAGTAATAAATTTCGCATGATTTCAGATCTATCAACAATGTATGTTGTCAGTGTTATCTCCTGCAAAATAATTTTATACCTGAGTGTCTCACATATTGATTTTTTTATAGTTAAACATGAACACACTAGCTGTCTGTGTATATGGTGTTCATATGTTTATTTCATTCTTTCTGAGGTCACACATCTAAAGATGCAGCTACAATTGGCAAGTAACACAGCATACTACGCAGCATAGAAAATCAGTCAGTAGTACATTGGTTACAGAAAACAGCAACAGTATACTGATTTGCTGTGACTGCTGCTATTTATGGCAACCATCAATGTGAAGGTGAATCAACCAATCCTTTCTAACAAAATGGATTGAAACCCACTTAAAATTGAGTAGGGTATCCAAGAGTTAATTCGTAGCTAGTAATTTGATTTGGTTCGAGTTTCACCATAGACAGATAACAGTTGGCGGACTATTCAAAAACAGAAGGAAATAGTGAACATCTGTTTCCTTCGTCTAGTTTGAGACTCATCAGCAGTACTCCTCCACTACAAGTCCGACCCAGCATCTTTCAGTTACATGGAAGCGCGTAGACCTATCAGCCACAAAGACGTCCTAGATGACAAATACATAAATTCTAACATCTACTAATTCGTGATTTTAGCTGAATCTCGGTGAACACTTGCCGCCGATTTTTGTTATCAGAGCTTCTCTGACTGATATCATTCTGTGGTGAAACATGAAACAAATCACATTCTTACAAACTAACTCTCGTAAATCATTCGGATACCTACCAGTGACTACCTGCAGAACTAATTCGCCTGATGTGATAACGCCTGACCAGTTGGGGCCGCCAACCCGGGAGTGAGTATACATTCTTGCCGCGGACGACACTGGCTGGTGCCAGTCACGTTAAATTAACCAATCCGTAGGGGCTAGAATTCAATTATTTGACATATGAAATTAATTGTTTTTTTCGACTGACATTAAACTATCATTATCATCGCAAATATTTTATTTGCATTTCATACTACTATTATTATCGAATGTATTCACACCTTTTATTCAACTCTCTCACCAGATAAAATATCTTAAAGAGAATCATATATACACGATTATACGGCTTGATGATCAATCAATTCGTTGGAAAGAGTCGATTCGCTGAATACAATAACGGCCAAGAATGCCTTCTCACTTTTCAACACTCTTTCTTACATAAAGTAGATTTCATATGGTTATTATATGAATTGGTGAAATTATTCCTACATTCTGGCTTACTGGAAGACCAATTAGACTGACTACAATGCACTGAGTGCTGAAAGAGTAAACTACACAATCAAGTGAGTATGAAATAGATTTAGTAGAGAAATATAAACGCAAAAATTTCAATATAACAAGCAAAGAATAAACAAAGTTAACTTAACCAGATAAGATCATCAAAGGTTCACATCAGTATCACGTTGCACACATAACTCAATTAATACTAAATTTACTTCACTCAGCTAAAGTTAATGAGATGAGAATAATTTCATAATATTCAACATAGAAGATACCGCAGTATATAGGTCAAACACAGAAAGCCGAAGAAAAGAAGAAAAATAAATAAAAGTAGTAGTAGGCTGTTAATAAATCGTGAGAAATACTGGAAAATAAAATCTGATAGCTTTTATGGAATTCTGTAGACCAGATGAAGTTATACGTAGAACGATACTTCATTTTATTGTGATACCTGTGAACAATAGTATGCATTTTTCTCTCCACGAAATACCTTCAAGTTCCAAGCTTAGTATTCTCTGGCTCAGCTGGAATAATGGTAGATTGCATGTGTATGAATTAGACTGTGTGGATACATGTGTGTTCCCAGCCTAAATTTACAAGGTGGTAAAAATGAGTCAGCTAACCGTCTTTAACTCTAGGGGCTCATGCTTTTTCGTGCTATCATGCTCGGTGGTATTCGGTTGTGTGTGTGTGTGTGTGTGACTTTAAGTTGATGTAAATCTATGCAGTTGTGAAACGGAATCATTTGAAATAGCCTAAAAACGCGTTATTTTTCAAACCTTTACTCCCTGATACTATTTAATAATACAGTGTGTATGCCAGAGATTTACTACTATCGCTTATTTAGGTAAAGTATACGAGGGCTAGCGTCCTTCTCTTCAGTACAGCCTAATTTGCATTCGTGGAACGAGAAATAGGTTTTAAGTGTCTTGGTGATTGCTTCTTACAACCTGAACAAAATATTTCTGACTGCATTTTGATGGCGGGCCACCTACCATGGTAGTCGTGCTGCAAACGTGGCCGATGGAACTCATTCCACTGCAAACGCAGGAATAGACGCTTGACAGTAATTTTTGTGCAGCCAAAGAGAAAAGTTTATTATCCGTGATTTGTCGTGCGTCTCTTTCATAGCAATTCTGGTTCATAATATGGCTCACCTTTGCTGCACGCTTCACAAGTCATCAAGTCTCCTAGAACAAATGCTGTGCCCCATCCTCTCAGCTATAATCCGTTCTCAAAGTCCATTAATACGATAAGGGGTGCAGTATTTCATCAAAATGATAATGCAATTCAGTTGTACATTTTTTAAGCCTCACAGATATTGACTGGGTAACTAAAGCCATCAAAATCACCATACTGATAGGCATTTTGAGAACTATACCTTTATTTATTACTGTAACAATGAAATGTGTGAGATCACCAGGCAAATTTTTCCCACGCCGAAATTGCACAGTGTGGCCTGACATTTTGCGCCCCGGAATGCGTTTAGGAAAACACAAGTCATGAGGTGAGGTTCACGAGACCCTTCAAACTTGTCAATAGGTAAAAGAATTCGAAGAGTTCTCCTTAAGTCTGCCAAAGCATTCTCCATCAAGCACCTGAAACCCGATTTGTGTTCAGAAAGAGTCTGTTATCTGTCTTTCTTTGCACTGGTAACTGGATATTTTCACCCTCGATTCCATCTGATTACGTGGTGCCGAAAGTTTCCATTGTGTATGATCCTTATAGTTCGGGACGAAGTGTTCATTATTATATATATATTTTATGATTGTGTGCATATATTGATTGATTTTTGATATAATGGAAAACTTGGACATTGTAGTATAGTATATCTCCATTATGGATACATTTTTATTTCGATAAAATCCCACATTAATCTGCTGTCATATTTGCTGTTTAGAGAACAAATTATTATTCATATTTTCATGAATGTACGACATGATTGCGATATGATATTGATATTATTAGGAGTGATAATTTGTAGTCGAAACGTCAAATATTATAGTATAACACTACTTAATTTTTGAAAATAAAAACATTATCGGTATTGATTGATTTTTGTTTAAAAATGAACTCTCTGTTAGTATAATAAAAATGTTTCTGTAGATATACTTAATGATGACTTTTAGCTTTAAGCAGATGATGAGAAGCCAATGAAATAAATAATGTTACCAGCTTATTCTGTAAAATCATTTGTCCTCATTTGCGATCGTGTAACACGTACTTGGTAATTCACTAAGTACAGTATGAGGTATCATCATAATTTGCCCTTGGAGAATACAGGAGTTTTATCTTAGAAAAAAACAGCCTGTATATTAAAGTAAAATGAACATATATAATCAGTCAAATAATTATGAAATTAAATCCTTTTTGAACCGAAATTTTTCAGGTGACCTGTGATTTGACTTTCATCCATAATGTATCACAAATTTGTGGTGGAATGTTTGCTATGTATATAAAATAAAACAAACGTTTACTAATTCCAAGTTTGATGATGGTTTGATATCAATTAGAGAAGCGCTGAAGAACACCAGGGAGTGTTAGACAGCTGTTTTGTCAGCCGAATTTGAGACTCATTGGCAGTACGTCAGCAATCGTGTTTGAGTTAAGGACCTTCCGATTGAAGTACAAGCTTGTAGAGAATTCCGCTAATGAGACCTTACTCAGCCTGAGAGCACACGAATTCTAGCCCCTACGGATTGGTTAATTTAACGTGACTGGCACCAGCCAGTGTCGTCCGCGGCAAGAATTTATACTCACTCCCGGGTTGGCGGCCCCAACTGGTCAGGCGTTATCACATCAGGCGAATTAGTTCTGCAGGTAGTCACTGGTAGGTATCCGAATGATTTACGAGAGTTAGTTTGTAAGAATGTGATTTGTTTCATGTTTCACCACAGAATGATATCAGTCAGAGAAGCTCTGATAACAAAAATCGGCGGTAAGTGTTCACCGAGATTCAGCTAAAATCACGAATTAGTAGATGTTAGAATTTATGTATTTGTCATCTAGGACGTCTTTGTGGCTGATAGGTCTACGCGCTTCCATGTAACTGAAAGATGCTGGGTCGGACTTGTAGTGGAGGAGTACTGCTGATGAGTCTCAAACTAGACGAAGGAAACAGATGTTCACTATTTCCTTCTGTTTTTGAATAGTCCGCCAACTGTTATCTGTCTATGGTGAAACTCGAACCAAATCAAATTACTAGCTACGAATTAACTCTTGGATACCCTACTCAATTTTAAGTGGGTTTCAATCCATTTTGTTAGAAAGGATTGGTTGATTCACCTTCACATTGATGGTTGCCATAAATAGCAGCAGTCACAGCAAATCAGTATACTGTTGCTGTTTTCTGTAACCAATGTACTACTGACTGATTTTCTATGCTGCGTAGTATGCTGTGTTACTTGCCAATTGTAGCTGCATCTTTAGATGTGTGACCTCAGAAAGAATGAAATAAACATATGAACACCATATACACAGACAGCTAGTGTGTTCATGTTTAACTATAAAAAAATCAATATGTGAGACACTCAGGTATAAAATTATTTTGCAGGAGATAACACTGACAACATACATTGTTGATAGATCTGAAATCATGCGAAATTTATTACTACAGGGATTATGTTTCCTCCTACTCCTTTTATCTAAAACCTATGCTAGTCATGAATGTAAGTTGGTAATTAATCCTTTTTTAAGACATCAAAATATTCACCTTTCACTTTTGTAGTGTCATTTTTTGGACAAAGTTTTTCTAACCTTTATTTGAAATAGGCAATTACCCATCTCTACAAATGCTTAAACGGGAATTTCAGTGTAGATTTAGTTATTAACGGCAATAAGATAGAGAATTATTTATCATCTGAACGGGTGTTTCGTTCTGGTGCAAATGTCAGTGAAGGCAGTGGTTGATAGTAGGACTATGGTAGCAGATAGAGTGAAGTAGGAATGCCTGGGACGGGAGATTCCAAGTGATTGATTGCAAGATCTGCGTTCCAGCCCGATAAAAGTGAAAGGTTAGTTGTCTAGTATAGTAATTGGTGAATACCGTTGAAGAGTCCTATACTTAAGAGAAATAGATGCTCTAAACTGATGTTAGTTCTGCACTCAGATTAATCAAAAGTCACTGGTATTAGACCTGAAATCTGAGTATTTTAGTTTAGCTAAGAATTATTTTATATAATGAAAACAAATTTCTTGGATTTCCTGAAACTTGTATGCTGGTGAGTTCAACTTCCTCAGTGAAGTAAAGTCAATCAGATCTGCTTAAATAAATACGTAGATAAGCGAGCCATGTTCAATAGAACTTCCGAAATCATCTTCATTTACAAAAACAAGTGTCAATATCGAACCATCACTCAAGTATGACACAGTACCAATCTTGAATGAATTAACACACAGTTTTTAGACGTCTGAATATCTACGGGATTTCCCGTAATTTAATAATTTCATAAGTATCAAGTTGAACTCCGAAGTATGAGTTAGGTTACCTTTTTAATTCTCGACAGGTGAAAGAAAGACTTCATAGTTCATAAAAGATTTGACAAAGATATAACCCGAATAAAAGCTCTCTGTGTTGCCTACAGTCTCCACTATAGTACGTGTAGTGTGTTACTCGATTACTAGATTTACCATTCATTTCAACTGTAATTTTCTGGAAACGTTCATGGCGCGATATCTCATAACAAGCAACTAGTAGTAATAAAGCAGGATTCAGTGCATCCATCAAATTTTCGTAGAACTCCTCCTCAACTGAATATCCTACATACAGTGATATATGCGTGCCACTAGACAGACAGTAAGAGATATCTTTGCACTGAATTGATTGTGCATTGTAAATATGAAGCTTTGACCTCCATCGAAATTTAGCATGCATTCCCACAATTACCGCCAACAGGGAGTGAGTGATTCAGTCATTGAGCCAATCTCATTAAAACTCAAGTCAGCATCATTGCATATTTGAGTTAATATTTGTATTTAATAATTCCCTTTGTAGCATTAAGAACACAAATTTCAGCGAAGAGACTCTTTTCAACGAATTTATTATCAAGCTGTACAATCGTATATATATGGTTTTATAAAGAAATTATATCCGGTGAGGGAATTAGGTCAAAGGTGTAAATACATGAAATAATAATAGTATGAAATAAATTTAAAATATTTGTGATTAGGTTCATAGTTTAAGTCAAGTGGAACAATAATTAATGTCATATATAAGATAATACATCAGGTGTATAGATTTTGGGGAGAGGCATATAATTGTAAGATTAATAGACGAATGTAAAATGTTACGTAACATGGTGTGAAATTTGATAACATAGAATTTAATATTGTAAAAATAAAGATAAAAAGTATACACATGAATAATTTTTGGTTTAAAATGTCAAGTAGATCAAGTGGAAAAGATTCAGAATGAGTCATAATAATAATGATAATAATAATAATAATCGAAGTAATAAGGGAAAAGTACATAGAATAATAAAATAAATAAATGTCTATCCCTCTACGGCCAAGGCAGCAGTAGGGATTGTACATACTTCTTTTGTACACAAAGGTCTGGCTTAAAGTCATGAATTGCCAAGGCCTCAGCTGTCTTTAGAAGTCTGTAACGAAGAAAACGCGGGAAGTTGGCATGAATTCTATATAAGACCTTGAAATCATGGTCAGGGTTGACCGCGTGACAGGAGTCGATGAGGTGTTCTAAGATAGAGCTTCGCACACATTTCCTTTCTCCCTTGTAAAACCAAGCTGGAATATGTTCTCGTATCCGTGTGGAGAGCATTCTCTGACTACGGCCAATGTACCTTGCTCCACAAGAGCAGGTGAACTGGTAGATGCACATGGAGGCGGTCAGACGGGGGAGCTTATCTTTTACAGAGGTAGAGAACAGTTTGCGGCTCGTGAACGTCATATGTAATCTAGCTGCAGGGAACGTTTTACTAACTGATTTAGAAAGACGATTTTTGAGCATATCAGAAGCTTGATCTCCTTTGAATTCCAAGTTCACGAATAGGGTTTTCTTTGGAACTGAGTCAGTGACCAGTTTAGACTGCTTATCTTTCATGTTGCTGTCAATAAATCGGTTAGGGTAACCGTTTTCTGCGAGTGTGGCTTTCAGGAAGTCCAGTTCTGAGTCGACGCAATCAGAACTACAAATTTTCCTTATCCTAAAGCAGAGTGAATGGATTAAATTCCTTTTCCTGGAAATAGGCACCCAACTGTAAAAATTAGTTAGTTGTCCGTTCCATGTACGTTTCCGGTGGATCGATCTCTTGAGAGATCCGTCATTCCGTCTGCTAAGGCACACATCAAGAAACGGAATACTTAGTTCCGATTCCTTTTCAATGGTGAATTGTAAAGAAGGATGGCAGTTGTTGAAGGCGAACAAGACATCATCAAGAACTACGTTCTTATCGCAGATGACGAAAGTGTCGTCTACGTATCTTTTATAAATGTCAAAATGCCCGATGGTTTGACTAAGTTGAGAATTTTCCAGCTTTGCCATAAAACAATCAGCTAACAAAGGACCCAGTGGTGATCCCATGGCAATGCCATCTCTCTGTCTATAGATCTCATTGTTGAAGGTGAACTGAACATTCAACGTGCATCTCAATAAAATTTCTTTGAGGTGGATTGTCGGTAAACCTATTTCCAAACCATGTGTATCAATATACTCACATAAATAGCTAACAGTTTCCATGAGAGGAACATTGGTAAATAGCGACGTGACATCTAATGAGAACAGGACTTTTTCTGAGACATTAAAATCTTTAATACTATCAATAAATTTAAACGTATCATCAATGGAAAACTTAGATACTTGCCTTCTGACTGGTTCCAATATTTCGGCTAGCCATTGAGCGATTCCGTGATAAGGAGAGCCCGCCATATCGAGGATTGGACGGAGGGGTAATCCTGTCTTATGTGATTTTGGTAGTCCATACACAAATTTCACACAATGTTACGTAACATTTTACATTCGTCTATTAATCTTACATTTATATGCCTCTCCCCAAAATTTATACACCTGATGTATTATCTTATATATGACATTAATTATTGTTCCACTTGACTTAAACTATGAACCTAATCACAAATATTTTAAATTAGTTTCATACTATTATTATTTCATGTATTTACACCTTTGACCCAATTCCCTCACCGGATATAATTTCTTTATAAAACCATATATATACGATTGTACAGCTTGATAATAAATTCGTTGAAAAGAGTCTCTTCGCTGAAAATTGTGTACTTAATATTTGTATGATGATTTGAGAAGGTGCAGGGACCTTCTGACAAAAGTGAGAAATGAAGGACACTTTTACTTCTGAGCGTTTGAAGGCATTGTGTGATGAGTGTAACTTTTGATTAGAGAGATTTTCCTTGTTATTTTGTGGATTTCAGAAATGGTAAAATCCGCCACTTCTCACATCTTCAGCAGGGAGCAATTATTTCGCGTTCATCATATGGGAGAAGTTTCCATTTATGTATATGTTTTACTTGGTTAATTATGAATAGTTAATTAAATAACTCGATGGAAATATTTTTCTCTATTTTAGATGATACGAATTCAATACTAGACGCATACGCAGATTCATACTGTCAAGTTGTGAATTCCAAATGTATGTGCTTATTTCACCGAAAATAATTTCACGGTTGTATCTTGACTTTATACTGTTCTGTAACGAATGGTATTCACTTCCTCCTGCTACTCATATCGGTTGCTTTGATTTGTAGACGGCTAATCAACAACTTCAGTCACTGGCAACACTGAGTACATTTTTAAACTTCTCTTCTGCAAATGCACGTCTCCATCGAAGTTCGGAGATATATATTTTTGAAGTCAGCAGATGTATGTTACATCACCTAGTTGCGGTAGTAACTTGCAAATTATTATTATTAAGTAGAGCAGGAAATTGGTGCTTCAACGTGAGTGATTGTGCCCCATCTATTTCAATAAACCTGATAATCTCTCGGGGGATTATTTTGTATGTATGTGTATATTACAGACTGAGATGAGACTGATAGGCCTAGTCACTTAGCACTGGTTACCAGCAGATTGTGCAAAAATATATACATTTATCTGTAGGTGTATCGATAACGCATCGAGGTCAGCACTACTTCGTTAATAATTAGTTACACAAACACAGAAAGCCCAATTTCACGTTGCCTAGAAGTCAACATTTAGTCTATCAGAACTTTTAGTCAATCATTTATTAATCCACATACTTCACACTTATTTCCACCCATTTGTTTCTTTCAGTTCTTATGATTGAACTTGAAACGTACGTGAATCCCCAGAATGCGGAAGAAACAACTAAACTGGGTAAGTAATTCTATTGAGATATCTACATGGCTGCTAGTAAATATGAGCCACAAACATATGGTCAGGTCATTTTTCCATCAGTAGGTTATGTTATATTTCATGAATGCTAATGAATCACAGATGCACACTAGTGATCCCTTTGAGGAAGACCAAGCATCACATTAGTTTGTCATCATGAGACGAAGATGGAAGTTGCATCCTGGTCGATGCATGATGAAATCTATGGTACCGGAAGGAAGGTGACTGATTCCAACGGTTGAAATAACGCTTGTCTAGGGTGTAACACGAAATCGAGGACCGACCCACCTTCATTCCTTAACTTCTGTGCGAACTGTCATCGTTGTCTGGTGATTTGAAGCAAATTACTGAAACTCACTAACTCACTTAGGGGTGTAGTGGGAGATTGTCTGTGTGAATTGAATTCTGGTAGGAACAACTGTGGCTGGAAAAGAGGTCCAGAGGTTAGTTTTGTCCACTGCTGTCTTAGCCACTCTGAGCTTCCTTTTCAGATTATTATTATTATTGTTATTCTCCTGAGTTCCAAGTGGAAAACAGGACCACACCTGCATATCTCTTTACTATCCTCCTCTCTGCAGCCCTTTGTGGCTGACTCCAACACTGCTCAATTAACCTCCACTTTCAGCCCACATAATCCTCATCATGTCATCGTTGAACCACCGCTCGCTTTCGCATGTCGTATTCACATACCATTAAACAGGCCTGCGTGTGATTTCAGTCAACGGTCTCCTCAACGCATGTGCTATTACCTTCATTTTGATTTCCATAAATGTGAAGCGGTGGGTTCATGATTGATTTGTCATCAGAATTCCTCGCTGTTATTGTTTTCCGGCCTACTATCCCTCAGTACTAGTTCATTTAAGTGAAGTGTTGACAAACGTTTTCGTCTGACTGTTGTAAATGTTTCTGTCAATGCCATAAGCTTCTGATTCATGTGGAAGCATTGTTTCGACGTCAGTGTTGAATACCCAGAATATGTTCCTTATACTGGGTGGAATAAACTCGCCTACTGATTAGAAAGTGGTAATATTCTATTTCACTTTGTTTGACCCTAGCTGACTTCAAAATCCTCACGCTTGATGCCACGTGTTGTGTAAGCTAAGCTGCCTAGATGAGTAAGCGAAATGACTTCCTTCACATTTTCGCGATGGCTGTTGGTTGGTTGGTGGGTGATTAGTTGTGCTCATCGCCTCCATTTTCTCTACGCTCACATGAAGACAATTCTTCTCTGGCTGCTATTTCAGCCAACATATTCGCCTTTTTCTGCCGATCTTCGAGTTTGTGTGAAATAATGCATAAACCATCGACGAAGTTCAAACCTTCTTTAGTCTGCTTGTGGCACCAACGTATGATAATCCTCTCACTGTTGACTGTCTGTTCACGCTCCAGTTGACCATAACTAGGAGTACCACCAGCGATCAGCCTTATTGAGCCTTCCGTTGTGGATCACCTGACATTCGCCATATTCATGTAGCTGTTTGCGGCAATGCACTCCGTAGTTTCCATTGCTGTCGAAGGTCTTCTCAAGGTCAATGAAGCTGATGAGAATATGTAATTTTACTCATGTGCTCTTTTCGGTGCTAAAGCGTGGCTTTGCGTTTCCATCCGTACATAAATCGGTTTTCTTGTATACAGCTTGTAACTGGAATAGTTTTTTATTCAAAGCATCATTCAGTCTCTCCGGGATGACACGAGCTGATATTTTAGTTTGATTTGGCGAAGTCGGATTCTCACCTAGTTCTCTCATGTGCTTAAGTCACCCCTTTTTTCCAGTTCGACAAGATTTCCTATCCTTTTGACCGCCATATCACAATCCTCCATCAAAAAGCTTTTGCATCAGTGGCGTGATTATATCCACTTAGGTGCTTTCGAAGTAATACCATCTGTTTCTGTCGCTTTCCCGACCACCACTAACTTCTAAATGTTTGCTTTTGTTGGAGGATCGGTATTCACATCGAGTACTGTGCCTGCCGTTAATGGTTTTAATGGATGATTTGCGTGTGATTGTCCATTAAAGAATTTACTTCGTTTCTCTTCATTTCTGTTCAGTGTCCCTTCATTGATTTCATCCTTGATGGTTTCATCTAGACTACCGACGTGTTAAACAGATGTAGTATTCTGAGGTTTCCTCCCTGCAAAATACTCCGCTTCCCTTGACAGTATGTCGCATTTGACCCTCTTCTTGATTTATGTCAAGCATACTGAGTCACCGCATTCCTGAGAGTGACATGGGGATTATCTGATATTTGGTGTTTTCAAGTGATAAAACCCATATCATTTCGTGTATTTTATATTGCTGCCTGCTGTAAACAACTGAGTGAAGCCACGTAAGTATGTCAAGGATCCACCGTCTTCATGCTTTTCAACCACAACCTCTCGACCGACTAAGGGTTGTTTCCTCTTACTTTGATTCCATTTTCGCCTTCTGATGTTGTACATTGGTGTCGCGTACATTTCAACTTGTAGTTATCTGTGAAATTATTTCCTCTCCTCTTGGTAAAGTTGCTTGTAATTGCGTGTTGTGTGTCTGTAAGTGGATGAACCTTAATTGGAATTGAGCATCGAAATGAGCAGAAAATTTAGATTGTCTTTGTTGTGGGAAAGTGAGACAATGAAGTGTTACCACCATCTATGAAGTGAAATCATTGTTCATTTATTTCTTTTAATGAATTTGAATAAAACAAGAACAACAGTGTTTGTAGAATTGATAGACATCAGCGTTCATTTCGCTGGCTTTGGACTTTGAGAAGCTGAGGAGGAGCAAAATAAATAAATGATGGCCACAATTGAATCTGGAAAGCTGCTGTTTTTTCTTTACTCGGAGTAACTGTACTCATACATTATTCAGAGGCGATGCATAATGGAGCACGATTACGAAAATGCAGTCGAAATTAAGTTACAAGTTAAAATAAACACGGTTCCATGATTTATGATGAACACAAAAGTTGAAATAAATCACTGGGTAGTGGGTAAACAAAGTATTCGATGCATCAATAGGACGATATATGAGTTTATTTTTGGTAAGATGGACATGAGTTGGTTTACTTGAATTCTGGTTCATTCCACTCAGCCTCATATATTCCAGGGCCTCCTTCTTCAGTAACGTAAACAGTATAGAGTCATTCCGCAGACGCCATATTCTTGAGAATTACACTGATATGACAGGTAATTATTCATCGATTAGCCGACACCTGAACACGCATGACTGTCGTCATCTAGAGGTTTTAAAGGACAGGTCATAGGCACGAAATTTCATCTACTTGTTATCTGAACCAGTAATAAACTGGAAAGACATAAGTGTGCCGCTGACTATTCATGGTTACTCACAGTGCACAACACACAAATTGTCAATCCTTTCACAAAATATGTTGTTCTCAAAAAGGTCTTCAACATGCAAGACCAGCGAACATCCAGTAAGCTTTTTGTTAACTTGAGCAGGAGAGGATGAGGAGTGAAAAAGGTGAAAGACAAATGGAGGATAAAATATATATACACAGCGTCATGTCGCTAGTCGAAATTCCCTCACAGATACCCTGTTTTGGCCGACATAATAGCATACACGAATTTTGTGTTTTTCGTCACTTTAAACAGAAATCCTGAGACTCGAACACTTATATCAAAGTAAATGGGCGAAGGAATTTCTCGAATGTAAGTCCTCTCATGCATGTTAATCGAACTGTTTTTGAATAAAGGCGTGATTTTCACGGAAGTCAAACATAATGGATTATGAATTGAGATGAATTCCAGTGTCGTTGGAAATGCCCAACGAATACAATTAGCGGACAAATAAATCACCGCAACTAGTACTTCAGAGAGTGATCTTTACAGTCGCCATTATCCCATAAAATGCCCTTAACAAACAGTGTGAAACATGTTAGGGAGAAACATCGAGTTGAGGAATGCACATTTTCCAATGTACTTCAGTACACATCCTTTGAATTCTCATATCATCAAATATTCAATTCCAACATAAAATGTGACTACACTTGGCCATCTGTTGAATAAAAGCTGTTGATTCACCTTCCCATATTCTTCTCAGTGCAGAAAAAATATGGTCAGACGGATAAGTTATATAACGCCTCAAACAAGTTGCTTTGATACAATGTCTACATCTCACAAACCCTAATTCTGCATTTCACGTTTCCTTTCTGTCCCTTTCTTATCATGCTTCTGAGTACCGGTAAATAGTTTACCCACATTATCTACACTTTTACAGCAATAGGTGCCAAAGATAAGAAGCTCATGAATCTTTATAACGGTAGGTTATATCATCATAAAATAAGAGACGAGGTGCATGAGACAAATCATTTGGTATGTGAAGACAAAATCATCTTGTTACTGTTTGTTGAATGAATGTCAGCCTGAAATCTCTTTGTGCAGCAGATGTCACCGGAGATGTTTATCTTGATAATGGTAACAAGTGAAAGCGTTATCGCTAGTCTATGGGAATGTAATCTAATCCATATAATGAAGCATCTTAAATATGTCACCAATTCAATCAGGAGTGACGTGGTATTCAGAAGCGAAACAATTTCCTCCACCATCCACTTTCTCGACAATGTCCTCTTCAATATTAGCTTGTTCAATACATGCATGATATAGTGAAACAGTATGCATCACTGATAACATTCCAAATACAATTTAAGGCCATTTATTTCATTTGAATCACTTGGAAACTTAGATTTCCTTGATTATATCTAATTTTCCAATTTTCATCAAATGTCGAGTTGTTGAACAAATCCACAGTTAATCTGTTAGATTACAAAATTACTACTGCTATTCGTTCTCTGATTTCCAGGGTGAAACATCGAGATGCGTACTCTCAATGATGTTTTGAATGGCTGAGTCCAGAACATTAGTACAGTAATAATGTAGGTGCTAGTAGATGTCCTCGTCTTAACCTGTAGGGATCCAGTAAACACTGCATTGTGAAGTACTTCGTATTTGGTATAATCATATGCCTGTTGGATGAGAAGCATCAGAGTATGCAGCACTCAGATGTGTTGGTAGAGCAAACAAGGTACTTCAGCGTCGAATCTGTCGAAAGTCTTCGCAGATTTGATAAGGATGGGGTAAACAGTTGACTTCCATTCTAGACCATATTATATGATGATTTGCAGTTGTACAGTGAGATTCGCTCACGATTTGTCTCCCTTCAAACCAAATCAACCATACTGGCAACATTCATTCATGGTTTCTGCTGAGAGAGGTGTGCCTAGCTATTCTATTTAAAAATGACTGTTCGATTGTAATGAAACTTTTTTAATGTACGAAATGTTATCTGTTTATAGGTGAACTTAATTCACACCTTCCTACTATCAAATGTATTAATGCATGCTGTAGATTTTTGGCGATTCGAGTAATGAAATATTTACCAAACATTGCTTCATTTTCTCATAGATGAATACAGGAAGGCATTGGAAGACGATACTGCTTTCCAGCACAACATTTTTGGTATGATTGAGTTTCCTAACTAAAATTCGTATTACTTCTTAATCTGACATTTATCGGTGCATTGAAATAAGGTGACAGGTTCTATGGATAATGTACACAATATTTTAACCTGGTGTTTTGTGTCTAGTCATAGTTTTAATCTACAATCATACTTGCTTTTCAACCAGACCAGCCACACTCCTCTAACAAAATATTCATCAGAGGAATCCCGTGAGGACTAATCTGATTACCCTTAAGATATTGCTTATCGAGGTGAACGTCTTCTTTATTTGTTCCTTATATCGATTCAATATTATGGTCCACTGTTACGACTGATCACATTTCAATGATATTCATAAGATCTCCAGGTCATTTGTCTACTGATTGATGACATTATCATTTCAACTGATGATAATTTTCATAGATTGTATATATGTAGTCAACTCGCTTCTTAATCTTCAACAAAAATATTACCACATTCACAAGACGTTATGCATGGCTTAGGTGAATTCGATGGGTGATGCTTGATATTACGATGAAATCTGTTAGGTCATATAAACTGAGTCACGCTTAGACTACTGTTCAAACAATCATGAGGTCCCAATTTTACAAACCTCATGAGTAATCATTATAACTACTGAATTTACTTTTATTCTTTCAGCTCATAGATCGTTATACAATCGTATGAAAAGGTATATTTCGAATAAATGGGAAAATCGAAAAAAGCTCGATATCGCAGAAGGTAATATTTTTATGATTCCACTATTTAGAAAGGCAGTAAGTTATTCGATATATTGTAAGAAAGTAAATACTCTTCTTCTGTAATTTGGCGAAGTGCGTAAAGTCGCAGTGAACGTCTCTTGCTTATGCACATTGGAACGGTGATATTTCGGCATAAGCGCCACGTTCACGAGTATGAATTCTGAATGGGCGAGAGGGAAAACACGATACTTCATTTACTGACAGTCTTAAATCAAATCCAGAATGAATGAGTGGCGATGAAGGAAAAAAGGACTTATTGTTGGATTGTTCTGCGCAATTCACTGGTTTACCTCATTGAATTATTGGCATGATAGTGTGTATTTTGAAAATGCTTGGATTCTGCGATTTTCTCACCAGCACTAATATTCACACTTGATAGAGAATGATGATCGTATCTCAGCACTAAAGCGTTTTCAAAATAACAGAGAGTAGTTAAGGGAGTCAGTGATAGTAGGGAATCACCACTCATAAATTCATTTCTGCATATTTTGTCATTCGAATAAGTCGAAAATCGACTACTTGCCATCCATATGTGGTTGAGAGTACACTTACGCGATGGTTCAATACCATTTCCTAACGAAGTTTTATACTCAGCAAGCGAGTAAATTATTATGGTGTCATTTGAATTGACGTCAGCTGAATCCATTCTTTGAATAAATCGACTATGATTATTTTGGATTCATGTGACAACTCGAAGTTAAATGACAGTGTGATGTATCATTTGCAGGAAAATTTTTCACGGAGACGTCAGACAATTTGAGAAAATACAGAGGTTGGTTTTCTTTCACTTAGAAGTTAATTTTTCCTAATTTATTAACTCTGCTGAAATATCTCGCTTGATTTCGTGAATATTAGTTCATCTGATCTAATTAACATACATATTTACAATTCCATTGAAATGTGGTGATACTTATTCGTAATAAACCATATCTGAATATCTTTGGTGACATTCACATACAGCACCTAGTTGATTGTTCAACTGAATTCTTGATTTGTTTGAATATGTGGAAAAGCTGTCTCGATGCATTCGAAAACTATCCCTGCCGAATTCATTGGCATCAGGATATTCAGTTCTGATATACGAAACACCGGCGTTACAGTATCGGACTATAGACAGGTGGATTTTCATCGGAACTGTGTTAACTGAAATATCATCTTTTCGGGCAGTAAGAAGTTGTATCTGTGAAAATGAACACTGTTGTTCACATTTTCTCACTAACAAGTACAAAATTGTTTTAGTATTGTTTGTTGCGAAATGTGTGTGTGTCTGTTGAACATCCATGCCTTAAATAATATGTTTTACCCATAAATATTGGACACAGATATATTGACGCAGTGAAGTATCAGTTTGACAGTAGGAGAATGAAGGTTTGGTTTGATGTGGTTGTGTTCTCTGAACTAGATAGTTATTCTGCGAAGCTTCCATCGTCATATTGGGTGACATCTTCAGCTTATACTTCAACTTGAAGTGAGCTTTTAGATCTCTTCAGGAGTTTATTCATCATCTCTCCTGATGATCTTGGACGTAATTGGTTGTTTTCGTGTGTTTTCACACCTTCTAGGTGACTCGTATTGGAACTGATTGTTTCTTTGACTTGAACTTTGACCCATTGTGTGTGAAGTTTCTTTCTTATCGGTTGATAAACTTTGTCTATCTCTCTGTGTCTATTGACTGATGATTCACTGGAATGCCAAGCTTCTAAAAGCTCTCTAGCATTCTTGTTGTTTCCTCTGTCTAATATTTGAACGTTGGTTATCCCAGTCGAGTTGATGACCTTGGTTGTCTGTATGTAGTGAGGCGATATGAGTGATAGAGTGGATGTCATGTCTTTTGACGACTAGATTATGTTCGACGATACAAAGATGAAGAGGATGTCCACTTTTACTAATGTAGTGCTTTCCACAGTTGTCGCAATTTATTTTGTAGATGATGTTGGTTTTATCTTCTATCGCCGTTGAGTCTTTTGGTTGGCATAGACCTGAGTGAAGTGACTTTTTTGGTGTGTTTACGATGTCAATTCCTAAAGAATTGAAGGGTCTTGTAGTAATTTCTGAGATATCCTTTATATATGGTAAGGCGATTTTCTTTGTGCTTTCCTTGATGGCTTTTGGTTTGATAGGTTGGCTTGGTGGTGTATGCCTTTTGATGAAATTCCGTGGATATCCATTCTTTTGGAAGACGTCCATGAGATGTGTTTTTTCAATTTTCCATAAGGTGGGAGTGCTGCAATGAGTCCTTACCCTCTTGATTAGTGTTTGTATGCAATTTCTTTTGTGTGTCATTGGATTGTTTCTGTTGTGATTCAGGATTTGTTCCTTTCGGGTTTCTCATGTTTCATCGTACCGCTGAATCATTTGCTCTCTATGAATTAAAATCCATCTCCTTGCAATGTGTTGTTTTTAATCTAATGAATTTACCTTCATATTCTACTTATAACTCTTACCAGTAGCACACATCAAATCAGCCCTCATCATGCAGACAGTGCTGAAAACGTAGCATGTCCTTATAAATACACTTTGTTACATATGAAACCATCGACACATATTTTTATACAATGATTTCACAAATTATTGTGTACAAGTTCAATATTCTACGAAAAAGATTATTGTTCCATATTGACAAAGTCGAGTCAACATTGAAGATGGGCACAGATGCTGTAGAAATACAGTTTACATCTAGTGAAAGTATTTATTTTACTGGTATCAGTAACTATTCAAAATATCATGTGGTAAGTTGAACATTATCAACAGTATAGGCATTTATTGTGACAGTCAGTAGCCATTGCATTATTAGGAATATTTCACGTTGAAGAATACACAATGAAACACTTCATACTTTTGGATACTGTGAAATTATAGCTGAGATTGGAATAAAAAAGAAGGATTTCAGAGAAGCAAAGAAAGCAGTGAATACATCCAAAGGTAAAATAATTGTGTAAATTGGTATTGCACACTACATTCACGAATAATGAACTGTTAGTATGACAATTCATTCGTCATTGTGTTTATAGTCAGTCGTTAGGCGATCTATTTACTCATGAATAACAGACACATTGCCTAGGTTATATTAGATAGCCTACTCATTATTAGTATAATATCATCTTAAAATATTAGGAAGACCAGTTTTATCACCGATGAGTCGCATTCCTTTCATGAGAAGTGAACCGAACCTTTGAAGACTAATGTACTCGCTTTGTTGTCAGGAGGAACCTGTTGAGGAATAATCACATCATTATGAAACGTTTTCGGATGGTCAATAAATTGTATTCAGTATGATGACGAACATGATATCGAAGTTTCTTGACCAACGGTTTAAATATCATTCAACACTTCTTGTTTTCCAAGCTAAACTTAAAGCGCTGGAATCCGCAGCGGTCATCGCATCTAATGCATACCGAAAAACGTCAAGTGAGTGAATGTATATTCATCAGTTTGATTAACGTACTTTATGGTGTAATGAAGCCATGAACAGGAGTAATGTGTAAACCTATTGGATGAACGTGGTGATGATTATATATGAAAAGTCCCGTAATTTAATTGACCATCAACACACAGTAATTTCCACTCAAATGTAAGAATGACGGGAAACCAAGATCGGCTTGCACTTTGCTTTACACTTGGAAGCATACGGAAGAGTAGACCGTGAATCAGGCTCCTCAAAATATTGGTGTGATAATCATAGTGAAGATGACATTGACTGTAGAAGTGAAAAAGTTTACACTGTGGTAGAATTTAATTCGATATTGGATTATTTTAGTGAATATAACACGTATAGTCACAATATTCACAAGTGGATGACGTTTCTAGGAAAATGTATCTCTCATAATCATATGATTGCATTATTATTATTATTACCTAGCTTATTTGCGAGGTGTGGGGATGGGAATATCCACAAATGGTGAGCAATCAGTTTTAACATGACCTAAAATATCATTAAGCAAAAAGGTATTCATCACTTAGTTCCATGCGATTCATCTTTCATTGAAAATAATGAGGCTTCGACAACAAGAAAATTCAGAACTTCATGTTTACCAGAGAATGTGATCATCATAATTGAATGAGAGGGACTAGCTCGTAGTTTCAAATAATGAACCATTTGAGTGTCAACAAGCAAACATCGAATAAGGGATGAAAGCATTTCATCAAAATATCACATGACATTTTAATTTGACAGTAACTCTTTCTGAAGATCTCTTGTTCGAAGATCATGTGAAGGTAAAGAGGACAGAAATACCGAACGACAATTAGAAGTAGGAATTTAATTACTAATTGAAAATTCAATGCTTGAAAATTACTTGCACATATCTCATTCCACACTGAATGTATTTGTATGAAGTATTTCTCTTCATATCCGTCAAGTACGTAGGCGACTATGAGTTTGATAACAAGTTATTATTTCTTTCAGACACACTGAATGAGGCTGAAATCACAGAAGCCTATGAGAAGGCTCGTTCTGAGTTTTCCGACGGCACAGGTAATTTTACATTGTCTTTAAAATTCGATCACATTTGATGTTATACAGTTCTGATAATGAACTCATTTCTCAGGGAATTTCATTTTCGCAAGAGGCAAAATTAGCCTGTGTGGATAATGACGTTTATATTATCAAGTCGTCGCATTTCCTTATACCAAATTAGGCTATATCATTGATAAAATTAGCAATAGTACTTGTCCTGCTAATACTGGAATCTGCAAATTATTGGAGAGTTGCTGACGATTAGGTCTAAAATATGTATGCACAAAATCGGTAAATTTACTGCTCATTTAGTGCTATTTTCATATTATCAAGATACGCAAAACGATAAATCCTCAGTTACTTCAACAATCCATCATGCAATAAAGTCAAAAACAAAAAGGAATCATACATGTTGCTGAGTTCAGAATAACAGTTACATTGAAAGTACATGACATGATCGAGCATAATGAGATTTCAGCTTTATTTCATATTGTTGCAGGATAACATTAAAAATGCTACTCACATATCACTGACAATCAATTCACTGTTTTAGAGGAACTAGGCGACAAAATAAAACTACTGGAAATGAAGAGGTTTCAATTTTTGAAGTGTAAGTTGAAATATTGAAATGATTTAGAACGGATTAGTTCAAACACGAGAAGATGGAATAAAATGGCTCCTGGCTGAAATGAAGGAGGATGCAAATCAGTAATAGTCAAGTAAGTTCTACATATATCACCAGGGTATTTTAAATTTCTAACTAACAAGTTACACTGAACTCCTGTTCAATCACATTTCTGCATCCCTTATTAGTGTAGACGAACAGCATGACTGATTTACTGGCTCACTGGTCACACGATCAAAATCGGCGGCTGTACATAATATCCGGGTTGTAACAACTGCTGAGAACATCGTAAATTCAAATGGTGGTTCGCATAGCTGATTTCCTGTGAGAAGTGATTGCAACTTGGAATCAACCAGAAAATGCACGCATCTAATGTGCGCTTCAGTCTTCACTGGAAGTATTCCCTTAAGATTAGTATTACTGCAAGTCAGATTAAAATTGCCAACAATAATTTCTGCTATACAAGACACGTGTCTATTCTCAACCCAACTGTACTTTGATTTCGGTTTCATTTTGTTCCAGTTGCAGGAAAGCGAATTCGATTCTAAGGGAATTCAAGCAATACTGGTGAAGGGAAAACATTGTTTTATTTTACTGTGCATTTTCATGTTTCACTAAATATAACATTTTCCCTCGTAAGATCTTGTTTCAGTTGGCCTTTTCTGTCTATCTAGTAGAAAGGGATATGAGGGAATGAAGTAGCTAATTAGAACAGAAAGGCTGACCACTTGGGCACAATTTGAGGATTATGTTTTTTGAATGAAGTTGAGGAGAAGTGTAATTAATTGACAAATGTTTCCAGTCACGTATACGCACAAAGACATCCAATCACCTCGACATGTTCATGTTATTTGCCACGCACATTTTCAAAGGTGACTTGTAAAGAACCTCCCACGCAGAGGTTGATAATTCGTGTGTTACATAGTGAATGTAAATTCTTAGTTACACTATTCGTCATTCGAATGCAGCGAATTCGTCATCGATGTAATGAAGAAATATCATGGACTGAGAATGACGGAATTAAAAGCTTCATTTTATCTAACTTTATGTTTTGAGAGCTCTTATTTCTACAATATTAAATTTCTTAATTATTTAAATGTGCTCAAAATAACACTGAATATCAAAAAGTTATTCAAATCTCCCAGATATTTCGAGTAGAACGGCAATTAACCTGAATGTTATATATACGTACGTTTAGTCAAATTAAAGCAAAGACTGTGAAATACAGACTTCGTTAACAACATACCAGATGATGTACAAAATTCATAGAGTTGCCCGTTACATCACAGCCGTGTTGTAGAGATATTGCTTCCTACAAAAAGCGACATATGGAATCAACAACTGGATGATGGGCACATGAATGCGTTGATAAGATTTTCAATCGTCAAACGCGACTCTAGTCTGTGTCAGTCAGAAGCTCAGTAGGCCTTGACACGATGATACTTGCAAAATCTCACCTGCCTATTTTATTGTTTTTATTATTTTTATTATCGCTGGATTTCACACTGTATGTTTGGTACAAGTATGGAATTTTCAGGCTATGATATCTGTAGCCCACATTTTGCAGGCCATTCATTATTATTAGGTGTTAGTCGGCATGAGATCGAAGCCCGGATCACGTGCATGGTCACCAAGATTCCTAACCGCTATGCAACCGACACACAGGGTATACTTCAGTGACTTTATGTGTTTATCGATCTGGCTGTTTGTCTATCTGTCTATCTATCTATTTGTATGTGTGTGTGTGTGTCAGCTGCATGGTGATCAGTTTGTCGAATGAATGAATGAATGAACGAGGAGAGTTTTGAGTCGTTGATTGAAGGGACATGTGAATTAGTTAGTAAATAAGTATGTTCGTAGTCAAGTGATTGTAAAATGCCTGATTTCGATAATCATCATCATCATGACGTCGCTTACTGAATAATCTGTGAGAGACTGAGGGATAGAGGGAGCGAGCGAACATTATATAGGGCGAAAGAGCCAGATAAGGAGACCTGAGAATGCATTGAATTGATAGTAGAAATTTACTTGCTCCTTGATTATCTTAGTAATGATGAAATGGTGTGCTTGTTTTCATTTATCACTGATTGTATATGAATTATTTATATGTTAGCCTTCACACCATGATGGATATTTATGGGATAGTGTGAATATAAGTCAGAAAGAAGTCAGTGAGTCGGGCAATTTAGCAGTCAGATTTTCACCACATAAAGTGGGAACTTATGAGCAGGAGAGTGAATGACAACAATGATCGAGTGGTGATTTTTGGTGCTGACTAAAGGAAGCACTGATTTCGGCCAGTCAAGCCTGCATCAACACTGACCAATGCATGATAATATAATTTCGTTTGAACAAAAATCGAACACTGATACAGTAATAAATAATTAATTAACTACTGTATGCTTGCATTATCAGATGAATTTCTTCATTGCATTGTGGAATCCAATTGTACTGCACCACACTGTGTGCATATGCTCTACTCACCTGTAATGTACTATAACTGCCTAATAATTAATGTGACTCGGGACTTCAGTGGATTATGATTCTTCACTGTCACCTTATGTTGACTAGGTGGTGGTTGCAACCGATTAGACGGGAAAGATAAGCTGATGGGAGAATTGATGACTTTGCTATTGAGGAGTGAACAAATTCTGATGAAGTATAAATGAAGTCAGTGATGCACTGCTCGCTCGGTGAATGCCTACATAGCTCAGTTGCAATGAGAATGCAAGTTTGCCAGCTTTCTGATGGATGTGTCGATGGATGAATTTCAATTCAGATTAGATGAGATGAGGTGATGGTGATCTCGTGTCTGCCCGGAGAAGGCATTCAGTGAACTGATACAAGCTACATAGAAGTGTGAAGACACCAAGAATAGTGGATAAATATGATGACGATTTGATGATGATGATTCATCATTGATTGCGGTTCAGATGTCAGGAATTCGTAGTAGAACTGTACTACTATAAGAGAAGAATACATGCAACAGTCAAAAGAGTCTGTCTCTCCAGTAATGAATACTGAAGTCTTGTTTGATTATTAGGATGTGGAGAATAGAGAAGGAGTGAGATAGACAGAGAAAGAGAGAGAGATTGATGAATTTATGGGTAGAAATGTGGTCATAGTGAGTGAATGAGCGTGATTCAATCGGTGTTTATATGTGTTTGTGCTTGTGCACGTGTGTATTTAGCGTGTTGGAGAAATCCTCTCCCTACGCCTTTGAGCCACAGCCATTATCCCTCCATTGACCTATCAAAACATAACCAACTGATTACTTGTACACTACCGCTTACTTATATATTCTACCCCTTTCTTATCGTCCCTTAATCTTATTACATGTGTTTCATTTACTACCCTTACAATCTAGAATTAAAACAATTAATCCATTTGATAAATTTGAATAGGGCATTAAGAATACAAATTTCGCGAGATGAAATCATTTCTTAGTTTCTTTACAACCGCTTTACAACTAACATGGTTAACAATAATAAAATAAAGATCATGACAATTACTCAAACGTACACAAAAGTACATACTAATGACGAGTCATATTTAAAAGATCATGTAGTCCATGGTAGGCGAAGATTGAAGTTTATTGAGTTTTGTACACACAGTTTAAGCTGTATGTGATTAATCCAAAGTGCTTTCATCATTTGTTTTTACTAGCCTTTATCAACCACATTTGTTTGTTTAATCACGCTGTTTTTCATTATTCGTGTTCCCACAGTTCACCTCACTTTCCATCATTATTATTGATAAAACCATAATATTAATTATTATTATCATCACTACTATTATGCCTAATAGCGCAATTTATATTCACCATCTTATTATTCTTTTGACAAAACACCATGACTCGTTATTATTTGAATTTTTATTTGTGAAGTTATGTATATTAGAGTTAAGCCTGATGAAATCTAATTGAAAACAATATTGTTCGCTTGAATGTGTTGTTCTAAATTTTACGATGAAACTATTTAATATATATTGGAATGATGATGAGGTGAAAGTTTTCTTAAGAAAGTGAGACTGCTGAGAACAGAATTAACCAGAAAGCCTATTGAGAGGAAATCATGAGAGTAGTAGTGTATGCTCGTGTATGTCTGCGTTATTCGTATGTGTGCGTGTGGTGTTTTCGTTTCAAGGTAGTGGGATAAATGGAGATAGAGATGCATAGACAGGCATACATCAGATAAAAAAGTCTGTGCGGGTTTATGAGTAACAGAGAAAGAGGATCGGTAAAGTTTCTAGCACTGTTTTAAAAGTTCAGATGAGCTGTAGTAAAGATTTGGGCGCCGAGTGAGAAGTAGACATTTGTGAAATCTCAGCGATATTGAAATGATTAATTCCAACGTTTCGTTCGGCAAACAAGAGATGTTCCTTTTATGTACAAACCTCTGTTATGTTAATTTAGATTAATTTTCCTGAAGAAGGTCGTACCAGATTGCCAAAGGAAACGTTGGAATAACTCATTTCAATATCGCTGAGACTTTACAAATATAATTTTTTTAAATGTTTTTAAAAGTTCTTTAGGCCTCTACTAGAGAGCAGTCCAGCCTGATATGCTACACTATCAACAACAAAACACACCCATCTTTTCCTACATTCATTTTCCTACTAATAAAAACTAGCACTCTGTGCTTATGAATTGTAAGCACATTAGATACCACTATCTCTAATATATCTGCCTCCTAACTTTCTACTCTGATGAATCAATTAATATAGGAAACAATCCCCATTTAGACATTTAGAAAGCAGAAAGATTGAACGAAGAAATATTATCTTTTCAATTAGATTCTCATCTTTGCCTCTACTACGATATATAATGTATAGCCTTTTTATTAGAATACACAACAGTTTACCAATCAAGAGGTAATATGTTTGTTAACAAAAATTAGTCAGTGTCAACATATCAATGGGTGATATTTCACGAAGAAAATTATTACACACAATTGAAAGGTAGAAATGGTTACAACATTTGGATTGCACAATGCATAATTTTGGAAAAATGGAGAGTAATTAGGGAATAAGTGTGTGCACGGGCTGATTATGTAATAGCCTGTTAAAAAACGATTTGGACAAAACTAAGAGTAAAATGGTCATAAGAATAAAATGATTTTCAAAGAATAACAAGTAACAAGTAGTCAGGAAAATAGTAAAATAATTTGGACAATTATAATTTTTATTATTTTCAAAGGTTTAGTGGAAGGGGGTCGAAGTAGTTCGGTTTATACATTCATAGAACGATGCCGAAGGTAAGGAAACTGGCTGTAGACATTTCTTCTGAAAATACACAGTTTTGGCTTCTTAAGGTGCGTTCGCATGGATTCAGTTGTATGTAGAATGCGAAATCGTAAGGCAAAATTAAGTATAGTAGGACAGCGATAAATAATTTTAAATGCTATATTGACATCTACCATAAGCGAACAACCTACAAGATGTGCTCAAATCACCTTTCTCCCATGATAAACAAGCTCGATGATGTTCAGAAATAAGATGATGAAGCTGCCTAATTGTATACTCGATGTCGTATTAAACCATGAAAACTGGGATAGAGCCGCGTTATCCTGGATTCCACTGGTAGACATCATCCACCAATAAAATTCTATGAACTGTCACTTTTTTCTTCTTCATCACTATTATTGACAGTGGTCTTCCTTATTTTATTTCATATGTATCATCAGTCATTATTATTGTTGCTAAAATTATCCTGGTTTTCATTAATAATACTGCACTACTCCACTTCTTTGAATTCCATCCATTAGGAAATTCACTCGTCGTACTGACACACACACTGTGGTGGTGGTGGTGTGCTACAGACGACAGTGTGTCCCAACAGAATCTTATTATCCTCATATGTTCTCACAGTTCACATCGGAACAACAAAAACACAATAACATATATCTATCCATTTGAACATTCTATGTGATGATGTTAGAGTAGAGTAGAGTAGAGTAGAGTGAGAATGTTATTCCCACAGTTCAATACACTGCATTGGAAACAGAATCCTATGTATACGTATATGTATATTTGAACATTCTATTTCACGTCGTTTGATGTGAACCAAAATTACACGCTCCTCAGTCAGTTAACAAATTGATTGGTTAACGAATATAAACTGCAGATCTATGATCGACAGCGTTTTGACTAATGAAAAATATACATTGACTCCCGTGTCTTGCTTTCTCTTCTTGCAATACTACAATCAAGTAGAAACAAACAACAGAATGTGTCGCCCGGCAAGCTGGGTCCGGTCGACATGACAGAAATTCGACGAGATGTTGTTGGTGAGGTGATTCATCAAGTGAGATTAATTGGTGGCTGTCTGGATTTCACGCGACTGTCCTTGTTGCATAGCTGTCTGTCTGAAAGTGGTTCGTGGACATGAGTCTTGCAATGCGTGTATGTGTGATTGAATGATTATTCATCGAGTAGGAGGAAGCAGAAGAAGAAGACGTCTGAAATGTGGGATGATTGATCTAATAACAGTGTATTGATTAATTATTTATTTATTTATGAATAATTTAGTATCGAGAGTGGAGATTCGAGAGTACACTGCATTGGTCGACCGCCGACTTGAAATGATGATGATGATGACAAGAATTTGTTCAGGTAGGACAGAAGACTTGTTTGAATGAATGAAGTGTTTTTTGTTGGTTTATTGTCTTCGACAGCCTCTGCAGCAGCCTCCTGGACAACTTCCACCTTGACATCCACGGCATCCACAGCACCTAGGGCAATTAGGGCATCCACCGGGACAGCCAGGACAACCACTGTTTGCCGCAGCGGCGGCAGCTGGTTCTGGAACTGGACCTGCAACAGCTGCAAAAAAATACAGCAACAAGATACCACATTCACTTCTCCATTTATTTATTCATTCATTCTTTCTTTCTGACTACCTTCCTTCATTCCTTCATTCATTCATTCCTTCAATTCTCCATTCGTCCACCATTCCATTAGCCGGCCGATTAACAATATCACTTGCCTCGAATGCATGTCACTGTGTCATCAGATGACTGCTTCACTCACTCACTGACTCCCCGACTGACTGACTGTCTGACTGGATGAGTGATTGATTGACTGATTGATTAAGTGAGTGAGTGAGTGAGTGAGTGAGTGAGTGTGTGACTGACTGACTAACTGAGTGAATGAAAGAGTCAATGAGTAATAATTGGTTTCTCACCCGCTTCCCAGAAATCAGTGTCACTCACTTCGAGCCTACCTCCTCATTCGCCAGACTGTGTGATTGTGTGATGAATGAATTGAAAAACCCAGTCGGCTACTTTGAATGCTGCAATCACCTTCACTTTCTGTCTCCCAATCATCTATCTATCTAGTCGTTGTTGTTATACAAAAATTTATTAGCAATATTAATAACAATTGCAATAGTGAGTGAAATTAGCACCAGTTCTATGAGTAGCATTCATACTGGAATTCGTGCATGTTGTTGTTGTCGCGGTAGCATTGTCTTATTAGTACTGATATCATTGTTAGTCGTAGTAGTGATAACAGTATTACTGGTGATGGTAGCATTATTAGTCTTAGTAATAGTGGTGGTGGTGATGGTTGTGGCGGTGTTATTAGCAATAGTCGAAAAATCTCTGCATTCGAATAGTTTTTGAATGTATGCATGCATGGATGGATGGAGGCGAGCAGGTGATTTGTCTGATCGACTGTCTGATGTGTGCAGTGGAAAGAGATGAGGATGAATTACCTCCCGTTTCACATTCAAGTGATACAACCAGTACAGCTAAGACGCGCTGAAATGAAGGAAATCACCATCATAGAGGCATACAATATTAGACAAGAGTATTCGAACATACAGTGAACATCTGAATTGCTGTTGTTTTTCACTGTCAACTTGAAACTTACTATCACTGACCTGTGAAGCAAGCGAACACGTGGTCACACTCAAACATAGGTAAGTGACGTACCCTACCTACCAACCAACCGATATAATAAATGAACACGAGGAAGGTGAGTTTGATTCACTTGAATGAATGAAGTTCTGAATAGCAATAATAAGGATACAAAGTTAGATCAGGATGTATGGAATGCATCCGTGTCGTATAAAGTTTAGCACATACAAGCACATACAGGAATTAAAAAAAAATCAAAACTTGTTATAATTTTAAATAAAAAATTTATGTACATAATAAACCATGACATGTTCGTTAACATTTGTGAAATTCATATATAAATAGATATATACATATACTTGGTGAATGCGTGTGCTTGCAGTACAGTTAGCAAACAGCAAACAATAATACTAATAAATATTATGGTTATAATGAAATGAATCTCGACAACAATAGTAATGAGAATGTCTAAATGAGGTTAACGTTTATGTCAGTCAATGAAATGAACATAGCGGGCAGGTTTACAGATCTGCCGTCCACTGCGTGTCTGTACAGGGGGAAGTGTGAAGAGCGGGAGAGTTGGAGTTGCATTGACTTTCTGATTGTTTATTGGTGCCGGCGTTGCTAGTGTTTCATATTCGCTGTCGGTGTACGCTGGTTTAAGACGGTCGATAGAAACAGTCTCCGGTTTACCATGTTTGTTCAGCGTGAAGTATTTATCGGTGCGTTTAAGTACTAGAAAAGGACCTTCATATGGATGTTGTAAACCTTTTCTAATGGCATCGACGCGAACAAATACAAATTTGCTAGTGAGTAGATTCTTATTAACTTGAGCTTTCTGAAGTGATTGGCGAGGGGCTACTGGTCGAAGCTGGAGCATTTGCTGGGTAAGGCGGTTGGTGAAGTCGGAGATATTTACTTCAGTTGAATCATTAGACGGAACTAACTGACCAGGCAATGTGAGGGTAGTACCATACACAAGTTGAGCTGGTGTACATCCCAAATCTTCTTTTACAGTTGATCGGATACTGAGAAGAACTAATGGTAGGTGTTCACTCCACTTAGATGAGTCAGCTTGTGCCATAAGCGAGCTTTTCAGTTGTCGATGGAAACGTTCCACCAGACCATTCGCTGCAGGATGATAAGCTGTAGTGGAGATATGGTTCACTCCAAGGAGTCTCGTAAACTCTCGAAACAGAGTTGATTGAAATTGAGCTCCTCGGTCTGTTGTAATAGTTGTGGGTACTCCGTAGTTTGACACCCAGCGATCTAAGAAAACCAAAGCGATATTTTCTGCAGATATATCGTTGAGTGGACAAGCAATAGCCCATCGGGTAAATCGATCAATCGCAGTAAGTATATGAGTAAATCCTCTGGATGGCGGTAATGGTCCAACAATATCTATATGAACGTGTTGAAATCGTTTATCCGGTAAATTGAACTGTTTTGGAGGTGTGACGGTATGATGATGTACCTTGGATCTTTGACATTGCAAGCATTGGCGGGCCCATTTCCGAATATCGGAGTTCATCTTGGGCCAAACAAAACGCTCGCTGATTAACTTGACCGTAGCACGCACTCCAGGATGAGACAATGAATGTAGATGTTCAAACAAAGGTTTTCGACAACTTAGTGGAACAAAAGGTCTATGAACGCCCGTTGAAACGTCGCAGACGATAGTTGTATCAGACAGGGGAATAGGTACATCCTGCAACTGTAGGGAGGAGTTTCGTCTACAAGTATGGAGTTCGGCGTCATTTTTCTGCAGCTTGGCAATATTGTCTAAGCTAATATCTATCGAAGATAGGTGATTAACGTCACATCGAGACAAGGAATCGGCTACGATATTGGAATCTCCTTTGATGAACTGGATGTCTGTTGAGAATTGTGAGATGTAATCCAGTTGTCTGGCTTCTCTCGGAGAGTGTCTGTCCAACGAAGTGGTGAAAGCATAACAAAGAGGCTTATGGTCGGTTAAGATAGTAAAATGTCGACCTTGTAGTAAGAAGCTGAAATGTTTCACTGCTAGGTAGATGGCTAACAGTTCTCTGCCAAAAGTGCTGTAACGAGTTTGCGCAGGTTCCAATTTCTTGGAGAAGAAAGCAAGTGGAGTGATGTCATTATTGAACTTTTGTTGTAAAACTGCTCCCACTGCTACCTGCGATGCATCTGTACATAAAATGAGTGAAGCTTCTGGGTTGATGTGAGATAACATTACAACGTTGGATAAGGCATCTTTTGCATTATTAAATGCTGCTTTTGCTTCTTCAGACCACTGAAATTTCTTCGAATTGCATCTAAGTAGGTCGGTCAGTGGCTGAACTATGGAGGCACATGATGGAATAAAACGTCGGTAGAAGTTGAACATCCCGAGAAAACGTCTAAGTTTCTTTAAGGAATCAGGTTCGGGAAAGTTCTTAATAGTTTTTATCTTATCTTCGGTAGGTCTGATGCCTTCGGCAGTTATTCGATGTCCTAAGAATTCAATGGAAGGGGAACCAAAAATACATTTCTTTGGATTGATAACAACTCCAAATTGTTCAAACCTTTGAAATAACAAGCTTAAGTGTTCCATATGTTCTTCCATCGATGAGCTGGCAATTAAGACATCGTCGATATATACAAAGACGAAATCAAGACCTTGGGTAACTTGGTCCATAAAACGCTGAAATGTTTGAGCAGCAGCAGACTTCAAATTGAAGTATGCGCTGAAGATGTCACCCAGTAAGGTGATGAAAGCTTCGCAAACTAACCATCCAGCTCAGAGAACAAAACCACATCAAAATTCTTTAGTCCGAAAGGCATTCTCAAGAATTAGAATAATCCAAAAGGCGTGATAATTGCTGTTTCTGCAATGTCTTCTGGAGCGACTGGTATTTGATGATATGCCCTGACCAAGTCAACTTTAGTAAAAATGGTCTTTCCATGTAAGGTCAAAGAGAAGTCGTGGAGATGAGGTATTGGATAACGGTCTGGGACCGTAGCGTTATTCAAAGCGAGATAATCTCCACATGATCGCCAGTCGTGATTAGTTTTGGGTACCATATGCAAAGGTGAAGACCATGGACTGTTAGATGGTCGTATGATGCCTAGCTGCATCATATGTTCGAATTCCGACTTAGCTGCTGCTAGTTTATCGGGTTGTAACCGTCGTGGACGTGCCTTCACAGTTTGTCCTGTTGTGATGATCTTATGCGTAACTGTATGAGATATATCTTCGACGTTGTATGACGGTTTAAGGATTTTAGGAAATCGTTGCAATAAAGCAGAGAACATTTCACTCTCCGGCTTTTCTATACAGATGCTATGAACAGAGTAGTCACATGTAATACCATGGATCTTGAGTTGGGTGCAATTGTCAACCAGTTTTTTCTTGCTGATATCAACCAACAGATTGAAGTGACTTAGAAAGTCTGCACCTAGTATAGCGTGACGTACGTCAGCGTAATCCTAAGTTTAAAATCATTGACTGTTCGCCATACGTCTGTATGTTGGTTTGGTTGGTAGCACGAAGTGAAAGTTTACCAGGTATTTTGGCTGATCGCCTGGATAGTGAGGGGGGAATAACACTGACCTCGGCGCCTGTGTCTACCAGGAATAATGTGCCGGTAGTCAAATCCCTCACATAGAAAAGGCGACTGGGGTGATTGCCAGTAACAGCCGTCGCCATTACTGCCTGGCTGGGGAGTTTCCCTGAGTTGAGTTACCACTGCTGTATATGCACGGTCGAACACACTTCAGGGCATTATGCCCATACCTCCTATGATACCAACAAATGTTACGGCTTTGAGACGGTGTTCTAGAACGTCGTCTAGATCTTGATCGCCGTTGCTTGGATACCGTATGTGACTGGTTCCTTTGTGCTCGAAGCTCAGACACTTCCAGTCGTAAGTCTTGCATTTGAGATGTTAACTGGGAAAGTAACCAAAACATTGGTGCGTCCTTCATAGATGTGGAAGGGCTTGGTGGTACTGCCTCTGTAGACACGCTATTTATGCCATTATTTGTTAATACATCCATGATATCGTCTGCCATCTTAGCTAATTCTTCAAGGTCTGTCGTCCTAGAAGATATTGTTAGGATTTGTTGAACGTTTTGTGGTAAACGTTGTAAGAACATCTGACGTAGAATTAACTCATCTACTTTGTGTGACCCAATCAACTGGCGAATATGTCTAAGTAGCTGAGATGGCTTTTTTGTGCCTAGATCACACGAAGTAAGTAGTTGCTGTATGCGTTTCTCATCGGAGAGAGTGGTCCGCTGGATGAGTGCAGCTTTTAGTTTGTCATATTGAGAGTCTGTAGGTTTGCTGTCTATGACATCGATAACCTCTCGTAGTACTTCCGTGGGAATTGCTGCTAATACGCAACCATACATGGCAATCTGCGACGTAATACCTCGAGCTGCAAACAACTGTTCAATGATTGTGAACCAGACACGTGGTTCAGCCAGATCAAATTGAGGTAGTCTGAAATCCGGCAAGGCGTTAACAGCAGAGTTCTGTGTCCCTTCGCCTTTATTACCTTCTTCAGCAACAGTGGTACGTTTAGGTGGAGCCATTGTCATATAATATATAAGTATAGAGATATACAAAATAGCAAAACTTGTGGTAACAAAAATTAAAGCAATGCGAGTTTACAAGGCCAAAATAGCAACAAAAATGTTCAAAAGGAGTTAACTATCGAAACAAAAAGGTTCAAAAACGGGTTAACCATAAAAAAAGGTTCGAAACAGGCTCACCAATTATTGTGGTGGACCTTTTACTCTGTTAACTTAGTTACCCAAATTCAAATAGAAAATAAAATACCAAATCAGTCTAGTTACGGAAAGAATATATTAAAGTTTCGTTACTTAGGTTTACAAAGATCCAAAATCCACAATAAAGGTAATAGACTCCACAGGCGCTGCGGGAAGACTGCTCCAGTACTAATTCTCCAATGTTGACGTTGCCGGAGGTCGACCAAAGTACGTAGGAAGAAACTACGGTGCTCCTGCAAAAATTTGAGATAGAAAGCAGGTGATTAAAATTGATCGACGGCAGTTGAGACGGTGGAGAAGACGGAGAGTCCGAGTCAGAACTATATATTTATTCAAAACCCGAGGTAAAGTTCAAAGTACAGAGTTTATGGTTAAAACAAAGTGATGTACAATATGTTCATTTCTTACATAGTAGTAAAATTTGGATAGGTTTATTTTTGAGGACTCCACATAGTCAATTAAATGTGTATAGGGTGTTTAGTCAGCAAAATGTGATGAAGTGTGAATGAACAATTAGGTGATATAGTGTAGTTTTATAGTTAACAGAATACAAGTGTCCTTGGGGTGAGAAAATGCGATAACCACAAAATACATGTAAAGACACGTTAAAAAATGAGGCACTGGATATGAGGGCTGACCGATAATGTCTAATGATAAAATAAAGAGGCTAAATTGTAAATTGTAATAAAATGCTACAGAATTGGTAGGTTTAGTATAAAATCATAAAGGTTGACAAAATAAGGGTAACAATGAGGTGAAATAAACTGGGTGGAGAAATGGATAATAAAGACATGATATCACAAAATAATAATAATGATAATAATAGTACGAAAAAATTATGATCCTGGTGAACTTATAGTGGGCCAGGGTAGACAAAGAGAGTGAATAAGTTTTTTCTGTACACATAGATCTGGTCTTTCTCTGTTAATCTCTATAGCCTCAGCTATGGCTAGGAGGCGTAATCGTGTGCCTTTAAGGAGATTGTTCAGTACCCGATACGCAACTGTAAATGACTCATCTCCTTTGATGCTGTGTTCACTATCCACTAGATGAGACAGAATTGCACTATTAATTGATTTGGTTGTCCTTTTGCCAAGCCAAACAGGAATATGTTCACGAGTGCGTAGAGATAAATTCCTCTGGGTACGACCTATATAACTAGCTCCACAGGAGCAGTTGAATTTATATACACACATTGATATCGCCATTTTGGGCAATCTATCTTTAATGCACGATGTTAATATCGGTTTGGTTGAGAAACTGACATACAGTTTTGCGGCATTAAAAGTTCTTTCAATTGATCTTGTTAATCTACGGTTTAATATATCACTGGCTATATCACCTTTGAATTGTACATTTAAGTAAAGCTTTTTCTTACAGATTTCTTATAAAAAAAGAAAAAGCTTTACTTAAATGTACAATTCAAAGGTGATATGGCCAGTGATATATTAAACCGTAGATTAACAAGATCAATTAAAAGAACTTTTAATGCCGCAAAACTGTATGTCAGTTTCTCAACCAAACCGATATTAACATCGTTTTTTCATTTGCCTTTACTGGCTATATGTACTCTATTATTCATGGATTTATAACTGTAGAGCCTGAAGAAGAAGTTATCGAAAACAATTGTTCGCTCAAAATCTTGTTCTGATTTCAATATGGGGATTTTTCATTTACTGAAATTTTAATTAAATAATTAATATGACCAGTTGCACAAGAGGTGGCTCTCGTGGCCCAAGTGGTATGTTGGATAACGCTTTGGTGTTTGAAACTATGGGCACTGGGTTCGAGCCTGGGTGTGAACATCAACACTCACTGAGATATGCAGGTACATCCAGATGACGAGTCCCAAATTCGACAAAATGCGCATCCTGGATTCTACTGCTAGTCACTGTCCACCAATTAAACAGAGGTTTTGTTTATGAAAGCATTGCAAGCATCGCTCTTATTCTCCTTTTTTAATATAGGCTATATGAGAAAAAGCACTATTTCCTCATTACGTTTAATGCTTTTGAAAACATATAAACATCATTAAGCTACTCCGGATCTACGTCTGTAAATAAGCAGTTGATGAAACTTTATGGATGAAATAAATAGAGTGCAGAGACTGACTGAGTTGAGATTTTCCATACCATGAAATCTCAATTGTTTATGTGCTGTTCCTGAGATCTGGCTTAAAACGAAAAACAAATCTCGAGAGAGATATTGCGAAATTCGGCAGAAGTAATTAGAACCAGTAGCCATGTCATCACAGCACCTGAACGATAAGAAATCATAAGAATTATTCAAGCTTCCTTAGAGAATGACTGAGAGTCACCAGCTCAACGACGTGCACAGTTATGTGGATGGTCAGCATGTCATACTATTAGTTTTACATATGTCACAAACAAGTAAGAGGCATAACACGCAGCATGTTCATGGGAGCAACAGAGCATATTTTACTCAACTCTGTTTTGAATTCTGTGCACATCGTCTTAATTGAATAAACTATAACCAATTTGATCACAGACTACGTTAAAATCCTGTTTTTTTTTCACATTATACTCTCAGAATGCAGAATGAATAAAACAAACTTCACTATCAATTACCTTTGAATCTGTTTAAAATACTCAGAACACATCACTTATAACATAATCATATCACAAAAATCTTAATTTTAGCTTGTTTCTAAAATTTAGCTGTTTTGTGAGTAAATAGAGTTTTTCAAACAAACTGTGGTACTTTCTTGAGCAAAAACATGAAAGGTGATAGTAGCAGAATATATTTTCAACCTTTGGTTGGTTAAAGTAAACACTTCAACATAAGTGGCAAAGATACTACAAATCGAATGATGTAGTATAGTTTGAATGTATTTCAGTAATCGTAACGTAACTAACAAGTACTTCTGTGTAACTTTATTCTGAAGTGAGAAATTCCATATTCATCATTTGTTGTTAAATTTGTTTTGAGTTAATTTCCTGAATTCATGACATTTCCATATTATGTCGCTAGTAATGTCGATGGAAAGAGCTGAGCATCTGGGAAAATGTAGGTGTCAGGTGATGTGAACATATTCTTATTATCATATATATATCTATATGCCAAATTCTATGTAGATATTTGAGGAATAAGAGGATTCACCAGACAGAAAGGTTCTAAACGCAAGCAGGATTACCTACCAACAGTTTTAAAATATCCGATGTTTCCTTTTCAAGTCTTTAAATAAAAACACATTGTGAATCAAACACTGGAATTAAAAATTCAAGGCGAAGTTTTCCATCCCTAGAAATAGCTCTTCCAGCTGTGAAGCCTCGGTAAAATAGGCATTCCATATTTGTCGTCAGTTATCGAGACACCAGAATAAGATGTCGTAGAAGCTGAAACTGTTCACTCTCTCTGATATACTTTAATGATCTACTGCATGACAGTCGTCACAAACATGTAAGTACAAAGATGGATGAATATTGAGCATTGAAACAAAAATTTGGTTTTGATTGTTTGCACAGGTGAAATGTTTCCACTGAATCTTCGGATCACTGCACCACTCATTTGCTTGTAAGTTTTCCACTCCATTATCCAGAATTTGAACAAATTTTTTGTGCTACTTTGAACTAATAGTTGAATAATACTGACTGAAAACTCAAGAATTTGTAATCATCATTCTTAGAAGACATGCCTGACCAACTGAATCCCAGTGCTAACTTCAGTTTTCAGATAATTTCACTGCTTGAGTATTCACTCATCCAGTGAGATGCAGGACAATATCACATATCCGAAACAGTCATGTCCTGTTAGCGTCAAAGTAAGTGACCTGTTCAAAAAGAAATCTCCATAACTACAATACATTAAAGTCAGTCACCCGGATTTCATATATCTTTGTGTACCAGTAGACTGATAGTCAAGGTCTAGTTTATAACATAGCTCGCTGAAATTCTACCTAAAAACTATTTTTTGACCCTAATGAATATCTGAAGAGTTCAACTTTCACTACCGCTACAGAATGTTGTGAGTAGGAAATTAGATAAAACTGAGTCATCAATGATTCACCAATTTACTGTGGATGAGTAGCTGCTCAGATTAATTCTGTAAATGCTGTTAAAGTTCTTTGAGTTGAAAGACTTAATTATGTGGCCTTCGTCTACTTATGCAGATGACATAATCAGCGATAAACTCAGTATAATTTACACTTTAGATTCTACATGAATTATGAAGGCGTCTTTCTTCATGAACTTTACTGAAAACTGTTCGCTTCAGATTATTATTATTCTGTTGGGTTCTGAGTGGAACTTAAAGGCTGTTCTACTTGGTTCTGTTCTCTAGGGCTAGATCCAAGATCTATCGTAATTTTCTACTCTAATACAACTTACAACATCTTTTCCATGTCACCCTCCGACGACCCACTGGTCGGCTCCCATTGTTATTCCACCCGAGGGCCTGACACGCGATCCTATTTGACTGTCTCCTAAACATGTGTCTCCTTCATCTCAAATTTCTTCTACATTATTGTGTGGCTTTTTATCAGAGTTTCTTGTTCATCATAGGTCTTTCTGAACAGCCATTTGATCTTTATTAGGAAGCCAGAGAAAGCAGCTGTTTACAAATTCTGTCACTTTTTCAAAATCAATTTCACGTCGCGCTTGTCAAGTTTCTTACCCATATAGAAGAACTTTATGTCTTCATACTTGTGGTGAAAGTCCGAATCTTTTTCTTTGTGTCAACTGCAGACTATTTCCAAACCAATTTCAAGTTAGTAAATGTGTATCTTGCCTTTTCAATCCAGAATTCGATATCTGAATCCGTTTCACCGGCGGTTGGAACGATGCTTCCTAGATTATAGTATAAGATAATCTCTGGTAAATCTCTTCCACTGATGGTGATTGGTGCCAGTTGTTGTTCTTGTTGTTGGTGGTTGGCAGTTTTCATGACCTCCGTCTTCTGTGTGTTCACCTACAGACCTTCCTCCACTGACTTCCTCTTCAGCCATTTTGCTGCAATTCGTCTGTAAGTCTTTGGGTTTGTGTGACACTAAACACGAATCACCTGTGAAATGGAGATCTCCTGAAGTTTTTAGGTGTTCTTTTATATTTCGGTTCACGTGCGTTAGTGGTAATCATTCCACTGACTATGAATATCACGTTTCATGGTATTTGGTGTTTTTAATTGTAATTCATTAATTTATTATTATGTAAGTGAAGATGTCGGTGGTGTATTCATTGGTCTGGAAATGATGCTGTATGTGAATCATAGATGTTAATGAAACAACTATGAGCCACGTGGATTTAAATTGGTTCCTTATTATCTAATCTCGTATTGCTCTGCATGAAAAGGGTGCATAAGAATTTGGAGTATTTTGGACAAAACGCTAACAATGATGACAACACGAATGCTAACATCTCAGTGCACTAAGGATTATTGTCTGGATGCCTATAAATTTAATTAACCGAAAACTACTAAGCAACAAAATATATTGAATGAGACGGATAATGTCATCCAAATTTTCTTCAAAAACGGAGTTCGATATGAGAAAATTATTGGAAAAAGGGAATTCCTTTGAGTTTCGGTTTGCTGAAATATGACTGTATATTCATTTCAACCCATTTTGAAACTCATTGCGCATCCACAACTCCACTGGAAGTCAAACCAAAGACCCTGTGGTTATAAGATGAGCCTAAGGATATTAAGTAATTTGATGAAATCTAGTATACTCTAGGTTCTAGCTTTCTACTTTGAGATATAAAGCCTTACTACCGGCTATTGTTGTGCCTACATTTGACTCCATATAACCAGCAGATCACGATTTCTCACCGCGATTCCGGTCAGCATTGTGATATGTATTCAAACACCAGTATTTATCACTAGTTGCATCATTACTCGAATATTCTTTTTTGGATCCCCGATGTGGTATTTCTAAGTATTTTTGAACGAGGACGAAAGGGGCTCTCAGTTTTTACTAGTTTCTAATGTTTCTTTAAGTGAAATAAGTTCGTGATCAAACTTGAGATCTTTTTTATTTCAAACTTGGTTGGATTCTTTTGCTCACTGAATTACCTTTGAGGTACATTCAATATTTATTATCACTGTTTCCTTTAGTTCCGAGAAGGACATACGGCTTCAACCGTACGTCAGCATGACGTTCGGGTATTTCCCAACGTTTTCGTCTGGCTCCACTTCTGCCCACATGCTTTCACCGCCCGTTCACATGACCTCCTCAATGTCACCGTCGCAATGTTGAGCAACTCACCTCTTATCTTTCGGGTTTCACTCAAGAGCCCGTCTTGTGATATCACTTGAGGGTTTTCTCAAAGTATGACCAATCCACCTCTATTTATTTTTGCATATCTGTTGCACCATCGGTTCCTGGTTGGTTCACTCTCAAAGATTCATACTGCTGATCTTTTCTGGCCATCCGGTATTGACTACTAAGCAAAGACAGCTGATTATGAGGGCTGGTAGTTAGTTTGAGGTGCTTTTTATGAGGCGCCAGGTCTCTATTCTGTAAAGTAGCACTGACTTCAGTTGTTGAAAATCAAGATGTTATTCTCAATTTCATAATGATTGTTGTTGACCTCCGAGAGAAATGAAGACTTGCCTTGGTTTCCCGATCCTCGCTTTGATGCCGTTGTCAGTTCCACCTGTAGTTGAAATGATGCTTCCCTGGTTTGTAGGTGAAGGAGGTTGCTTCTTTCAGATTTCTCCTATTTATGCTGGCCAATTGTTCTCTGTTGTTGTTACTCTTACTGCCGGGCAGGAAATATCATTACCTCTGTCTTCTCTATGTTCAGTCAACATGCATCGACAAAACTCACATCAATATAAGTATAATACTTGGGCATTGTGATCGAGAATAACTCCATTATGGATAAGATTTTATTTTGATAAGTCACACAGTATTATACAGTAATATTAACTGATGACGTTTTGAGCACAAACTGTTGCTCATAATCATATCATTAGCAAGATTTTGTGATCAAAATGTTATCACTTAATATAACTGTTTAATACAGTGTTATTTTTTAAAATAAAACCTTATCGATTGACCTTCTAGCTAAGTACTCAAACTATGATAACAATTAGTAGAATGACTTCATCACTAAGGACAGTCTTAGAATGAAACTGGTTCCCCAAATCATTCACTGTCTATACTGCATAACTAAAATTAACTGTGATTGGTAGGCTGGCAGAGTTAGTTATGTGGAGTATAGTACTTAGAGTAATCTCCCTATTTTACGAGATCGGTGAAAGTCTTAAATTTCAGGGGAGAGATTAGGCTGAAAACAATTGAAATGATGTTCACAATTTTTACAGAAAGAAAGCAAGAAATGAAGATAACAGAAGCAGTGCATTAAAACCCATTGGCAGTTGGAATTTTGGATTAATGTTTTCTTATTTGGACACTAATACATTCATTTTTCACCCAGAAATTACATCTGCTATCAAACACATTTGTGTTTCCCTCTGTAGTCGTACTTGCAAAAAATCTGCCTATTACGACACAGTCGATCAACTCTTGAACTTGTGTCATCCATAACACAAAATGATACAAAATATTTAACATGATAAACTATTCACAAGGGGTCATGAATAATTTTCGTTTTTCAGAAAAATCAGGGAGTCTGATACAAATCAACACGATAACAGCCAGCTGTCTTATTTCTCTAGACGTGCTTAGTAGTATGATGATTACTTTCTTCCTGTGCCTCTCAATATTGTTTTCAATGTTGATCACCAGCACAGCTACAGATACCGCGAAAATCCATGCTAAAAGAATCCATCATTCTGAGGATACATTTAGAGCAGGTAGCTCACTAGACCCAAATAAAATCTGTAATCTGTAAAGAAAAGGTTTTAATTGTGAAATTATTACGATATTTCCTCAGAGAGATTCACGATTCTCTGTGTGTTAAGAGTGAAATCATGGAACCTCTCAACTCCATTTCGCTTTCTTCCTAGTAAAAATTCACAAGTGACCATATTTTTGTGTTCATGAGTGAAGTAGGAGGGCACATATTATCTTCGAAAATATATCATACTCATTAAGGATTGTTAGCAATGTCAAATTTACACCGAGTGCTTCGAAGGCATGCTTAGTTGGAAAACAACCTTGAAATACCTCAACAAGAATAAACACCACCACAGCAATTCCACCCAGCAAACTGACAGTATCGAACCCCGCAATTCAAATCAAATAAAAAATTGTATGAATCAAATTTTGCATGAAGCATCAGAAGCTATTATTAAGGCATGGCATTTAATAATCATCATAACACTGTTTCTTTCAACGGACGTATGGTATAAGGTGATACTGATTCAAAATCACTCATAAGATTAACATTGTATTGACGCTTTCTGACAATTAAATGTGCATGATTAATATGTAGTTGTTCTCAGATACCGTTGGGTTATAATTTAACTCAGATAACTCACGTGAACACAAGTTGTACATTGATTGAATAATAGAGTTTTCACAGTGCCTGTATAAAAGATGATTAGTAGAAGAAGCATTACAATGAAGACTTACATATTGTTGTAATCATTGTTATCCACATCAATACACCCGGAAAAATGATTCACTTGGTTTCGGTATATGTCATATTGTGAATAGTAAAGTAATATGCCTGACTTTTAAAGACAGTCGCTTGCAAAAGTAGGCCCATTGATTGAATTCAATGAATAACCTTTACAAATTTTCTCACAAACCTTAACTTATTTATCCGCAGTCACTTTCCATGTTGTCCAGAACAATATCACTCATGATGGTCATCAGTAGAAATACTTATTATAATATATCACAAACTGTAAAATGATGATATGATGCAAATTATTTGACAGAAAACAATTCACATTTTAGGGGTGATAAGGATGATCAGGCTGGGACATTTATCGGTTCTTCCGATTCACCCAGTGTGGCAGTGTGATACGTGCTTTGAGTGAATCATCATAATGTAATAAATGATATGCTTCAAGTAGGAATCTTCAGTGGTCCACGATTTCGCATACTTGGACAATCATTTGAGATAATTTTCACACAGAACAAATCGCAACAAATGAACTTCAGACTACAATCAGATCACTGAAATTTGTGAGAAAACTGATTTACTACTTCAGTTAAGACATGACATCGTCTGCTCCCTTTCACCTGAAAAATGTCATGTATACACATATATTTAGGTAAAATGTTGACTTTGTAACACTGAAACATTCAATGAAACAGAATGTTAGATCCCTAACATATCACTTATTATAATTTCAATATTTTGTCACAGATTTGTTCAAAACTATCTGCAGAATTATGCTGATATATTCAATAATCCTGATTGATATACCTGCAGAACGTTGATGTTATGATTGCTATGAAATTATCTAAAAAACTCTGGAATTTAGACCTATCATTACCTCATGTTGCCAAGGAACAGCGAATATTGTAAGCAGAATGTAGCTTATTTTATCCGTATTTTCTATACTGTCCATATATCATAAGCAATAATACTAAACTCAAGCCAGAATAGCTTAACAAACAACAGTAATCACGTCCAATCGACAAGGTTTACATAAGGTGTTACTACAGAATCTAGCAGTGACTTGTAATATATTAGTGATCATATTTGACCTTGTCTAGAAGATGAATCTCTCAAAAATCAGTTGCAGAAACTGGTATTTCGCAACCCACTGTGTTTTATCCTCTTAAACTTTAGGCTTAAAGTCGCACAAAAATGATTTTGGAAATAAAAGTCATGCAAATGATAAACGTATGGTCTAAATGAGACTGATGCCATCAAGTCTTCTCCGTTTGGTGAAGAGGGTAAGTAAAACAATCAATCGTTGAGTATATCTCATGAAATTCACACTTGAAACTCTCACATTGACCACGAAAATAATATAAATTTTGTGTAACTCTCTGGCAGGATCAAGGTTCAGTTATTTTCAGCTAACAAACTTAAAAAAATATAATAACGAAACAAGAGTATGTAAATGCTCATTGATTAGTTGATTCATTTGAATAAGAAGATTGAAACGGTGAGTTGGGAGAGACATTTTTATTGTCAGTTTCAGTTTTTAGTGAGTGAAATTTGTGTCTTCAGAATCTTGATTTATAATGCTCATAATATAGTTGTTTACATCTGAGTGATCTCTGCACTTTCTCTGCTTTTTCAAGTCCACGGATGCCGATGATAAATGTGATATATTCTGAACCAAAACATGATTGATGCATGTTTTATTGAACATCCTGTATGCAACAACAGCTTCCTATGGAATGAAAATGACTGAGCACTGAAACGTCTGATGAAACAGGATACTTGAAAACTGAATATAGTAAATACATATTGAATGGATTGTTGAATAAAATATGAGGTAACATGATTTTTGAAGATAATCAAAGACGCCAACAATAGGAAAGCTTAGTGCTGCCTTAGTGTTCTATTCACCAACATTCAGGGCGATCTGGAAGAAAAGTTACTTTTGATGTGCCTAATTATCAATGATGCTGAAACACAGGATTCTCCTCTGAGTCAAGTAATGAGTCCTCAGGCAAACCACTTATCTGTCCGCCATAGGCATAAATCATAGAATAAGAGCTAAAATAGCCATAGAGTTAAACAAATTGCGTTATACATAGCCTGCAGTTACAGCCATACAATGAATTGCGTTTTAATGGTCTATTAGAGTAGTTATAGCGTCTTGAGCTTGGCATAATTCGGAAAGCACACTACCTTAATTGCAAGGACAAATTCTCCTTTCTACAATGCAATACACTGTCAGAACCAATAGAGCATCATTCCACTCAGTGAGCCTAATATAAATTCTTTCGAATTGAATACAGGTGTCAGAAACATGCGAAATGCTTGTTGAGCAATGACAGAATTTCCTAGTATTCAGCAGCTAGCCTATTTCAAAAATAAGCCTTTATCTGAATATCGTTATTTGTAGTATGATATATTATTTCTCTCTTGTATTCCAAGTGCGAAACACTTCCTCAGTAATCCATCTTTAAATTCTCATACTTGCTCTCCTCTTCTTAAGCGGACATCATGATGGCCGACACTTTCTCATATCCTCTTCTCACAATGTCCACTGTGTCACCCTCGAACGCTCAACTGATCTGTTTTTATTCAAGCAGTTGCCTGGTGTGATGAGATTCCACAGTCTCATCAGCGTGTATTTGAACCAGTTTCCCTTTTTTGAGCATGTTGGTTTGTTCACATGATTTATTACTTCTTATTCTCTGTGGACACTTGATCTTCAAAATGGAGTGAAGTTAGCTGTTGACAGACGTCTGCAGAAGTCTGTTGTAAGTGCGTCTTGGAATGCGCTCGCCACCCTTTCTGTCCCATGTGGGAGAATTCGATGACTTCACAATGGCGTTTGAAATTCGAATTTTGTTCTGCATGCAGAGTTCTTAAGATTTCTTCAATTATTTCAGATTGACAATTCTGTGCCTGACCTTTCCAATGAAGACTTGTTTTGACACCTTCATCCATTCTGCCTCTGGTTTAGATTGTGCTTGCTTGATACCTGTGCCAAGTGACCTACTCCAAATATCTATCACTTATACTATCATTATGCCAGTTTCCACTTGTTTTTCTTCATCATTTCCATCTCTCCTGTGTTCACTTGAAGTTCTTGTTCTCAAGGCTTTCAACTTGTCCTTAAGGAACCCTAGATTTAGCAAATGATCTGCGTCTTAATATACTCGCCTTCTCGCATCTCTATCAAGCACGCTTCGTCTTCATACCATTGAGGTTAATCCTATCTGTTTTTTTGGTTTGTCTGTCAGATGATGCGCGCTACTTTCAATCAGCAGGTAATTGAAGGTGCAGAAGTCTCTGAAGCGCTCTTCACTGTCATTCTTTTCTCTGAGTTCTTTGCCTATGGTAAGTTCTCTTCACACATTGCTTGCTTTGAGCTTGGCATTTATTTCGCCCACTAAGATTGTGATGTCTCCATTCAGATGTTGTCTGTTTTCGTTTGCAGCTGTCATTTTCCTTCTTTTTTGTTATCAGTCGCTTGAAATTTGTATAATCGGATAACTGTAACCTTCCTTCGTTTGAGTCGAATCTTGCTGTTATAATGCTGAAGGAGATTGATCTCCACCGCATTAAATCATTGCTTAGTATTGGTGAAATCAGTATAGTCACGCAATCACTGTGCTCGTAATTGTCATCTGAGTGACCAGTGTAGAATCTCCTACTGACAGTAAGGGTACACATACTAATCCCGCATCTAACACTGTGAGTAAATTAATGTGATGGATATTCGACAATAGAGACTCAAAGATTAGCATAGGATTGCCACATGCTAACAGAAAATCATTTTGACATTGATTATATTTTCGAAATCCTGTGCTTTATTCATGATTTTATAGATCACAAAATGTCAAATCAAACTGTGTAAGTCGCCAGTCTTCAAAGTTCAAGTCTAGGCCTCAGGCCAGGTTCATATTCTTAATATGGGTGAGAGTTTACTTTCTTTAGCTAAATATGACTGACACAGATGATAATCGATACACTGTTGATGCTTCTAGTGACATTGACTATGGTTGTAATAGTGAACACAATGTAAGACCAAATTTGATTATCACTTTGATAGAATAATGAAACTCTTGGTACAGTGGTGGAGTTTCTGACTGGCTTACAGAGCACATTTGGTTTACAGTTCTTCCTATGTAAGTCAGTTTTATAATGTATCCATCAAATATATCTATGTGGATCCTGTACAATAGGTTAGTTTTACATCGTAGATTTTATGGCTTACCAGTCCACGAGCACTGAAAATCATTCTGCTTGCAAACATTTGCTTTGTTTGAACTGACTTAATTCACCTGTACGAATGTTGATTGCAGGAAGTAAAAGCAGCAAAGAATATGTAAATATTCTGAAATTCCTTGATTTGGTTAAATTCCTGTTCACTTGCAATTTGTTGGATACTATTTACATCCACGATATTGCAACAGAGTCACACTATTTGATTTCTGAATAAAATATTTTGAAAATAGGACAAACTGCTGTGGGCAGGGATATCGAGGCAACATTCCACCAATATATACCGCTCTTTTAATAATGTTATGCTAAATTTTAAAACGGACACTGTAGACACAGCGAAAATTACTCATTCCAGAGTTCTTGGATCACTTTCGATACTGGTGGTTGCATTACTCAAACTAATCGGATATCGCCACGACATTGGTCACTTTCTCATAGTATTCAGTATAAGTGTTTCAATCCTTTAGTTTTACTTACATTAATGTGTCACAGACAAAAGTCATATATCTGTGATTCATATCATTCCATGTTAATTTTTATTAGATATATCACAAATTGAAACAGTAATATTTATTTCATGACCTTTCGAACACAACTCATGGTTCATAATCGAATTACTGATATTACATGTATTATCAGTTGATTCGATATACACAGCTTCAGTTATCAATCTCTTAAGTTCACACTGTTCTGTTACATTTTCTGAATATCATACTATAGAATCACGCTGTTATATTTTGTGTAACTGCACGCAGTGCAATAGCTGAACCATTTTCTAGATTTCGTTTCCTATTCGAGCTCTCTAATGAGGATTTTTCCAAGCCTGTTTGGATTGCTTCATTGACCTCCTTCTACTTTTCTGACCTAAATATTTGATCTGACAGTCATTGCAGTGTAGTAGATCAACTAAATTGTTTTTTTAACTATCTCCACAGGATTCGTCAAGGGATAAGGTTAATTTCTGATTGAATGTATGAGTTTGAATGTCTTTGTTTATCCCTGCACACCTAAAAGCATCCTTGAGGTTTCCGAGGTTCCGTGTTTGTATGGATGTACTAGTGATGATTCACCTTCCTGTGCATATATGTCATGTGTGTTTTCATTATTATTAATTCTAAAGTGTTATATAGCGACAACACACACAAAAGAAATCAAGCAAATCGGCATATCTTTGTTGATGTGTCTGCGTGTGTGAAGTGGGGAGATTGCTATGCGAGTTAGAAATATAAATCACACATTTTCGAGGATTTCAAGGGCAATACGCCTATTGACATTTTTGAATACAGTGTAACATGCAACTGGGTGAATACCACACAGTGTTATGAGACATATGTAACCTTGATATTGAGCAGCGTTTTTAATTTTATTATAAATTCACCACTTCAATTCTTTTCCATCTACTTCGTATACTCTGACTTTTTTTATGACCATCATACTCGTGAGGTTTAGACATCACTTGAAGTACTTGCTAAATCTTAATGCGAATTTACCTTTTTAATGATACTGGAAATTTGTGTGATTATTCCACTTCAACTCTACCTACTTGATACATCGCCTTTCAATGTTTACCATATGTTTATTGACTGAACAGTTTCTAGAGGTGTCTATTGGGATCTTTGCTTAATACAATACGACTGTACAGACTGTAGATGAAGTTGTTAAAAGGGAGTTTTTCTCCACTGAACGACACTGTCTTATCCTGTATTTAGGTTGGGAAACGTTTAGTTGGAGCGAGGCGAAGTCAAAGATGTAAATGAGACACCTAACTAATACCTCAACAAAGTACTAAAACTTAATAATACAACCTCCACAATCAACAGATATATCTCCTATTTATATGTGGGTCATTTGCATAATTTAAAAATTTAAACTCTTTCTTTCATTATTTCAGTTCGTACTATATTCGATGGGTTTCGCCACCGAGTTAAATGCTGTTTCTTGGGTGCTTACTTTGGCAGCGTTTGGTTTGACAATTGCATTGACTGCAGATGTCATCTTTCTAGCTCTATATTTCAGAGATTTAAATTTACGATAAACGATTGCACTTTACTCACTTTTATGTGCTGCGGTCCTGATTGGACTTATTTTGCTCATTATTGTGTTCACACTAGATGATAAAAAGGTAACAGTCAAATAAGTGAATTGTCTCACATCTTTTGAAGTGCTTGACTTGATTTATGGTATTTTCATAGAATGTGGGATTCCGTCATACTGATAAATAGATAAAAAATAATATCTCACATGGAGAAAAGTAATTTGGACCACACGAATGAATCATCGATAAATATTATTGTCAGATTACTGAATGTTATCTATCAGATGATGGCATTACACTTCTATCCTTTATTTTTACTCCTGAAATCACATTCACATTAAGTAACGGTAGTCACAGCTATTACCAAAATATGTTAAGCCTCTAATGGTCATCGATTATGTTATTCTGTCAGACAAATTACAATGCATTACGACGTTATCTTTACAGAAATATTTGGAACACACCATTTTATCGTTGTGAATTGCCATTCGAGCTGAATTTATTTGCACATTAGGTTATGACCAAATAATTTTCAGTACGTATTTGTTGAATGTATTAGTCATAGCCATGTATTCAGGTTTGATTCATCACTAATTCCACTAGTCAGATATCCATGTTAAGATAAGAAAGGCTAAAACTTCGATTTATTTCATTAACTTCATCTACATTACATGTTTTCAGAAGGCACTGAAGATTTCTGTCGGGGTATGTTCCACACTCACCATGATGCTAGTAAGTTTCATTCAGATATATTCATACAACAATTAACGTTCAAATGCAAGTATTCATCAATTTGCTCTTAAGAAAGGACAGTTGTTGCTGTGATTCGAATAGAATTCACCGCATTCTTATTATCTGCGTATTCCACATACGCAGTAAAGTTCAAAGTTTGCTCACAACTCGGTCGTTTAATCACAGCAACAATGAATACAAATGTGTTTGCATAGTACATTGCTGATGTATAAAACAAAATACGTTCTCTTCAAATCTACACAACAGTATGCGTACTCGCAAAATATTTTTCCATGAATCATTCATTCAATGTACAGTGAAGGGAAAGAAATATTGAGGTAATAACCTACATTGCATCGTTACTTCAAATAAGATCGAGTGAGAACCAAAAGTGATCAGCAAGAAATAAGTATCAGGTTGGCTGTTGATTTTGGAACTCTACCCATGACAATTTGAATAAAAAGAAATGGATAGTTTGAATACATTCATCATATGATTGCCACTTTCATAGTACATCTCAGATAGTGATGAAAGCAATCACGCAAAAAGTGTCCTTTCAGTTTACTTTTGTCATGCATAGGTGCATCGAGTAATTCACATGTCTAAATTACTATGAACGAATGAATTATGTGTTATGATGCTGAATCTTTGTCACGAGGTAACTGCTTAACTACTGACCAGTGCCCACTCAACTGGTAAAGCAGAACACGCGATAATCAGCGGTAAAACCAGAATAATTTATTTATGACAAAAGTGACTGTATTTATACAAAAATAAGGTAGACTGGAAATCAACCAATCCGGTTGAGAGTTTGGAATTGTGCAAGCGTCCAATCAGAAAGCAGAAACAAGTGCATGTCAACGACACGCTAATAACTTGACTGAGACATGATAATGACCTGATAATTGCATGTTTTGCCTCTTCCTGACATTATGTTGTAGTATAAAGAATACTGTTTATACTAAAATCGATAACTGATCTGATATTGTTTACTTTTCTCACATTACAGGCCATCTTCTGGACAGTGAATAGACTGAGATTTCGCATCACATTTAAAGGCGTGTATTGCACAATAATATTTCGAGCATTCTCTTTGTAGTTGGAAATGATCATAACGTTTGCAGCGATAAATACTCCACTTTATAAACCTAAAACAGCCTAATAGTTTGCATGATGGCATTCGATTTTCCATACTTGTTGTAGTGTGTCATTTCGGATAAATAAATATTTTCAAATTTGAATCACTTCAAGTTTTTGTTCAGTCACATACTATGGAAGACGACAAGCTGGTGTCTCTAAAATACCCTTTAAGATGAACACTTAGTCGACTTGTCAATTCATATCCTCCTAAATATGAAGTTCAGTCAGCCGAGGGATGAAGAAAACAAAGGGTGCATGCATGAATTAAGTTTCATATCAGAAGTGACTTCACATCAATTTTTCGTATATGTACTCCTATGAAGCAAGCAGTATATAACGTCGATGTTGTATGATGACACTGCACCTTTTTTGAACTTAGAAAACATTTAGCAGCCTTCGAAGTTTTCATCAGGTGCATAATACTTGTAATGGTTTCAGCTTTTACAACGTAAGTGGCTCATAGAAAATAATCTGTTATCCTCGCAGTCAGTAATATGAAGAACTCAATATCAGTAAAAAGTTTGAGCATTGTGGATTAGATCAAATAAAGTATAATTATAAAACAATTCCAAAAGTGGTGTGAACACAGGCAGTAATTTTGCTCGAAATATTACCAATAACAAGACTTATCACTGTGTGTAAACTACTGAAGTATAATTATACTTTATAAGAACTTAATACCTCGGACTCCCAAGCTTATATATCTCACCAGTAATCATTATACTAGCTCGCAAAATCTTGCTTGAATTATTGGAATTTGAAGTAAGAATTTTGAGCTGTGTGTTCAGAGAAATTTTGAACAAGCTTTACAATGCTTTTGGAAAGTGAACATATCGTCAAGAACGCCAAAGTCGGTTTTTCTTGCTAAGGTTCCACGATAGAGCCACTCAGTGACTCCTCAGTTTCTGTTCAATCCAACTTTAGTTTTATCGGAAATTTTGTAGAACAATAGATTCTTCGTTGGTTACATGCGATTGTTCTCAGTTGCTTATTATCTCAAGTCGATATCAGTAAACAGTGTGAGCAATGTTGATTAGATCAAATAATATAATTATATTTCAATAGTTTACACACAATGATAAGTTTTGTTACTGGTAATATTTTCAGTGAAATTACTAATGACTATTTTTTCGATTCCTCATGTTGACGGTGATATGTGCTTGTGTCTGTTGTGCACTTTGTGTTCTTTGTTGTAGTCTGACTGACTGGAGTATAGTATTCACGCTTCGGTTATCAGTTTGAACAGTCTACTATTATTTGGAATGGCTAAACATCTTTCTCGAACATCTGGAAAACTAAATAAAAGGACGCATTCAAGCATTACATATTCACTGATGGCAGTCTCACGCTGTACAACCGTATTTATATATATATATATATGTATACGCATGCAGGCTTATGATCTTTGAGGTAGGCGTGGTATGCAGTTGTCGATTAAAGGTCGTGTGTATGTTTCACCAGTTCTCTAGGTTCTTCTTCACACCACTGTTTCGTAATCATTGAGTTCCTGAAGAAACAAACTAGATGATTCAGCCAAAGCTATTTGCTTCCTACCTCTCGTGTTCAGTGGTATAATATGATGAGTAATATTCAGGTTGGTATATACAGTGACGGATAGGTACAATAATGCGACCGATGAGGTTGTGAAGCTATATCGACTGAGATGGCTAGCACACGTTCTACGCATGATGTAACTTCGGCTTCTGTGTTGACGTATTTTAGCGATGCATCCAATTACACACTGACTCCGTAATATTCATCAAATATTTTTTCATCACTCAACAGATTACTTATAAGTAGACGACTGAATCTAATTATAATTACAAGTCAGTAATACTTATTTGGAGATACATAGCTGCTGTATGAGAGGATGAAGGTGCAATAAGAATGATGTAGCACATCAACAACATAGATCTCTGACGTTTATCGGTCTCCAGCAGTTTCTTGTGGACAAAATTCTCACAAATAACAATGATAAATAACATCGTATCAAAGTCTTCAGAGACAGTAATCGACAGTTTGTCCTGCTGGTTATTTCTATACGTCCACTCTTCTTCTGGACTCAGGTTTAAGATTCCCTCATTTGACTGCATCCAATATATTTTGATGCAGTTGTCTGTTGATCAACCTCAACGAGTTTTCACATTAGTGCACTTCCATTAGTGGTGCTGCTTCATTGGCTGATGTGGCTAGTATTCCACAGAATTCTCTTTTTTCCAGGCTTAATACAAACCAGTGAACTACGTGGCGTTTGGAGTATATCCCCAGTAACACTCATAATCTAAACACCTAACAGAGCAGTGATCATTTAATACAAAGGTGACAAGATAACTATCAGCTGAACTTAAGTCTGCCATGACTTCACTCAAACAGGCAATATATAAAATCCCATCAAACAGTTACTTCGAACAAGTATCAATTCTTCTTTTCAAGGGATTTCACTCTGAGTCATCAACAGGCAATTAAAGCTTTGAAAATCATTCTTAAAAAATGAAACTAGGAGACATCTAGTAAAGAATAGAACATGAGTTGTACCTTTGACATTCTACTAATTACAAAAACATATGAAATTACAAATTATGATGCACCAATCATATTAGGCCAGAGAACATTCAAAACAATCAATGTAGTATTGATATTTAACCAAAAGTCTAAAGTACACTGACTGAAAGCTATAATATTAATGAAACATATATATGGCAGAATCTGAAACGTTAACTTCAGTTCATCAATATGAAATCATGTAAGCTCAAATGTCGACATACAAGTTAAGCAGTTTTTATTGAGGATCGATAAATTCCATTCAGAGTGTAAACTGATGTACACCATGAACATGTTCGTCAGAACAGCATAACTAACATCACTGATTATTAAAGCAAGAGTAATAATGGACTAAATTATCGGAATAATTAATTTGTGAAAAACGGTTACCTCGTACATATTAAACAGAATACATTAGGTTCGTTTATTTGCTTGCATAACTGAATTCATCTTCATGATTGGTTGAATACTTGCAGACGTCTTCTTAAACAGAATCTTGTTGTGTTTACTAGTGATCAATACACATAATACCTATGTTACCTGAAGAAATACCAACTTTATATATATATATATTTATATTTATATATGTCATTGTTTTACATGCACTATGGTCTGTCCCATAATTACGATACGCCTGATCGTATATTCAATGAAAAAGATGAGTGATAACAAAATATAGGAAGTGAATTTATTTCGATATCATATGGACTTCGTGCTTTAAATTCATATGTTGCCCACCAAATTCCACTATGTGATGTCGAAGCTGACGATCATCTCAGATAAAATGCTGGGAATTCATGTCAGTTAAACAGCCTCGGAAAACTTAATCAAAAGCAGCAACTACACAGATTAATTTTGGAATTTATAGCCTATCAATCGATGATTCATGATAGAACCTAACGAAAGCTAGCCTTCGATGACGTTGTCGTTCATTGCCATATGGGTAGAAACCTTAAGAGGTAAACTATCAGTTTCTCGAGATAGGTCTCTCTAGTTAAATCTAATGTCTTAGTTGGGCAAACATTTACTTAATATATTAGGGGATATTTATTCTGATGGATTCTTTTTTCATCAGTAGGATTTGTATATTATCGAGTTCAGGAAATTAGTTCATTTTTGAAATCAGTGGAATGGTAGGAGAACAGATTGAGGAATTCAGTAGGAATGAAAAATATTAGGCACATGTTTATAATGCAAAGATAGTTTCCACCACTGAAATGTGGACCAACGCAGTGTTTGATTGAAATATATTTTTGCATCTCCACTGGTTGATTTGATGATAACAATTTCCAACGTCAACAGTTCAGGAAATCAGAAGACATAATATACTCTCAAATCATTCTATCAGTAAAAACGTATGGCTTGTAGACTCATCTCCTCACCTTTATAATCACTGAAAATATAAGGTTTAAAATATATGCATTCGTTTCATTCTAAGGCAGTGCCGTATTGCACACGCCAATTTCAATTCATTTACATTTGAATATTTCAAATATTTCAATTGCCATATAATCAGTCTTTTGATTTCTAAAAATATATGAAAAGTGACTATGGGTGAAACATCAAGGGTTTTTCAGAAGAACAATATTTTCAAGACTTTATTTTACAGGATACAAAGTTTGTAGTTACTTCTGCAGAAGGCTGTTACCTAAAGGTAAGCAAATTTACTTTTTTAGAACAAAGAATGAAATATAATCAAGTATCTGATCTTATCATGTGCAACTGTTTTGATGACAATAATTATCACAATGTGCACAGTGACCATGTAAATCTGTACTGTAATCCCTGCTCTACTGGCATTTCTCCACAGACCAACTTTTCAACAAGTATACAGCAGTCCATTACTCCCATTCACATTTTTGTAAGTAAATCGATATTTAATAACGTTAAATGCACAGATGTTTCTCACCATATTACATCAATTTTTACATGCTTAAAATGTTTCTAGTTCCTCTGATGATAACCTAAAAAAGTTAGTGTCTGTTAATTTTCTAAATAAGACTATTAAATCAAGGTTATTCACGCCTATGTACTTTAAATCGCTGTCAGGTTTTGCTGACCGTATTCAACAGTCTATCTTCTTCGTTTTTGCTTTGCTTATCGTAGGAATGGTGACGTGTTTTGATGGTTGCATTCGCGTAAAATGCGATAATGGCAGTGCGCTCACAAATCCCCAAGTTGAGAAGTTCACTGGGACCGAAGACTCGTAACAACTAGGTGGTATTTTACGATCATATCACATAAAAGCGTAAATATCCTAATAACAGTTGAGCATTACACATTCGAATTTACTTTTGAAGTGAGCGGTGTGTAGGAAAATGTTACTGCGTCATTTTAATCAGTAGTGTACATTTCTAAGTTATCAGGACGATAGTGACATCTATTATGACTGTATTATGATAATTCTGTTGCTATGTGGTAGCTTGTTGTGACCCATGAAAATACAAAGTATACGATTTGCAATTCTATTTGACTAACTGATTTCAATATTTCCTTTTTCAGTGTACTTGGCTTAACCCTCACTGGGGTGATTCTGTTTGTTAAGAAAGTTCAAGAGCGCTTGCCATTGATTACTGGACTGTTACTACTTGCTGTAAGTTTGATATGATGACATTTCACTGTGATTCCTTTTATACAAGACACAAAACTCTACAGAATCAGGACTATCTGTATGGCACTGATGTTCAGTTTCTACGTTGCCGTAATATCAATAAGACATCATTTGAAATTGAAGATTGTAAGGAAGAGAAGTCTAATTAGGTGTAAAGGCAAGACAGTTATGGGATCATGGGATGATATGGTGGATAAAGTTTCAGAAAGAAACTGAATTATTTTTCTGAACGATGCGTTTCCATGTTATCTGAGTTGTACTCAACGCAGTTACTGATATCGTAGCATTTTGGAGGTTTACTGATGTGTTTATTGAATGACCGTGATATATGATTAGGGTAATCGGTTCGTAAATAGAGGCGATTCCGATTACTTTAGATTTACATATAAGAACAACAAAGTTCAGAAGTAATGACTGCAACGGAAAGCTATTCAAGAAATCTCTGAGAAAATAGATCTTCGCAATGACTTCAACAAGTTTGACAGAATAGAGTGGAAACCCATTAAGGTATTTCACTGTCATAGGGTTCTTGCTATTTTTTAATTCATGAAAAATACTCATTCAGACAATAGAGTGTAAGAACAACAACTGCTTTGAGGAAAAAATATTCAGGAAAGTGATAGTTTAAGTGATGAAAGAGGGATGATAGAGTAGGCCCTGTAATGAAATGACTGGTAGGATGAAGTTACCGAGTGCTTCAGTTGTTTATCCACATCAAGTCACAGCCAAATGTTGATGCCAGTTGATGTCAGGTGAGTCAGAGCGGAGAACTCAGTAATGAATTTGAAGTAAAGAGAAGAGTAATAGAATATTGACAACGATGTTTCTAGTTGTGGTGAACTGATTCATGCAGCAAACAGTAGGGATAATGAAGGTGAAGATAGTTTGGACAGAAGAGAACTTTCCAGAAGATCTGGAGATGTTTATCTCACATCCCATAAAGTTGGTTATCTATGGCAAAAAACCAAAATTGTGCACATTAGGATGAAGGAACTTACCTACCACCAAGTAACATCATTCAGACTACGTCCTGAAACATTTGTTTAAATCGTGAACCACATGAGACTCAACCGAGGGTTGAAATGCAAAACGAGCCTTTATTTGCTGGAAACAGTGTCGAATTTCGCTGCATTCAGCATAAGAATCAAGATATGGTACAACAATGTTGATTTCATCTGATTGCTAAGATATGATTCAGAGAAATGTTACATCACGAAGAGCTTTTTTAAAAAGCTACTACATCCTTCCTTCAGCAACTGACTTTTTTGGCTCCACATCGAAGATGAAATGGAGATTCAGACAGTATTAGCAACAAACAACTATGGCAACGAAGTGACTTTGGACGTATAGCCCAATACATACTCAGGATTAAATTAGGTTGGGTAAGATATAGGCTATGGTAACTGCCGTATACTTGCAGGTACCAAGACTTTAAGTGGAACATGAATGATAAATGACGAATTCAATGATTTTTTGGGAATGACGTAGAGAATATCGTAAGAGGAGATTAAAACAAATAAGTGATAGTAGGGCGAGCTGTGGAGAAAAGACTGTAGAAAAGAGGGAAAGTGGAAAGTTGCTGTCAAAGCATTATGTTTCACTTTGAAATCAAAAGGAAAAATAATAATATTGGTGTTTACTGATCACCTTATGATGTTGATAACAATTGAACTATTTTACTGTCTACACGAATACATTATTATAAATTTGTTTCTTTGGTAATATCAATAATTCTGCACTTAAAACTAATCTTTACACACTGTAGGTTTTATTGTTGTCTTGGGGAATACCTGGTATAACAGCAGCTGTCAGATTTTGAAATATTTTATCATGGTTCCTGACATTGACTGTTTCTGTGGCTGCTCTAATTTCGGGATACAAAATAGAAAAGCTGTCTAAGAAAGCGAGCATTATACTTTTGAGTTTTGCAGGTGGAAACGCGGGAGTAGGATTCATTGTGTTCATAACTTTAGTAGCTACTAAAAATTACGTGAGTACCGACCGACGTTGAAAGGAACAATTTTTCCTGAATGAGTCACGTAATTTTTGATATTTTTATATTTCCGCGGTAATTTTTGTAAAGTTTGGGACACATTAATAGAGAATAATGAAAAACTGAGTTGTGTGATAGAGAAATTATTCATTCATCACACGTTCACATAGTAATAACGAAACAACGATCCTAAATATAAACACTATATCGGTTTCATATTTATCTTCAGTTCCTTTCTTCTAAACTTCACCCACAAAGTTAATGTTCAACATTCCTACACATGTTACACAGCATGTTATTTACAAACCTTTCGTAGTGGCACAAACAGAAGAGCTCATTCATAGATCCTAATTACACTCAGGCAGATTTCTCAAATTCAAGTACCGCATGAATCGCTTTCTTCACTTGTAAAGATTTCAGTGTATAACGTTTTTTGATATGGTTGTGTTCCTCTGAGCTGGATAGTTAATTTGCTAAGCTTTCATCGCCCTACTAGGCGATATCTTCAGCGTATACTTCAATTTGAAGTGAGCTTTTTGATTTCTTCACGAGTTTAATAATCATCTCTCCCGGTGACCTTGGTCGTGATTGGTTGATTTTGTGTGTTTTCACATCTTCTAGGTTACTTGTATTGAAACTGATTGTCTCTTTGACCCTTTGTGTGTGTGGTTTCTACCTTATCGGTTGATAAATCATCCACTCGAGCTACAAATCGTCTCTATCATATCTAGTGTATAACTTGTATGGATTAGTATGACGATTTGGGTAACCTATGCTATGTTTGTTTGGTTTTTATTTTTGCTTGAATTCCAGATATTATTCATCCAATCTCGTCACAAACAGTAGAAAGCGATATGTTTCATTGCTGGTGTTGGTTGTGTGTAGCCGATAACAAAAACGTCTGTGCATTTTTACTGTTCGTAATTGTAACCAGTGAATATACCCAACACTTCATACCCAGTCAGTGAATATCACCGAGTTATATGTGCTGATGACACTGGCTGACGAGTATGCCCTATACAGTGACATTGAAAAAAGTATAATCGTTGGGACAGCTGAAGTTCCTTGGTCCCAGGTATCTCATGCACAATATTGTCTTGTTTTTCAAAGTTATTTCGCTGATATTAGTTCGTGATCGATTTCATACATGGAAAAAGTAAATGTCTTCACACGAAATATAAGATGAAATATTTACCTATTTTGATTGAATGTGGAAGAGAGTATCTTGTTTTTGTTTATTTTTAGCACATTTCAGCCTATCTAACTCCCTTAATCTTTATTTTCGCCCTTTTGATGGTGAGTCTGATCATGAATTTCGTTAATATCTATAAGTTTGAAAGTCCACATTATGGAAGTACAGAGATAATGAATTTGAGTCGTATTTATGCTTTTGTTTTCATTATTATTATTCTCTTGTGTTCCAGGTGAAACCTAAGACTTCACTCGATTCCACTACTCTATCCTCATCGCCTTCCTCACAATTCTGCTTCTACTTTTTGTGAGTGTGTATGTACAATTGTCTGTTCATACCTATTCTCAAGAAAGCATGTCACAGTGTCACAATTATCCCTTGACTGTGTGAACACACTTATTATTATATTTATTATTGCTCCCTTGGTTTCCTAGTGGAACATAGGGCTTCAACTCCACGTTTCCACTTGATTCTATCTTCTGCTGTACTTTTCACCTGCATTCATGTTAGTCCATACTCTTTCAACTCCTCTTCACACGATCTCCTCCATGTCAATCTTGGACGTCCGACACGCCGCTTCCATTACGGCTTCCACTCGAGCAATGTCCTGAAGCGGGATGTCACCAACTGGCCTCCTCAGCGAGTGTCCGAACCATCTCCACTTTCTCTTGCATATTTGTTGGTTGGCGATTGGTTCTTGTTTTATTTGTTCCCATAGTTTCTTGTTGGTGATTCTTTCCGGCCCGGCCGTCCGATCTTCACTATAGAGCGAAGAAAGTTGTTGACAAATATCTGCAACAGGCTGTTGGAAATATTCTTTGTGACACGCCTGCCAAGTTTCTAATCCGTATAGAAGAACTGACTTTACGGCTGTATTGAAAATCCTACCGAATTTTGTTGTTGATGCTGAGTGAGGAAGATTTCCAGATTGGTTGTTTCAGGTTGATGAATTTTTTTCACGCCCTCCCGATTCTCGCTCGATTTGACATCCCCGTCCGTTCCGACTGTAGTTGAGACAATGCCCCCTAGATAAGTGAATAAAGTAACCTCTTTCAAATCCCTCCCGTTGATGGTGATTGTCGCTGGATGTTGCTGCTGTTGTTGGTTGGCTATTTTCATAACCTCCGTCTTGTCTATGTTTACCTGGAGTCCTGTTTTGCTGCTTCTTCGACCAGTTTGTCGGTCGGTTTTCGCTTGTAAGTCTTCGATTTTGTGTGACATCAAACATAAATCATCCACGCGCGAAATCCAGGTTTTCTAGGTACTTCGCGTCGATCCGGGATATTCCTGTCTCCTCGTTTCCCACTCACTATCTGACGCATAATTCAGTCCACCACAATTAGGAATATCATTGGTGATAGTAAGTACCCTTGTCTCACTTCTGTGTCTCACTTATGTCTCACTCCAAACGCCTCGCTGAGTTCTCCGTTGTGGATCACTTGATATGTGCCGTTGTCATACAGCTGTTGAATAAGATTGATAAATATATGAACACACTATTTCTAGCCTAATAATAATAATATAAGCTGTATCATACATAACTCAACATTTTCCTCAAATCGCACAAGTTATTCAGTCTGCACTACTTATTATCAGCTTCACATGCAAAACACCGTGTTAACATCAGTGCTTATATACCTAATATGATCATTCATGTTTCTATATTTCCTTTTATTTTTTTAAGTGTTGTATCTAACTGGGCAGGGTGTAAAACGTTGCAGTAAGCCTGAAGCAAGCAGTCTTCTACCAGTTCGGTTAACGTTGATTACTTGGACAGCGGTAGTAATAATTTATGTACTAATATCTATCATGTTTCCGGAAAATAAAAGATACTTCAACGAGACTCAAAATTTGTTCTTCAAGCTTTTGACATGAATAATTTAACTTTATCCATCTGTTTTCTGTATTGTTAACAAAGTGAATGCAATCTAAAATTATAAAAATTGAATTTTTTATTGCACTTTTATGATAATCAATAATATATTTGATATTTGAGCTCACGATATTCGAAGTCTGGTTGGGGACTGATGTCATTTACAAAGCTATTGAAAACCGAGAATATTGTCGTTTGTTTCGTATAAGTATGAGACTATTAACAGTAGACTTTTTCTAAACCTAACGCAGATTGCATCCAACACTATAACATATATCCATTCATCAGTAAACCTTGAAACTGATACTGGAACATTGAATTAAAACTATAAAATTTATTATTTCAAATGTCATAAAGGATAGTGACAGTTGGCTCGCCTATGCGACTGTCAAAGGAAGATGTCTCACAACTGTGCTGTTCACACAAACTCAGCTTATAATTTCTTCTCAAGTAGTTGTGTTACTCATCAAGTAACGTGGATTGACATATGGGTGGGTTAGAATGGAGTTAGTAATGGTCAAGTAATCACTTGGCATCAGCCCATGCAATTTTTTACTGTAATATGAATTCTGCCTCAACACAATGTATAAGTGACGCTTTATTTGTTCTAATTGTATACAATGATTGAAAAAGAGATTTCTTTGCTGATAATGAGAGATTTTCATTAAGGCATTTTGTGGATATCAAGTTAACTGGATTATTAAGTAAGGCTACATTGACGATACTTATTTTGAGGTTAACATACGCACAATGGAATGGACGTAGGAGGATGTATCCTTCTGTCTGTGTTTTTAGTTTATCAGAAGTCCGATCCATAACCCGACTGTCTTCACTGTAGAGAATGGATCGTCATTTTCATAAACAGGCACTGTTTCCAGCTCTATATCTGAACAGCATATTATGAGGATACAGTGTTATTCAACCGCTAACTATGTGTCAGCTGATGCCCCCCAATATATCGTGCCAGTTGCCTGCCTCGCTAACTGAGAAAAAACTTCTTCTCTAGTGAAAACGTTTAATATCCAAATCAATATTAGATGTATAAAATGTTGTACATCATTTTGCTTTATACGCAGGATGGTGCAAAAGATCGAAGGCTAAAAATGTCGTGATAAGGCTGCCAGATGTGAATTTGCTAACATTTTGATGCCAACAAGCTAATTAATACTGCTAGATTCGTGTGGAGTGTTCCTGGCAACAAGCATATATGATGATTTTAATGACATGTACTGAATGCGCAGAATTTGAGTGTTTGCACTGCAACTAAGCGTATTATAAATTGCATATCCGACGACGAAGAACAAGGAATCTAGAATGCTTGGTTTTAGTCAGATAACTTATCACACGCAATAGCGGGCACTCATCAGTAGGGCATATCTGCGATTTTGAAAGGAGTGATGTCCTATCTGACGTTTGAACCCGCGTCATCAAGTGCTGTAATCACAGGTGTTACCACTAACCCACTCCGGCTCATGATCGACCTCCTGTGGTACTGTATTGGATACTTATGGTTGCACACTATTTAGTTATTAGTTTAATGTAGACACATTACACTAATAACTAATCCTTTGTTTGCGCAGACCGAATTCTATAAGTCAAGTTTGCAATGTGATCACAAAACTAGGTGGCTTAGCTGAGAAGTGGCAACTACCACGGAATCCGGGTCGAAGTCTACCCGCCGATTGTCGCCAACCATTCAATATCAAGGTGTCATTTCCTCATTTACTTCAGCCAAAACTAGCTGTCACCAGTTTCGTTAAACATAAATCTACCAAGAAGAAAAAGTAAAACAGTTCGATCCTCCTGTTAAAATATTCTTGCCGAGATAGTATGGCTGCTCAACTTCAACTTTTGTTCACGAAATACTAATAAAAACGCGCCACCCTCTAATGGCCCACAATTATTATTATTTTATTATTATATCCTTTAATTCCTAGAGGAACATAGGGCATCTCCATCTGTTTTCTACCAACTTTTTCACCCCACTCCAAGTCTGCCCACATGCTTTCATCTACTCGTCACATGACCTCCTCCAAGTCACCCCTGCACTGACGACCAACTTGCCGCTTCAATTTCGGGTTCCACTCGAGCAATGGCTTGTCTGGTGATGTCACTTGATGGTTTCCTCAGCGTATGGTCAATACATCTCCATTTCTTCCTGCCTATTTGTTTTACAATCGGTTCCTGCTGAGTTGGTTCGCTCATTACCAGAGATACCTGTTGCTGATGTTCTCTGGCCGGCCATCTGATATTGAGTATTGAGTGAAGACAACTGTTAATGAAGGTCTGAAGTTTGTTTGAGATGCTCTTTATGACTCACTGTGCAAGTTTCTGATCCGTATAGTAGCACTGACTTCACATTGGAGTTGGAAATCCGGATCTTATTTTTAATGCTGAGTGCTGTTGACCTCCACACAGACTTAAGAGTAATGAAAGCTTGTCTTGCTTCTCCGATTCTAGCTTTGATGTCCTTGTCAGTTTCGTCCGCCTGTAGTTGAAACGATGCTTCCCAGGTAGGTCGGTAGGTGACAGAAGTTAATTCTTTCATGTCCGTCCCACTTATGCTGATTTTGGTCTGTTGTTATTGCTGTTGACCAGGAATCCTCATCATCTCTGATTTATCTATGTTCACCTGAAGTTCTTCCTGTCTTTGATGCTTCTTCTGCCAACTTGTTACTTTTCACTTGCATATCTTCCAGTTTGTGGGAAATCAGACATATATCATCGCGGGTGAAGTCCAGATCCCCCAAGTTTTTCGTGTGAGTCCACTTTATGCCTGTTTCCTCATTGCTCGTTGTCTATCACATTATCCAATATACTGCAATCAGGAAGATCATTTGGATGAGATGTATAATTGTTGGCGGCACCCTTGGTAGTAGCGAGGTAGTTGCCGAATGACCTCTCGATCGACACTGTCGAAGGCCTTTTCAAAGTCGATGAAGTTGAGACAGAGAAGTGACTGTCATTCTCAGCTTTGTTCAATGATGATCCGTAGAGTGGCGATTTGATCAATACATGACTTGTTTCTCCTGAATCCAGCCTGTTCCGGTCGAAGTTTTCCATCCAGCTTGGCGTGTTTGATTCTCTACAGGATGATGCGACTTAGTATTTTGCTTGAAATGGACAGAAGCATAATTCCACGCGTTTTTGCATTGACTTAAGTCTCCTTTCTTTAGTAGTTTCAATAAGTATCCTTTCTTCCAATCCTCGGGCACTTTTCCCTCTTTCTACACCTTTTCCAGCAATGGCGTCATCAAGTCCGCTGTTGTCTCTGGGTCCATTTTCAAAGCTTCTGCTGGGATTGCATATGGTCTTGCTGCTTTTCCAGCATCTTGATTGCATCCAAGACTTCTGATTTCGTCGGGAAGTCGATGTTTACTGGTAGTTCTGCTTCCGTTGTTGGTATTGTTTGGTTATTTATTTATTTTCAAGTATTGGTTTTTGTAGGGATTTTGTTTGATTGCATGGAGGATTTAATCATGAGCTGACATCAGTTAGAGAACCACTGGAAAACCTGGGAGTACTGGACAGCCGTTTCGTCCTAGTTTGGGACTCCTCAGCAGTACGCACCCACCGGGATTCGAACCCAGGACCTTCTGGTTACAAGGCGAGCTCGTAGACCATTGAGCCACTGGGACCCGATCCAATGGTCCTTGAATTCTAACTTCTGCTGCTGAGGAGTCCCAAACTAGGACGAAACGGCTGTCCAGTACTCCCAGGTTTTCCAGTGGTTCTCTAACTGATGTCAGCTCATGATTAAATCCTCCATTTATTTATTTATTTATTTATTTAAACGCATAAAAAAACTTGGTACAATATGGCACCAAGAAAGATGCGCCACACAATAATAATAAAACAACATAGATCAAAAAAAGGAAGGAAGGAAAAGAAAAAATATATATAAGTAGAGAACGGATAAAGAACTTCATCTGGAAGGAAAACAGTCATGCTTAACAAGTTCAAACAGTGTTCGTTAGCTATCATCGGGAAGAAGAAAGAAGGAAATCGCAACACATTCGCCACTGATTACGATTCTTGGCCATATCCGATAACGTTTCGAGCCATCGATTTGAGCTATCTCTCGGACCCCAACCAGGGAGTCGTGACACACCAACCGATGCTAATCTAGCACAAAAATCCTTCATCCCACGACGCCACGTCATGGACTGACCACCTCTCCGCCTTTTCCATCCCGTCCCAGGGCTAGCGAACAGAGACCTGTACGGAAGCCTCTGGGGTGACATTCGCAGCACATGTCCAAGCCACCGGAGCCGGTGTTTCCAGATGACGACATTCAATGAATGGTGATCTCCACTTTGTTCAAACACACGCCGCCGAACCTCAGAATTACTCACGCGATGATGCCATCGAACGCAAGCAATCCTGCGGAGACAGCGGTGATCGAACACGCAGAGTCGCCGCACATCCTCAGCTCGGAGAGGCCAGGTTTCACAGGCGTAGAGCAGCGCAGCCCGCACCGAAGCATTGTATACCCGACCTTTGACAGCCAGGCTAACGTCGCGACGGCGCCATAGGTGGCTCAAGTTGATGTATGCCACCCTAGCCTTCATTATACGGTTGGAAATCTCATCCGTCACCCCTCCGCCAGCACTCACACAACTACCCAGGTACACAAACTTATCAACAACTTCAAGCGGTTCACCCGCAAGAGTGAGTGCAGGTACAGGCTCCTGCCAATCTTGTAACAGTACTTTGCACTTAGACGGCGCAAAGCACATACCATACTTACAGACACTGATCGCCAACTGATTAAGTGCGATTTGGGCAGCCTGCATGCTATCGCACAGTAAGACGATATCGTCTGCATACTCGAGGTCGAAAAGTCTATCTCCAGGTAGCAGATCTACACCACCTTCACGCACATCCTTCAGAGCTGACTCCAGAATGTCATCGATGGCAAAGTTAAAGAGAAATGGAGAGATTGGGCAACCCTGTCTAACCCCACTGTTGGTTGGGAACAGTGGTGATAGTTGGTTGTATGCCCTCACTCTACCTGAGGTGTTTCTGTATAGGGCTTTCAGGATGTTAACAAATTTCTCAGGTACACCTCTCTCTAACAGACAGTTCCAGAGCACAGTTCTGTCCAACGAATCGAAGGCAGCCCTAATATCAAGAAACACAACGATCGTTGGCCTGCAATACGTGTGGCGGTGTTCCAACAACTGACGAAGGGTGAACACATGATCAATGCATCCACGACCTGAACGAAACCCAGCCTGCTCTTCGCGAATCAATCCTTCACGTATTTTGCACAGTCTGCGAAGCAAGACAGCAGCCAATATTTTAGACGCGACTGGTAACAGACTGATACCCCTATGATTGTCACACGAATTACGTCGACCCTTTTTAAAGATGGGGACGATAATGGCTTCGTTCCACATTGATGGTACACTCTCTGTCTCCCACACCTTCCTGAACAACCCAGTTAGAGCCATTGTGAGAGTCTCGCCACCATCTTTAAAAAGAGCCGGGGGTAATTTGTCTGGGCCGGGCGCCTTATGGCGTTTCAGAACTTGGAGTTCCTTACGGACCTCCGCTTCGGTGGGTGGGTCGGTACTAACCGACCAAGGAGCACTCGGGCTAATGATAGTAGACACTGAAGCTGGTGGCCAGCTGAACTGCTTCCCGAAGTGCTCTGCCCAGCGTTCCAGGCGTCTTTTCAGGCTGGTAATTGGAGTGCCATCTGCCTCACAGACCGTCTCGCTGACACCTTGTTTCTTGCTGCCGGTGGCTCGTATGAGTTGGAACAGCTTCCGACTGTTGCCAGATGCAGCAGCTGACTCCATCTCACACGCACGTTCTGACCACCAGGCTTCGCGGTCCTTACGTAAACACTGTCTAATCTTGCGCGTGAGCGCCTTTCGCTGATTGTTGTATTCGCTGCCAGCCGGAATGGACCGGCGTTCATCCATGAGTTGCAAGGAACTCGCAGAAACCCAGTGGTTGTTAGCGGAGCATTCTTTCAAGCCGCAAGCGGCTACACTCGCCTTTTGCATGGCACCTTGCACATGAAGCCAATGTTCATCTATACTACTTGGGGGGTTGCTGGCAAGCATTGTTTTTAACTCATTCTGATATTTCAAAGAAGTAGCAGGTGCTACTAGTTTGCTCACATCAACGCTTAGACGACGGCTTTTACGAACCCCACCAAATCGCAAGACGAACTTGGCACACACTAACGCATGATCGGAGTCCAGGCATGTGCTCCAGAAGGAGCGACAGTCTTGTATGCATTCGCCACCGGAAACTGACCGCGATATGATCAATCTGAGTCCAAGCTTGCTTCGCAGAGGGAGGACGCCAGGTAGCGCTACGGCGATGGCTGTGCCGGAAGTTGGTGCTAGCTAGAAATAGGTTGTGATCCGCGCAAAGCTGCAGAAGACGGTCCCCATTATCTGACCTGCGACCATGTAGTCCCCACTGACCACCTAGACGATTCTCCTCTGAGCTTAGACGCCCACCTGTGCATTCAAGTCCCCAGCCAGCACTACGATATCCCTCCGACCCGCCTGTTTCAAGAGATCGCTCAGTTGGTAGTAAAACTCATCCTTCATTGCATCCGGGCTGCAATCCGTCGGTGCATAGGCAGAGACAACAAATAGACACCGCCTATCTGGCCTACTACTCTTTACTTTCGTATAACCTTCCAGCCTCACAGCACATAAACGACTGTTAATGGGAATCCAGTCGAGCAGTGCAGCTTCGGCTCTAGCGCTCAGTGCGACACCGACACCAGCTACGCGGGATGCCGACGCCACAGGGTCCCCGGATAAGCGCAGGTGGTACATACTACTAGAACTTCCAGATGGAGAGGATAGTCGAAGCACTTCACTGGGATCTTGAATGCGGGTCTCCGAAATGCAGCAGACATCGATAGCGAGGCTTTCCAAAGTTCTTGCCAACCCTGCCTGTTGTCCGATTTGCATCAGCGTCCGAACATTGTAGGTAGCCAGCTTGAACGCAGCACGCGGTTTCAGGATATCCGTGTTAGATGTCACATTGGGAACAACCATTTTGAGGACTACTCACTAACATCTCGAAACGACACGGATAGGCTGGGAATCTCGACAAAGGCGAAAGGCTGTCGAAGGTTAAGAAGCCAAGGTTAGAAAAGGTACAATACAGGAAACTATGTATAAAAATAAAAGTAGGTAGGAAGGAAATAAGTTCCTGAGGGATCAATATTGCTTGGAATCATTTTTACTAGCGCGCGTTGAGTTTCAATGGGAGTTCGTTGCTTTAATTCATTCATTGTGTGCGGGCTGAGATACTGCCCGGGCGCCCAGACCGAAGCAGGTGGTTTTATTAAGGGACCACCCCCGAGCCTTTGACTTGGAGTCTAATCCGCAAGGCAGCGGAGCAGCGTCAGGAGCTGCATTCCCATGGTTGCCGGTGACCCATGTGGGTTCATACGCCATTTGATCCGATTGGAAACTGGAGCCCATGTACCCCATGGTAACTGCTTTTAGTTTAACCGCTATCCAGAAAATCTCCCTGACGTGGTAGGACCTGTAGAGACAGAGTCCCAGTCAGTTCAGCTTGTTGGGTCATTGCGGTATTCAAGCACGACCACCACGACAAGGTAGCAGTTATCGGCCGGGTGCGTTGTAGGTGGCGGACGATTTAGAAGTCTTTTGAAGTGCTCAGCCCAGTGCTTCCTCTGTTCCACCTCTTTTGTGATTGAATTTCCATTGTCGTCTATTATTGGCTTAATCTGTGTCGAAATTTTGCTCGAAAGGTGCCTAGTTGTTTGGTAGAGTGTGGCGAGGTCTCCTTTGCCTACAGCTTTTTCTGCTTCGTTTGTCATGGTTTCATAATATTTTCTTTTGTCTTCCCTGGCACTCTTCTTCACTCTTTTGTTCAGTGTATTGTAGCTTGCATTCAGCTCCTGTTTTTGTTGCTCGTCAGTGCACTGGATAATCTTCTGTTTCACTGTCCTTCTCTCTTCTATTAGTTTCCAAGTGTCCGTAGTGAGCCACTGTTTGTCCTGTCTTTTTTCTACCTAGAACTTCCATGCAGGTTTGGCTCCACACCGTTTTCAATTTGTTCCAGTGCTTTTCGACGCTGACCTTTTCGCTGGTGTTGATTTGTGTCTCGGCTTTGTCCTTTATGCTTGCAATGAAGATGTCCTTTGTAGCCTGGTCCTTCAGCTTTTGAGTGTTGAACTTGGCTTGTGGTCTATCTGCAGCTCCTGTTTCCCTGAAAGCTTTTAATTTGATTTGGATTGTCCCTTTTACGAGATAGTGGTCTGAGCCAACGTCTGCTACTCTTCTTGCTTTTGTGTCCAGTAGGCTGCGCCTCCACTTCCTTGAGCAGCATTGAGATGAAGTCAATTCGGTATTTGGTTTGTCCATCTGGTGACACCCATTCAGCCTTGTGAATATCTTTGCGTTTGTATACGCTGTCACCAGTCACTAATTGATTGGAGGCGCAGAAGTCCACGAAGAGTTCTCCATTTTCATTCATTTCTCCTAGTGCTTCTCTACCCATGATGAGTTCCCTTTCTGTGTTTTCTAGTCCTAGCTTGGCTTTCATGTCTCTCAATAGTATTTTCATGTCGCCAGCTGGAGTAATGTCCATTGTTGCCTGTAGTTGTTTGTAGAATTCTTCTTTCTTTTCGAGGTTTGCGTTGTTTGTGGGTGCATAACATTGTATGATTGACACTTTCCTTTCTTTGGAGTTGAATATGGCGGTCATTATCCTGGACGAAATCGCCTCCCATTGAATCAGAGCCTTTGTTGCCGTCGGTGACATCATGATAGCCACGCCCTCGGTGTGCGTGTGGTTATCTTCTGGGTGACCAGAGTATATCACTGACTCAACCGTTGACAATTTAGTGAGTGAATTCCCGTTCCATCTACTTTCACATGTTCCCAGTACTTGGATTCCGTATCTTTTCACCTCGTTTGCGATCTAGGCAGCTTTGCTAATCTCGTGCATAGTGCGGACGTTCCGTGTTTCCACATAGACTTTTTTGGCGCAAACAAACTCATCGTGCTGAAGTTTCTGTAGCAAGTTTGTTTACACGGTGGGGTTGCTAGGCTCACGCCTGAGAAAGGAATTGTTCCATTAACATAAAGTTTAGAGAGAAGTGACCTAATGGGTTGCTTCCCTTAAAATCGGAAAACAAGGAACAAAACAATGAGAACAACACCAGCAAAAGGAAAATAATTCACAACAAAAAGGGCGAAAATCGACAATAACAATAAAAAACAACAACATGCAATAGACTTAAGCACAGTTAACTAAAATGATACCAAAATCAAAGACTCACTGACTTGGGCCAACTTGAACATATAAATCCAACAATATATACAATTATAGATATGAGTTAATGTTAAAAAGTCACAAAATGTCAAACAGTTTGTTATAGGTATTAGTAGTCAACAAGATTATTTCTACAGGTTAAGTGTTCGAAAGTAAACGGATTGCAATCATTTCCAGAACTTCGTGGTGAGCAGCAACAAAGAAATGAGAGTTTTATATATCACAGCAAAAAGTAACGCACTAATCGAAAGCGCGCCTGTTTTATATCATGGCCTACAATCAGCTAAGAAAAATCCTGGTTATGGCATGATCGAAATATTACTGTCTTCTTAATATAATAACGATGTATTTTGTATGGTATAAAGCTGAATGGCTTAAATGTTATGGCAGTTTTAGTTACTAAAAGATATGAATCCTGGTACTGCATTTCCATAGGCTAGTGCGAAATATGACTGAATTATATGTGACCTTCAGCGAGATGTCTGTTTTTATGGGGAATAAAAGTATTTCACTAACTCAAGCAGCATGGAGAAAACTAAACTCTTTACCTTTAAAAACGGAACAATTTGCATTTCTGGATATGCTCAGCATCATAAAATAACATGATTGGAAATTACTACAAGATTGGAGATCCAAAATATGAACACTAGTCTCATTCACATCATTAAATGCTCAATCATGGATGTGAAGTGATTTTAGCTATTCACAATACACTATCCCTCCAAATTCAATAGATCCCTGAAACTTCATTAGAGTTAATGAAACACAATTCATAAACTTTTTTTAGACGAAATACCATTTCGAGTATGTACATATAGAATCAAGAATATTACATATGATCAACATTTAATTAAAAACGACACCAGATCAAGAGATTTGAAGTATAAAATACAAACTTCCAGAGACAATTCACTTAACAGAAACAATTCCTACTTTCATTTGAATATATATCAGGCATTTTTACACATGTTTCTCGACTTTTCTGACTATTTCCATTACTATTATGCATGTCTTTTGTGATTATTACTTGTTGTGTGTTTTTCGCTTACATTATATTTCACACGAAACGGTTTTTATCACAGTCATCGCATTGTTTTTGATATTATTTGAAAGCTATATTTGCATCAAATCAAAATGTCGCTATGTAAAAACAATGTTTTTGTGAGTGGATTATTTCTAATTAAATATTACATATACTGAAGATGCAAAGTTTATTAATTTAATGTAAATCATTATATCAATTCAAACAAACACGTTTTGTTTCTCATTTCCCTGACTTTCTGAATAAAACTGAGCAGTATACGATTTGTTCTGAATCAGTAGATATTGAGATGAGAATTCATCTAAAATTATCTTTAAAATCAACAGAGTTTCTGCATACTATGTATTGCCATAGACTTAGCGGTTGAGATGGGAAACCTTGATTTCTGTAGTCAGAATACACCTTCTGCCTTCACTTCTTCTAGCTTGAGAATGAATGCAATCTCAACTGTTATCAGTATTTAGATATTGTTGTTACTGTTTTGTGCATTTTTCTTATTGCAATTATTAACACCAGTCTCTAAACTAACATTCTGTCCACTCTCTCCATCCACTTAATAATTTCTTCTGATACTTGTTTCCATGCTCTTCCGTTAACATTAATTTTCATCTGAAAGTTTTTTTTTTACATTACACTAGTCTAAATTTCCCAATCTTCCCTCAGCCCACTTATTTGTTTTTTTTTGATTTTTCATCATCGGTTTGTAAGTATCATGATGATGCGAACAGTACCCCAAACTAAATTTCTCGGTCTTGTTCTAAGCACAAATATTTTTTTTGTATTCCTTTACGTTTCCAGTGGAACATGAGGCTTAAAGCTTGGGACTTGAAGTTTTCTTAGCAATGGTGTTTATTTTTACAGGATGTGGTTGCTAGCCTCATACCCAAGCTTCATTTTCAATCAGCTTTATTACTGGTCTACCGAGGTAGATGAGTACATTGGCCGGGGTTCGAACCACGGAGCACATGCGTGGTTACCGAGCATTCTACTACTGTGCTACTGACGCACTTCGCGTATGGATATACAAGCATAATCATAGTTAATTGCGATTATGCAGCTAAGTGAATGAATTCGCATGAAAAAAGACTCTTGTGTATTCAATACTTTATAAACTTTAGCCTTTTTAGCTTTTAGCTTTTAGAAAAAATATCAACATACAAAGGAAACATGATCAACGTCTGGTCATGAAAACTAACTGTAATGAAATAGCCAGTCTCACTCAGGAGAGTATTTATCACTTAACCATAGAAAAAAATCATAATCCACAAACAATTTATTTAGGTGGAACTCCCATTTCTAGAAAGTATGCTGGTATATATATTTGTGTGAATAGATATAACATAAGAAACCAAACAGTAAAGGCTAGAATAAATTCTATGGGATTAGGTGCAAACCAGCAAACTATCCATTTTCGTAAACTAAGACAAATGAAGACTGTCTAAAATGATAAAATAAATACAGGAAAGTTGACCCTGACAACTAGGTATTCTGCTGTTTTAAAATAAAACAAACATATAAAGCAATGCTGAATATGTATAGTATTTTGATTATCCTCACATATACTTAATTCAGTAATATGTTAAGTGTGCTAGCAATCCATGGGCGTGTATTATTCGCGAACGAATACAAAATGCATTATAGTTCAAAATTAGGCTTCATGTATTACTTTGCAAACCTTTTGTTGTATAAAAAAATTTCTTTGACAAAAGAATAAGAAGACGTAGTTTATCTGAAACGTGTAATGTGTATTTGCACAACACATTTCTAGTCACACGCGTACTCGTTAGACACAGTTATATAGAAAGTAAGGGAGCTGGAAATACTACAACACAAGTGAAACTATGTGCATCTCAAGGTCACAAATAAGGGGCAGGCAGCTGAAATAAAATTTAGGGGGTAGATGTAAATAGCAGGTGGTGAAAATATCAATAAGTAAACTTTTTGATAATGTGTCTTCTTATTGCTTTATCTAAATTCACAAAGGGGACTAATTGTTTTAAATTTTTAAAGACAAGGCTCCCTCCACACACTATCAAAAGGTGAAATGAACTTGTTAACCTTAGGTGTGAAATTATCGTCGGACGTAACACGTTGGAATTTTATGAGTTATGTATTGAAAATAAGTAAACCGTTCTACATTGGATCCAAGTTTCAAGTTATAACATATCACTTTTGATCGCATAAGAGAGGTTCAAGCCTTTTTTATGATCAAGACTTCAACGAATTTAAGTCTGATCAATAAACAAAGAGTCAAGGCTGCAATTAGTTGAGCTTACCATGCAGCTAAACTTATTTTCATAGCCAAAACAAGATCTCACAGCATTCGAAAGTTAATGTCATGTCTCAATGTTTCTGCAAGTTTGCCTGTTTCTGTGGACCGACGTACACAGAGAGGTACCGTAGGTCTCTGCAGGCTTAGGCTAAAAAATATATTTCGAAGTTGTTCCAACCACGAATAAAATCACCATAAACAAGTGATTCCGAAAATAGATATCCAACATCATCTATAGCGAAGCACATCATAGAGACGAGTCATCAGGATAATTTCAATGATGCCTTTAAATCCATATATAAAATAACGCTGGGTTACATATTTGTTGAAGCTTTGACCATAAAATTGCCTGCACATGTCACAAGTATCCGAAAATTATTTGTTATTACTTGAAACTTGCATTGGCTATTCAATCAAGAACGGTTTACTTTATGATATTTTCACAATCTTCCTTCTATTTTCCCCTACTGCTACTCTTATATCCTCTGCTAGCACCAAATTTACTACCTTGGCCCGTACACAGTCTGTTCTGTATTATAGTAATTCCTGTTCTCTTGCCTTTTATGTGTATGTGTTTGACAAGTACTAGTATGTGTGATCAAAATGTCAGAAATATGTTGTGCGAATGCACATTACACGTTTCAGATAAACTTAGTCTTCATAGAAGGAACTAATGCCTTCAAAAATTAGTTTTCATCCCACTTTAATACATTCTCTATTTTACCTGATAATCGATCACCACTGTTACTTCTGTGTTTACACCATACCATCGTTATGCATTCATGAATAATATTGTTATTTGTTACCCTTGCACTTAAGTTTAGTTTTTCTCATTTGTTGATTTATTTGTCAGTACTACTCGTCTTATCTCTCATATCACTGACTATACTGACCATTGAAACTTCCACTTTGTTGATTATATATACATATATATATATGCGGATGATACAGGCGCATTAGGCTGATGTCTTCTTGATATGAATGCTATCTATCGCTTAAGAAGAAGACTGAATCACAGACCATTTTGTCGTTAAAGTAATAACTGAATTTCTCAACATATACTATAATTTCAGACATTCTCTATTCGTGATGACTTATAACTTAAGCGTCATTCCATTTGTCACCTCAGTAATATCTGAGACGGTCACTAACAAATAGAACGCATATCTTACCTGTCTAAAACTGATTTGAACGCACCCGTCAACTTGATGACGCAAATGAAGTTTTGTGTATTGCAACAGTTTTCCCAAAGAGTAAGAAAAACATCAATGACAAATTAATCCTCTATTCAAACATATATCGAATTTTTCTCTGGTATATTTGTGCATGGTGTATTACACTAAATTAGAAGAGAAATACAATCAATTTCTTAGGTAAATACCAAAATTCTTAACAGTCAAGTTATACTCACACTAAGAGAAGACAAGCAAACATGTGTAAAGAATGCTACCGTTACTTAATCTGTCTGTCTATCACTCACACCTGTTCCACTTTTACGCGTATCAAAAATCGTCAAGTCTGAAACATCGAATTGTGTGATGTGTTTCACATGACATGAATGAATTCCACTTTATTAAAAGCCAATCAGCGATCATGCAATTTTCAATACATAACAGCTACTTGAACATTCTATGCCCAAATCACACATTTCATGAGCAGGAACATGCATGGCAAAATATGGCTGACTGTTATCACATCAATACTCTTGTGTAAGTAGTGGCTTATTTTATCAGTATATTGATTAATAATTCACGAAACACAACAAGCCTGTTGCAATTTCAAAGGTTTCGTTATACTGTTTATCATACATTCGTATTTCCTCATGCGTGTTTCAGTGTAATTTACACGAGGCATATAACAGGTATTTATTTATTCTAGATATCATGTATCTGCCACCGTGCGAGTCAGGAGTGCTTTTGTTTCTTTTCTGTGAGTTGTAATGACGGATTTATGTATTTCACTGATCTACAAACCTTACAAACTCAACTTAGATTGGACAAGCTCTGTAGGTTAAAGGACCCAGTTGACCCAATTAGACAAAATTATATAATTTACAAAATACCCTGCAGTGAATGTGAGTCAGGTCAACTAAATAGGTAAACTAGTAAGTCAGGGGTAGTCAGATTGTCAGAACACACAACCAAACATTACCGTGAGAGAGGGATGAAATTCCAAAAAGAGAGAGGTTAATTATGGAATCCTTATTCATCGAGTATACACCAAACACATGCAATAGGAATGATTCATCACTCATACCTGAAATAGAGAAAATACTACTACCAATCAAATCAAGTGCAAATCAAGAGAAAAACAATGGAAATATATAAACGAAGTTAGGAAGTCATGTGAGTACCTTGATATGATTATGAGCAATAAATTGTGCTCGAAACGTCATCAGTAAACATTACTGTGCAACACTGTGAGACTTAATCAAAACAAAATTTACCCACGATGGAATTAACTCTGAAGTTCTCTTTACTTAATCAGATAATAACAATAGAAATATCTACGTAATATAGAAGCAGTGACTATAAATGTAAGTGTTTCTTCTGGTCAGCCACTAAGACATTCTTATCCAATATACATGAAATGAATGTAAATGAGACGTTGGCATATTGTAGTTCGATGGAAATTGTTATTCCCGTCGGATACTCCATTGAAAGATCTGACATTAAATATGGTTCTGCAATCGTCCTCCGGTTGATTTAAAGGTTCTCTTTGATCTGTGTTTACGAGTGGTATTATACTTGAGTTGAATTCATTGAAAATGAATATTGTTGGGAGGTATCGGAATCATCAAAAATGACATTTGCAAATGTTTTGTGCATAGTAATTAAAACTGCTAAAGTTTTGTCGTTTTGCATTTAGAAGCTTTGCATTACAATCAATTCCATTCAGTCTTATTAAAGAACAACGTTCCACATCTCGGGTATTTTCGGATAGCTAAAGAACCATTTAACTGTGTCATGAGCTACAGGATAGTGTTAATTATTCTTATTGAGAAAAACACCTTAAATGTTTCAGAATCCTGAATAGTACCGAAGTGAACCGAAAGAGAGCATCTTCGGAAATATCACTGATTTCAAACTATGTGACGTGCAATCAAAAGCAGAGGGTTCGGTAGAGGACAGTTTATATGAAAAGTTGAAGACGCCAAGCGGCAAATTAAAGCAAAGCCATATCACATGGAAGTGAAATGTTGTTAAGCTCAACACCGAATGTCACCTTACACATTCCATTTACATGTTTTGAATCTTTGAGAAGGGAATTTCATCTTTCTATTTTAATCATTTATTCACTACATAGGTCTAGTGTATCCGTATTTTTGCTCTGGTATGTTTCTGTAAAGTTTCATCTAACTGTATTTTTATATCATTGTCTATAAGAGAGTGATTTCATTGATGATATACTGGGACATTTAACTGGTTTGATTCCCAAGCTTCCCTTTTTCCTTAAGATGAGATTATTTTCCATACAGAGTGTATTTAATGGTAGGTTGTAGCTGGCAAATTCGTTTGTTTCTGACACAGTTTTCAGCTTTCAACTGTGATATTCGCAACGCAATAGCACATGGGTTGTACACACATAATTACTTTTAACTGCATGTCTCATGACGAGGAGAAGTGAGTGATAATTCACGTAACAAATGAAGCACTATTTTGCCTTATTTATAGAAGATGCAAATGACTTTGTGGTAAGCATTGTTACATTTCATGAGAGTATATCTGTAGAATAACAATTGATATTATGTGGTGTATGATAAAAATCATCATTAAGACAATTCTACAGGTGACAAATCTTTGACTAACTATAAGTACCTGAATATGTGAAAGTAAATATATTAATCAAGTAATTGGCAGAAATTGAAGAATTCTATGTAAGGGATAATAGTGGTACAAATCTACTTCAACTGTGAATAACAAATGGTTAGGCAGGTAGTCTCTGAAATTCTTCATACTGCTCCAGCCTTGTTGATTGTCTATTCTTCAGTGCAGATTTTTAACCTTCACTCGTTTCAGCACTTTCGAATGTCTGTCAGAACGTCAGATACCACACATCGTACATGATACTGGCAGTGACTTGTTTAGTACGACAGATCTGCCTTAAATTGTGATTGCCTCCTAATTAATAATAATAATTTTGAGAGATAAGTGTCTCATTCCGTGTTTCATGAAACTGGAACTCCATGGAACTGATGTGAATGGTTTGTTCATGTGAAAGAAAACTCTCCGGTAGCATGTATTTCTTGATGATGATGATGCTTCGAAGAGGAATCCATTTAAATGATAGTAATTCTAAATCACTTTAGATGTTATCACTTGGATGTTCACTTGTTTTTCAAGAATAATTTGAGTTCTGTGATGTTGAATTCTAATATGATAACAGGGGCGAATACCAACTCCGGTAAGTATATATGATAACCTATTTCAACGACGCTTGTGATCATTGCGTGTCTAACTGGAAGTTTTTTTCGTTTGTATAATAGTTATTCCTGTTAAACATGCATACTGTCTCAACACCATGTAGGTAAACATCTCACAATCTGAGCCGAATTCATGAATATGAGCACGTTGGGAAAATAACAAATCATCATATCCATAAATATGATGAGAATGCAATTGAGACTTGAGTGAACCGCTCTCTGTCGTAATTGAATTTATGTTTCCTCCATGCCCTTATATAATAAACATAGTTTAAAGTATCCACTATTTTTAACGTATAATCATTTTTAAGAGTAAGCCTTCAAATCATAACATATACGTGCAGATCTTTAAAGGTATTTTGAGCAATTTCCGATTCCCATTTCTATGATTTTTCTCAACCGGATCTAGATTTTAGTTTCTATAATATGTGACTAGACAATCAATTGATAATTGACTATCGCAGGAGTAAATTAGGACTTCACAAATGTCTTAATTTTCTGATGTTCTTGATATGAAGGCTGAGGTTGGCACAGTTCTTGTATTCTGTTACCTTATTCATGTTTGAATTGCAGTTACTGCCTAAATTGGGTTCAATTAATATAAACTGCCTGAAATTAATTGTCGGCAAATGGTGTTTAACTGGTTACTTGAATGATAGAGTAATAGTCCGCAGACCTCTGTAAGTATTTATGATTTTTAGAATTTTGTTGCTACGGTGAGCATTCTCGCCTGTTTCTTAAAATTATTATCATTTGTATGAGACTGTATACCTTTGAGAAATATCCACCTAACCAAAGAATGATCATATCAAGTATTGTAGAGAAAAACGTGAGATAGGAGAGATGACACGAGATAGATAATTTAAGACCATGAATATCACGAAATAAAATAGAGATTATGCAAGGAGAGCCATCCATTTAGGTGAAAAATTCATTATACTCCAGTCTGCTGAATCATTCTTTTCCAGGATTAAATGAATGTGCTTTTATTTATTGAGTTTCACATTTAATAAGGTTTCCCAATATTAAACCGCGCTATGATAATGCTTCATATGATAGCAGGCAGGTGCATCATCAGGTGTAAGTCATAACGGTTGCCTGTTTAAATGTTCTCCCAACTACCTGCAAACATAAGTGTGTATTCAGGATTATTTTATCAGTTTTGAATTGTATACTCATGAAGGTATTCTCTCAATTGCAGCTCGCTCATAGGAAGAGCCTTGATGATTAGCAAGTTGGGAACAAAATGACATCAGAAATATGGTGAAAAGTGTGTTTTCAGTAGATGTGCTCTCCATAAACATTTTCTCAACACATGTTTAGTACGGATAGGTATATCGGTCTCCTTTTGCAATGGTATTTGAAGAGCACACAAAAATAGTTGAATGACTGATTGTCTGACAGAATGAGCGAATGGTTAGAGAAACATTCATAGCAAATCCGTAGTAACTGACTCATATTACTTCAGTCGTCAACTGTTTATTTTGTATATCGTCCGCATTTCAGTAGGACGGATTTATCAACAAATACCGTAAAATCAAAATGTAACCTAGTTAGTGCATTCATGTTTCAATGATGATATCAAATACACTGGCAAAGACACCTGTTGCTTATTTCAGACGAGGATCATCGCAACTGATTCGCAGATTTCGTGTATGAACCGAATGGTCATTCGGGAAATCTTGACGATTCCAACCCAACTGCAGCAATCGCTACAGAAGTGGAAATTCGATTGATCGTTTATATTCCAGCATTCACTGGATAGGCCAAATGATCATCAGATTGCCAGATGGCTTACGCCATAGTCACACCTCTGAATTCCATATTCGCCAAAATTTGTTGTCAACGCTTCTAATTTAATCGACTGCTTACCTGCTCGGTGTGCGGTCCCTGAAGTCGGTAAGTCCTCACGGCCACTTGTTTGAAAGTTGTACATAATACACGCATGTCTAATTAAAGACATTTTATGGGCATGTTCTAAGTGCCCTTTTTGAACTGCGTGGCCTTGAAAACTATCCCAGACAGCGAATCAGAATGAAAGTGAGATTCTTAATGAAAAGAAAGTAGAACCTGAAAGGGAAGTGGCGAGTTGGTCGTCTGTGCGAGGGTGACTTGGAGGAGGTCATGTGAAGAGGAGATGAAAGCATGTGGGCAGACTTAGAGCCAGGTGAAAACTCTAGCAGAGAACCGAACGCAATGGAGACGCACGGCTGAAGTTCTATGTTTTTCTGAGAAATAAAGGAAATAATAATAATAATGATAATAGTAATCCGAATTCACATCAAGGCCGCTGCTATTTGACTGAGAACCACTGTTATACAATTTTTGTATGCGATTTCACAAGAAAAATTAATTCGTAACATCCTATTATGAAACGGATGCAATTATTGCTCGATTGCTTACATTGTGGAAATAGAATATTTTGTCTTCGTACTCACTGATTTGTTGATGATTCAACAATGGAAACACAACTGGATTTTCATTTGAAGTGTTATTACCTGAAGATGTTCGCCTGTTGCCGTTTGTAGTATTTGATTATTATTACTACATCAAATCCTTTCGATGTTGATGTTTAGAAATGCTGAATACATTCTCCATGCACACATTATATTCTTTAAATTACATCAATACGTTTTCCGCATACCGACAAAGAAGTGAGAGTGTAAGCGTTCCACTTTATTCATAACAAATGTTTACTTGACAACTAATGAACTGTGTCTTGTAAAGCCATGTCATCCTTTTTGTGAATGATCTTAATATTTGGATATGATAAACAGGCAATTGTTTGTGGGTCAAACTGTCAGCGTCAATACAACAATTAACATCATTTCGATGTGTGTTATATGAAGTGGTAACGTGGCGATTTCCAATATCTCTGTGACTTTGCTACATTATTTACCTAGTGACCAGAAAAAGAGAGTAGTGCAACCATTTGTTCTCGTGACAAGTATTCAAATACCAAATATTTTGGATAAACGTCATTTAAATCATTTCGAAAATGTTTCAGAATTAAGAGCTGAAAAGATGCATGTTAGTATGTTCACATGATTTCTACATCGACATGTGCCACATAATTTGAATTATCTGTGAAACCGAATTTGAACTTCTCTTCTGATTCCGATTGATATTCTACTTATCTTTATGATTGATAACGTATTTTTGATCATGGATACACAAACACGTTAATCACGAAACCCTTGTCTCCCGAGATTCAAGGATATTAAGTAATGGTTATCATTTGAGAGATGTATGTTGCAGGACTGTGTATGGTTTAATAGTTGCAAAATATGAGACAGATGATGGTAAAATGTAAGTTTACCACGCGCACATTTGATATCTCATTACAGCTGATAATGTACAAGTCTGCGCAGTAAGTTACCTACGTATAATACTTTGAAGTACTTGCTGCATTGACTGACATGTTTGAACAATTATCAATGTGATCCGTAATTTACTTTCTTATGAAATTGGAAATATCCAAGTGATTTGAACGAATCCAGAAATCATTTCTGTATGTAATACAAATTGTGCATGCTATCTAGTTAAAAGTGCTACTGAAGTGATATTTCTATTCTTGTGTAAGTAAATAAAAGCGGAAAGCTTCAGTTTTGTGTATGTTAAACTAAATAACTCTCAACAGATTTCTGTGATATTCCCACTTTGCAAGGATTTAGAAGTGTGTTTTTTACTGTGAAGTGAATAAAATCTTTATTTATTATCCTTTTGATTATAGGTCATATTGAAGGCATCATAAATGATTTTTTGTTTTGACTGAACTTTTCATAAAATTGTTGATTGCAATAACACAAATAAATTAATTACGTCTCCCACTGACTTCTCTCACAATTCAAAACCAATATAACTTAAATTGACCTCTTTCACTAGTTGAAATATTCTTAGTTATTTTTTTGACAATAGTTATTTTCATCGATATCTCGAATTACTTGTGCCTAAATGAGGGATGACAGTTGATGAATTTTGTGTGTATTTCGTTTGCAAACACAAGAATTTCTTTGCAATGGTAAAATGATACGAAAACACATAACATTCCCCTAAAAAATTAGCATATCAAACATAGTCCAATGAATTGTTTCGTGCGACATAAATTCAGTTATACATGAGAGAGGTGAATAAAATAGACTGAAAATGAAGGAACATTTTATCAGTGAATGGTACCAACAAGAGAGACTCGTTTCAGTCTGATCACAGGATTCGATCTCTGTTTTCTACTGGGTAACTGATTAGCTTTCTTTAGACACTCCCAATCATGAACAGCACATAGGTACAATAATTTGACCGCCCTGTCGAAAAGGAATAACACCACAAATCAAAATTCCCTTCAATAGTGCTGTTTTGCAACTATACTGCCCAGTCTAAATATAAAAATCGAGTACTTATAATAACGCAAAATATACTCAATGGGGTCAAGTCAAAAGTGCTGTCCATATCAAATACAGATGAATTCTTTCCTTGCACCGTCGAAGATCAAAGTCACATTCTACAAATCATTATCAATATGTGAGCAATCATGAAGAGGAAAACCATCAAACTCTAGATTAAATAAGGAGAATCACAAATGACAAGTATACAAAAGTGATATGTAGATTTCAGTGCGATGATACACATTCTAAAGGAGGAATGTGTTGTAATATCAAAGCTAACAGAGAGGTCAAAATATGTTAACATGTGGAGATTAGAATGTACAGGAGACGTTTTCCAAACAAGTATTCCTTAAGCCTTTGAATCATAAAATTGATCATAGGTATGTAAAGAAACTGAGCAGTTTTATAAAACATGTTATTTTGATGATCTACCTTATTCCAGACAGTGTCTGACAACTTAAAATGAAAAGTGTGCAAACGAATCTGCTTCTGCACTTGACAACACCATATATATATATATATATATATATATATATATATATAGCTATTTATAGATGGTGATTCATGAGAAAGCAGTATGATAGACGAAATCTAACAGATGCATTTCAAGCAAGATATTTCCACTTACTTGACAAGAATATCGTATCAGACACTTCCTGGTCAACTCTCTCAAACAAATTCACGCAACCTGTCAGCACCATAGTGAAATTGACCACATCCTGGCAACGGAAAGAGGTCTTTGTTACGCAATGTCTTCTGAAATACAACATGAATATGTAATGAAGAGATGTCGAACTAATGTTGAAGAAACAGAGAAACGAATCAATAATATTTGAAGAATCTGAAATGGTGAATCATACTGGATAAATATGTCGTGAATCACATATCGAGAACCTAGGGTCCATATGACTGTAAATATTGAAATGAATATTGTTCAAAATATTGAATGCTGCAACATTGGGTGATAATAATCCAATTTTTACAAAATAATGTCAGTCATCCGCTCCACTCGCAGTATGGAAACGAATGTCTAAGCATCTGGACTGAAGTCATATAAAGTTTCTGCAAGAATATATTTTCAAAATAAAGAAGGATGAACTTTATTATTATTATTATTATTATATAAGCTTTATTCCAAATCAGTACTTGTGATACAGAATGGAATTCTCAGCATTTTACTACAATATTGCATCCAGTTTTTACATTAACAATAAATAAAGTTCTACATAGATTAAAGATTATCTCAACAACATATTAGTATGTCGGTAGCAAAGCCAAAATTAAAATGTTTGAAGGTGTTACAAAAGTAGATACTACTAGCATATTTACTGGCGTAAGCGATAGCAAAATGGTCGAGATATACAGAGTGTAAAAGAACGAACAAGAATGTTTTAAGTAGAGTTTGCAAGGAAGAGAAAAACAAAACAGCACTTAACAAAAATAAAGACAAAAAAAGAGAATGAAAAGAGAGAAAACGTTGTACCCATAAATGATGTGAGTTGGAAAGACGAGATTCATTGGTTCTAGTGACTATTTAATAAGTTAAAGGTTTCATGCCTGATGCATTCTTTATCACACAGAACACGGGCTAGGTAGGGTATGGATGAGTTTTTGTACTTACTAGTGCGGGCATATAGTTTCCTATATAGACTTCTTGTTTTCCCTGAAGAGATACATGGGGAGAGTTGTGAGTGTAGAGGGTGTTGTGAGTCAGATAAAATGGACTTCGCCCATTTTTCACATGAGTCCATGTGCCTGTCCACCAGAATGTTAACAAGCTGGCTAAGTGGTAAACTGCTTACCCTGCTGACAACCTTTAACATCCTACGTAATAAGGTATAGTCTTTCTTCAATAGCCCAGGAAAGACTAAGGGGGAGCAATAGAGAATTATAGGCAGAATACGGGAGTTAACAAATTGTAGTAGTAAGGGTTGGGTTACACCAGAATGTCTTAACTTCTTGATGTAGAAGGTAAGACGGTATATTTTCTTGGAAATCGTCAAGATATGAGACGACCAGGAAAGATCAGAAGATAGAGTGACGCCTAGGTATTTAATTTCCGACTTAGTTTCTATTTCAGTGCCATCTATGTTGCACACCTCGTGAGCGCTAACCAGTTTGTTTAGGTCAGATTTATGCCTAAAGGTGAAATTAACTGTTTGGCATTTGGAGGGGTTTAAGGTTAGACCGTTTTCCTTGGACCATTGGCTAATTTCTGATAAGAAGCCATTTAGTTTAGAGCAGTCATTTTGACATTTGACAGGTAAAGATACAGTTAGGTCATCAGCATATTTGACAAAGTTAATATCATTTGAAGACGGTAGGTCATGTAGGAAGAATGAAAAGAGAAGTGGGGAGAGTACAGCACCTTGGGGGACACCAGATTCAGTGAGCACAGCAGAGGAGGATTGACCTTTGTATACGGTGTACTGCATTCTGTTTGAAAAGTAGGAATGCAACCACTTAGTGACCCAAGACTCGGTTTGTGTCGTGGATAGCTTATTTAGCAAGAGACTTCTAGGTACAGAGTCGAAAGCAGAAGTAAAGTCAAGAAACGTGCAGCGGACATATTTGGCACCTTTGTCTAATGATGAGACAATACTGTTGTGTAAGACGGCTGCAGCGTCTAAAGTACTCCTACCCTGTCTGTAGGCAAATTGTTTGGGGTCTTCGAAGCTTTTAAGGGAGGGTTCGAGTTTAAGAAGTATTAGTTTTTCCATGAGCTTTAGAAACGGGGAAGTGATGGCGATGGGTCTGAACTTTACGTTCTTGCTATTTCCAGGTTTAGGGACAGGGACTATTTTAATGTCTTTCCATGGAACAGGTACAACGTTTTCGGAGAAAGAAGCATTTAGGATATTAGTTAGAGGAGAACATAAAGCATCTGCACATTGTTTTAGGACATATGCAGGTATGCCATCAGGGCCAAGACTATGTGAGGGCTTAAGAGTTTTAAGACATTTCAAAACATCGAGAGTATTGAAGTCCTGGAAGTTATCAGCTACAAGATTGGTAACATTAGAAGTGGTTATGGTAGAAGGAGAGCGTATAAAAGACAGATTAAGAGCATTAACATCACAAGAGGGAAAAACATTACATCGCTTACTATTGCCAGTAATTTCATTGAAAAGTTTCCACATGCTGTTTGGAGATTTGCATGATAAAAGTGTTTGGTTATAGATAGCATTAAGATTTTTGATTTCAGATTTGATTTGAGCATTTATCTTTTTAAGTCCTAACTTGTCTTTGCATTTATATAACATTTCTTTTTGCCTGCGAAGTTGTTTGAGATGGGGAGACGAAAAGCGGTCGAGGCGTTTGAACAGTGTTTGTTTGGGACAGCATATGTCAAGGCAGAACTTGAGATAATCCATTATATTGGTGATTGAGTCATCTAATGTACTTTCATAGAATAGATCCCAGTTGGTATCTTTTAACATGCATCTTAGATTGAGTAAGTTGTCAGATGTGTAGCTTCTTTGTTGTGCCTTCGTGGACAGGTGTGAGAAGATTTTAATATGTGTTTTGCTGTATATTTTTGGCAAAACGCGGACAATGCAGTGATCGGAGTTATGTATCGGTGAACGTCTACGTGTTTCATATACTCCTTCATCATTGGTAAAAACCAAGTCAAGGGTTTTGTCAAGTCGAGTGGGAAATTTGACTATATTTGTGTGACCAAGAGCTTCAAGAAAGGAGCAATCTGATGTGTTGAAGTCTCCAGTAATAACGGATAGAGAGTTGTCGAAGTTGGCAGCAGCAAACATGGTGAATTCATCAGCAAAATTAGATAGATCAGATGGAGAGCAGCTAGGAGAAATGTACATGTTTGTAATATAGAATTGTTGATATTTGGGGAGGTGTTTGGGGCGACATTTGACAGTTATACAGTCAATGAAGTCATTTGAGAAGGTGAAGCAGATGTTATTTGAGACAGACCATTTGGAGTGAATAAAAGTTGCAACGCCACCACCATTTTTCTTATTACAACATTGACGGTCTTGTCGAAATAAAATAAAGTCCTTTAGTGAGATAAGGTTGTCATCATACAGTTCATGCAACCACGTTTCTTGTAATGCGATTATGGCAGTGTTATGATACGTATCAGTTGACATCAGGGATTGTAGATACATTATCTTATTTGGTAGAGAGCGACAGTTTGAGTTCATTATGACGGGGACCGTAGTTAAGTGTATTGGTGTACGTTTGAGAGCTCTCTGCCAACCACTACGATGTTTCCTTCTTGGTTTCTTTGGAATATGAAAGTCATTTGGTCGTAAATTATTAATAAAGTTACGAGAGTAAATGATTCTGTTAGAATTCATATTTAAGTGATAAGTGTATGCTGGTAAACAGGAAACTGGATGCAAAATGTAGATATTTTGGTAGCAGGCCCAAAAATTCAACAGGCCGCCAAGGTCAAGGTCACTTGGATTGAACATATTGAGTTTGGATTCGTTTATTAGTAGTATATCGCTTAAATGCTTTGACATTCTAAACACTCAGCCTGATTATTGCTTCCTAATTTTAAATTTCCATGTTGACGAGATATTCAGATGTTGGATATATCGTCAAACCCTTTGTAAGGAATAAGCTAATTGATGAAGTATCCACAATCTCTGTGTGGCCAGAGGACATTTCAAAAATCCTTTGTGGAGAATAGAGATTTTATAAGAAATCAGAAAAGCTTTACTCTCTCATCCAATAAGATAATAAGCAATTTCAATCTGTTATTCATAAGATCGGCTTCTTTTGAGCAAAATTGTGTTGTCGAGACGATAACCAAAATTTCTGTTACTTCATCCAGTTAACCGGGAACGAAACACGAGAACAGTATAGACTCCAAATAACTCTTATTCTCACAATTCCACCATAGGTAATAAAACCGGTATGCACACACTGAAATAGGACTTGATCGCTGCTTTACGTCGAACATCACTGTACATCATGGTACGAAGTACACAAAATATGTCCTCTAGGAATTGTCGATACTTATCAACACGAAGTTCACAGTATTTTGTTCTACGTCTCTGGAATCAAGTACATATATCGCTTTCGGCCAAATACAGGTGGAGGATCATGTCTGACAACTTGGAGGACTTAAAGTACCGAAATTGGCCAACATCTTTTCAGACAGGAATGAATGTTACATATACACATGCAGTAATTTTAAATCTGACAAACTGCCACACTTCAGGGCAACACTTGTGATAGCATAATTCACACAAGTACTGACGTTTATTTTGACACAGTGTGTACTGAAGTAAGGCACTTTGATATGCTCTTAAAATGTAATGAGTAAGCTTTACATTCAGCCTGGTAGGGTGATGCTGTGAAAACAGATGGGCATAGTAACATTTACGTCTGAGAAATAACTTTCGAATAAAAGACAAGATGAGGATACTGGACGAGCTTTCCTCGACAGTAGTGCAACAATTGAATAATCCATTTGAGTGACATGATAATATTTATCCTCTAAGTCATATGCAGATAATTCACCTTCAGTATAATTCTGTTTGTTATTGGCAGGCCACAATGAGAACAGAGGAGTCCATCAGAGAAGAGTCATCTATAATTCTCTTTATCGCTCTGTAAATCATAATCATAATCAACAACTGCTGAAGTATACCTTAGTGAGGTGAGTTTTTCATATCCACAACTGATCTCAGTTGTACTAAACGTTTATTAAGCTTATGTAAACAGTGAAGTCCATGTGTATATATACTCAAGGATTCCACTGACACGAATAAAGTTGTTGTAAACTATTTGACATTTCTTCGGTTTCTCCAAATATCGACAAAGCTCACTCTCCATTTTCACATCTCCTTCGCTTTGATCTTCACGTCAGTGGAATATCTGCTTAGTAATTATTAAATGTCCCTTTTCTTACATTACAACTCCGATTTTCTTATCATGTTTATTGGAACCAGCTCTTTAATAAGTTATAAATTTATGCAGTGAGTATCCGTATCCTTTCGTGTGTCTGCCCAAAAATCTAAATCCACAATTTTTGTAATATGTTGGATGGAACACTACTGCACTAGTCAAAGTGATACTCAACATTGGCGGAAAAAGTAATACTCGTTTTTACTTCATCAAGGGCTGTAGCTAATTAATCATGATACTGCTTCTCGATTCCTCACTTAGCCATTATAAAAGTCTAATTCTGCACAGCATGTTTGAATACAGATTAGAATCGGAAGATTATTTTAGCTGTGAAATATTCACACTTCTTATACACAATCGCAGAAAAACAATTGGTGTACCAGTTGAGCTAAATACTTCAATACCGGAATAATTGAGCCTCTCATGAAACAAAAGACTGTCAGTTTACATCTTTCAAAGGTACCATTTGAAAATAAAATTCCTTTTCCTTAAATGCATTATTAGTGACAGTATTTAATGCTTGACTGCCGTGTCTTTGATATTTATTTTGATATAAGCATTTGTTTAGACAATAAACCTGCTCTAACTGACAATATATTGCAAGAGTAGAATTTTTCTCATATCTGTGTTTTGTATAGAATATTCCAATGAGTTAACTTTGTTACATGTCTTTATATTCATCGAAGAAATTTCTTTTCAACGACTTCATTTTCAAGTCAACTGTACAGTCGTTTTTATATTACAGAAAAATGTTATTAAGTGGCACTAAATAATTAACTGCTCAGTCAATATACATATATATATGATAAGAATAACAATAATTAAAATGTTATAAGGCGTAGAGTTGAAGTGGATAAATTACAGAATTATTAAAGATTGTTTTAAAAGTGAATTGATATCAAAAATGTCAAGTGTTGTCTAAAAATTTAAAAATTAGGAGTACGATTACGATAAGAATGAAGATGTGAAGTGAAGTGGAAAGAATTCAAGTGGTAATGTAAAATAAAATGAAAACCAGAAAGAACATTACTATGACCAAGGTAAAGAAAGGGGTTTGACAAAACATTTTTGAACACATAATTTAGGTTTCTGTTCATGTATAGCTAAAGCTTCGGCTATGCATGAGTGAAGAAAACGTAAACATTTGGATGGATATGATTTTGCCATGTGGATAACCATGAAGGATGAATCATGTGAGGATAAATGACCAGACTCTAACAGATGATCACAAATAGACGACTTTGCAGTTCTACGTTCGCCTTTCATTAACCAAACCGGATAGTGTTCAGCTACACGTTTTCGGAGATTCCGTTTACAACGTCTAATATCATCAGCTCCACAAGAGGTTGTAAGAATAATCTCCGAAAACGTGTAGCTGAACACTATCCGGTTTGGTTAATGAAAGGCGAACGTAGAACTGCAAAGTCGTCTATTTGTGATCATCTGTTAGAGTCTGGTCATTTATCCTCACATGATTCATCCTTCATGGTTATCCACATGGCAAAATCATATCCATCCAAATGTTTACGTTTTCTTCACTCATGCATAGCCGAAGCTTTAGCTATACATGAACAGAAACCTAAATTATGTGTTCAAAAATGTTTTGTCAAACCCCTTTCTTTACCTTGGTCATAGTAATGTTCTTTCTGGTTTTCATTTTATTTTACATTACCACTTGAATTCTTTCCACTTCACTTCACATCTTCATTCTTATCGTAATCGTACTCCTAATTTTTAAATTTTTAGACAACACTTGACATTTTTGATATCAATTCACTTTTAAAACAATCTTTAATAATTCTGTAATTTATCCACTTCAACTCTACGCCTTATAACATTTTAATTATTGTTATTCTTATCATATATATATGTATATTGACTGAGCAGTTAATTATTTAGTGCCACTTAATAACATTTTTCTGTAATATAAAAACGACTGTACAGTTGACTTGAAAATGAAGTCGTTGAAAAGAAATTTCTTCGATGAACAAAAAAACTGTGTTATTACTTCTGAATAAAGGGGTATTTTTCCTGATTTGTTACATATGTCTGGTACGGCCTTAAGGAGCATAGATTCTGCCATAAGTCTCTCTTTCCATTTATGTCTGAAAAAATTAGGGCGTTAGGTATATGATATTTATAATAAAGGTTTTGTTGTATTTCCAAATGAATGAAAACAAAACTATACCGTTCACGAAACAATAAACTATCAGTATACAACTTATACAGGCAACATTTCAAAATAAACTTTCTTTCTCTATAAACATTATTATTGACAACTTTCAGTACTTCAGTACTGTGTCTGAGACATTTATTTTGATGTTAACAGTTGGATTTACATCGTTTCCGCTCATACTGACGATATTTTGCAAAAGCAGAAATTTTCTTATTTCTGTCTTTTGTATGGAGTATTTCAGATAAATTTCGACTGTTTAGTTTCACGTGAACATTACATTCTTGTTGCATGAGCTCACAATCTATAATTCTTCACGTTTAACTTTTCCGACAAGTTCACAGGTTAACGCCTTGTATGTTTGATATGTTTCTGAATATTCTAAATATTGTTTCAGCACCTATGTATGATGTATTTCGAAGAAATTTACTTAACCACTTCCATGAATATCGTGTATTTTACTGCACCACTCATTACTCGTCACGTTTTGCTTGAAAGAGTTGCTTGAATCGCCGCTATACAGTCTCTCACAATTGTGGTATGAAATAAGGGTCTTAAGGAAGCACATGATAGTTTCTTCGTAAAAAAAACAGACAACTGCGAGATTTCGCATTTTGAATTTCTATATTATAAAGGTCACTTAATTGTATGCAACGAATGACATCACAACATTCTGTGACAAGGACATGCACAACGTCTTACACATAAGTTATCATATACTGTATGGAATCAAACGGAGATCTCATAACAAGTTTTTTATTTTTGTTTGGATGACATTTGTGGCCTATTTGAACATTTTGGGCTACCATATTCCATGTACATTTTGCATATATTTACTCATATTTTGTTGGTGTTTAAATTTCAAATTATGCATTCTAATCGTATCATTCACTCTCAGGATTATATACAGTGCTTTAAACCCAAAAAAATCCATATTTGCAATAAACTCAAGGAAAAGCACAATGGTGGTTGGCAACGTGCTTCGAAATCTACACCCATACGTCACATCACTGTCCCGGTTATCAAGTACCAACTGCCGGTCCTGCCTAACAAAATTCTGGATTTTCAGTCCTTGTTGTCGTCCGGAATTTACCACAATACTGGTATTGTCACTCTACGACAAACCTGGCTGCATGACTCAAATGATGACAACATAGTATTTTTTAATGATTTTAATGTATGCCGACAAGATCGTGTTTGTTCTAAGAAAAAATGTGGCGGAGGTGTTGCAACTTTTATTCACTCAAAATAGTCCATTTCTAACGAAGTTTGTTTCAAATTGTGGAATGGCTACATTGATTGCATCACTGAGATGTCACCCGAAACACCTGTCAAAATACAAATCCATTTATATTTCTAATGTTTATGTCTCTCCTGGCTGTACCATTTCGGATTTATCTATGTTCGCTGATGAATTCATCGCTTTTGCTGCTGCTTGCCTCTATAACTCTTTATCAATAGTAACTGGTGATTTTAATTCATGCGATCACTCCTTCCTTATTAACTTGATCATAACAATATTGTTAACTTTGCTACCCGTCTTGGTTAAATACTGGATCTAGTATTCATCAATGAGGTTGGTATATATGAAGCTCACAAACGGGCTCCTTTACTTAACTCTGACCACTGTATCACACGTCTACTGCCTAAAATAGATTCCAAATCACACAAAGGTGTCCTCTCTCACCTCTACAGTATAGTTCAACGGAGATGCTACTCAAAAAACAACCTAGACAAGCTCAGATGCATGTTGAAAGACACTAACTGGGACTTATTTACAGAACAAACATTAGATGAAACAATCACAAACACTACCGATTATCTTGAATTCTGTTTCGAAATATGTTGTCCTAAAGAAACATTATTCATTCGATTTGATCGCTTATCTTCGCCATATCTCAAAAAGTTACGTAGAGATAAAGAACTGTTGTTCAAAACAAATGATAAGCCTGGTGCAAAAAAGTTAAGTATTCTGATAAAACTCGAAATGCAAAGACTAAATGTTTTATATAACCAAAGATTCTTGTAATGTAAAACCCCTGTTAGTTTGAAGAAACTTTTCAAAGAGATTACTAGCGATAAGCGATGTACTTCTGTCCCATTTCCTATGTTGATACTTCAAATAAGTCTTTCTTACGCTCTTCTGTCGATATCCTTCCTAATGTTACAAGTCATATATTATTATATTATTCATGAATTAAAAAGTAATAAGTCATATAGACAATAATTTTAGTGGTTTTAATACCCTTGATGCACTTCAATGTTCCCGGTCTCTTAAACCTTCACAAAGCCTTTGCCTTGCTGGCGTACCTGTCGTTGTCCTCAGGAACTGCGCTGATGTTTTGTGTCACCCTCCTACTAAAATGTTTAATGCTTCCTTTTCCGGTAACGTTCTACCTTTTACATGGAAAAATATTAAAATTATGCTCATACCAAAACCATCTTCTGGTCCTGGTATTAAATTTAGGTCTAATGCAATTACTTTTCCTTTTTTTAAAATTGATGGAAAAATTACTTTTACTTCGTCTTGAACCTTCATTGAAACCTTTAAATCGTCCTAAACAATTTGCATATAAACATGGTAGATGTACCTTGGATACTGTGGTTGTCTTATATCACAATGTTGTTTCTTGTTTAGAAAAAGATGCCAAATATGTTCGTGGTGCTTTCCTATACTACGCATCTGCTTTTGAGTCTGGACCTAGAGGCCTTTTATTAAATAAGCTTCCGTTGACACAAACAGCATCCTGGTCTAAGAGTTGGTTGCATTCTTATCTTTCTGATAGAATGCAGTATACTGTGTATAATGGCAAATCTTTTCTACCTCGCTTACAAAAGCCGGTGTTCCCCAAAGTGCCGTCCTCTCTCCTTTTCTTTTTTCTTTCTTCTTACACTACCTGCCTTAGTCAAACGAAACTAACTTTGTCAAATATGCCGATGATCTGACTGTATCACTGCCTATCACTTCCGAGTCTGACAGCTCCAAACTTAATAGCTTTCTGTTGTACATCAGCAAGTGGTCTAAGTCAAACGGTCTTAAGTTAAATCCTTCCAAATATCAGGCAGTTAACCTTACTTTCAAACGTCGACACGACATACATGAACTAGTTAGTTCTCATGATGCCTGTAGCATAGATGGCACAGAAATCGGAACTAAGTCAAGCGTTAAATACTTTTCATGGTGATCCAACATCTTATCAATCTCTAAGAAAATGTTTTATCTCACCTTCTACATTAAAAAGTGAAGACAATCAGGTATCAGCCAAGCTTTAGTTCTGCAATTTTTAAACTCCTGAATTTTACCTATTGTACTCTATTACTCTCCACTATTCTTCCCTGGGCTTCTCAAAAAATGATTATATCATATTATGAAGAGTATTAAATGCTTAGAGTAAGGCTTGTGGTATGCCACTGATTGAGCTCGCCAATAGTATAGTCGAGAGACACATAAATTCCTGCACAAATTGGCAAAGACTGTACTGTCAGACCCTCTGCACCCTTTTTATTCACAACTATCCTCTTGTATCTCGTCAGGTAGGACGAGAAGTTATATGCTGGAATCCCTAGATACAAAAATTCTACAATACCGTATTTAGCCCGTATTTTATGTGATGAAGACACTTGTTAGACGTAAAACATATATGTTACTATGTAATTAGCAAGATGAATCGACCCTTTCACTGTTCATCTTTCTGTAATTTCATGCTGTAAACATTTTATCGTTTAATTATAACTTTGCTATTTTATTTTAGTTGTTATTACTATTATCACTATAATTTTATACTTTATGCATATTTTTCTCCGTATTGCATACAGTATTTTGCTATGTAGCTGATATAACAACGTTTTATTATTATTATGTAATAGTTATTTTCATTTTTATTCTTTTTGTCGTTTTTGAGTAAAATAGATGCAATATTATACTGAATGCTGAAAATTCCTTGCTGTATTATTAGTACTGTTTTTGGAATAAAGCAAGCTATATTACTATTATTATTCATAAATATATGTGATTTATAACATGCAGTTCTTTGATTTGAGTCACCTGAAAAAGATGGCAATGCCATGTTTTTCAAAGATGAATTACTACCTTCTTTTAAAGGTTATTTGTTCTCATTCTTTAATTATACGTCATGGCAAAACTTTTGAATATATACATTTATCGCATCAAGATACATTTTGTCTGCCTACGTATAATTTTTTTCCAAAGAACCAAATAATTGACTAGCATGGGAGAATTACAGCTGAAAAAAGTTAAAATAAGAAAGCAATGCAAATTCATTTTCATCTGCATGTGATATGACAACTAATACTTTTACGTTATACACATGAATGACGTACTGGATATTGAGAGTTTAGATGTGAATAACTAGTCAAATTAAACAATAGTTGGTATACTATTCCAGCCGATGAAAAACTGTTTTTCTACCTCGACTGGTGCATTAATGTGGAAGCAGAGAGAAGTGAATAAACACTTTGAGTACTGTATTTATGCTTTGATAAAAAACGAACTTTCGTAAGTTAAATTTCTACCTGTCAGTAGTGAAATAATAAAATCGAAATCAATAAACAATCGTTTTGTTGAATTTTTACAAAACTGAGGTAATCCTCGAGGATTCGAAAGCTATGCAGCGAGGAAGTGGTTGAAGAAGAACTGCGTAATCTTCGAAAAACCCTGATGGAAAACGGTTTCCAGCCCAGGTTCATAGACAAGAATCTCAAACCTAAGAAAACTTTCGAACAAGTCCAATCCGTTCCAAAGAAAATACTTCTGCTTAATCTAGAATTCAAAGGTGATATTGAAGCGGATATCCTTCGCAAACACCTCTCCAAGTCGCTGAGGAAACATACTTCGCCGCGAGCCTACGACTGACGTTTTCCTGCAAGAAACTGTTCAGCCAGAATGCGAAAGACAAGCTGTCGCATTGGGCCACCTCGACGTGCATATACCAGTTAACTTGCTCTTGTGGAGCTGAGTACGTTGGCCATACCATGCGTCGACTTGAAAAACGCGCTCGTGAACACCACCCAGTCTGGTTAGCAAAAGGAGACCAAAAGCGTGTACACAGTTCAGTGACAGAACTACTGGTTAATTCAGGACACTCAGCGCTTTTCGAAAAACCTTTCAAAGTAATATGAAAGATTCAGTCAAACTTACCAAAGGGAGTGAAATGAAGACATCTGGGCATAGCCGAGGTGCTGGCTATACAAAAGCTCGCACCACACGCATTGTATACAAAAGAAATATGTCCAACCCCTGTCCCTGCCATGGCCATCATAAACAGGTAATTTTTAGTAATCACCATCCCATCTCCTTTCTTATCTAAACTTCCTGTTTATTCATGTTATTTTAAGTTTTTCTTAATCCCTGTTTACACTACCATATTTTCATACTCGAACTTCGTCTTTATTTTGTCATTTTACTATTTTTACATGTTTAATCCCTAATTGCATAAACAATTATTCATCACATCAGTTTTATCCAGACATCCTATCTATTTTGTTATTTTTCTAACCCCTAATTGCACAATGTCAATCTTCTAAGTTATTATGATGCTACTTTGTTTGTTTTATCCAACCCCCTGTTTATTATGGAATTCTAATTCCTAATTTAATTTTTATTAATTCGACCCTTAACGGGAAATTATTCTGGAACTTTCCATCCATTTGATATAAATACATGAATGTACAGCCTAGATGATGACTTCATCGAAAAGAAAATTTTCTTCGCTGTGACTCTCTTCTTAAAAACTGAGGTAGTTTTGCCCTGACTAAGTCAGCATCCAACTCTCAAATGTGTTTTTGTCCAGTTACGTGAAAAATGGTATTCTAAGCATCACTTCACTGTTAACGTGACGACAGTATTATACCATGAAATAAACTAAGTATACAGCAAGTTTTATAAATGTTGAATGTATTTCCATATGTTTTCAGATCATTTGAATTTTTCGACTTCATACAAGACTTGTTCCATGAAAACCACCTATCATATAAGAAAGTTTACGAATGACCGTAGAAACAACAACCGCCTTGCAAGAATATACATTATTTCTTCATGCACTTACCTTGTAAATAAATAATTCAAATGGCAAATCATGATTACAAGAAGAACAACTACGTTTTGCCACTAACTGTTTGATATTTCTTAGTATTTCAACCATACATTTACATATGACGTAAACCGTGCCAGCAGTCTCTGATATTGTATGCTAACCCATCTTGTTAATCAAGTATTTCGACATTGAGATAAAAAACTTACAGATTTGGCGAGTGGCACCTTATTAGCAATCATATGAATGGGTCAAGATAAATCCTTGCAGCTTTCAGTCTTAGAATGTGACTGATGCTCTGTTGAATTCAAATTCTGACAAATGTTTGGTATGTAAATAGCTCTTATCAGAAAAGCATTTGTACTTTTGTTCCCATCGAATCAACGATAAAATGAATTCTGCAGTCATGTAAAAGTTCATATGTCTCTTTTTGACTTCTTTTCCGATATAGATTCATCTCATAGTATGCAGTCATTAGATCGAAATGAAATATTACTGTTTCAGTAATAAACCTCAAGTCATTCTTATCAAAGTGAACGAATACTTGCCTCTTTATAAACCACAAATGTAGGTAACCTTGATGGATTAATAGCTTGATAGTTAAGAAATTATTGTGAAGTTGCTAGAACAAGCTTTACTGAATTTATTTTACAGTGAAGTTAGTAGGCATAACCGATTTTCTGTCGACTTAAACTAGCGAAATGAAATGCTTAATCCATACTTGGATTATAAGTGATAATGACGGAATGCTTAGTACATATCAAATTATTACTAAGCTACTTTGTTGAACATTTAACGAGATATTCATATATTGAATGTTAATTCTAAAAATCCATTTTATTGAAGATGTATTGCGGAATGAATGAAAAATAAGCCAAATGTGTTGTATTCAAATTACTGGCAGCAAAACACTGAATGAATATTTGTGTTGTAGGGCAAAATGATATTGCAACTGACATCCTAACTAAGACTTCGTCATGAACCGAAATCATTTAGATAGGTCAATGAAGATTAGGCAGTTTTGAACAGATGTTTCGTTCTGGATTATAATTTGTCTACAGGTTGAATCCACTACCACAACATAGATTGAACTGAAGATGTTCATGTTATGATTTCACAGTGGTTGACTATTCAACCATTGGGAGCGCTATTCAGTTACCAGTCAATCGTAATGTTGTAGAGTGATATAGCACTGGCATCGAAAAGTGTTTTGAATAAGCATCCAATTCATTTTAAACTGATTGGCCTCACTGGGACAAGGCTCACCTCAATCGCTTTATAAGTGTTATTCATGATTAAATAGTAAGTCAGAGGATTAGTGTAATAGACTTCATGAGTTATGAACTAATTTTCTAACACATGATATTCTCTTTTGCCACTTTATATCAAACTTTAAAATAAGAATATTGATATGATATGCGATCTATGCTGCGATAAGTGTAACTAGTAACTGCATATAATCAACTGCAAAAAATAGTGATACAAAATGGCTAACCTGAAAACTATGAATAGTATGTATGTGGCAAAAACATATAATAAATATGAATGAGGCATTCATAATCTCTTAACACAGCGAAAAATGCGAACTTGTCACTAACAGTAGATACACTGAGATACATCGATGAATTTAATTTTGACACTAATCAACCTTATGCCCTGCAGTCGCAGCTACAGGGCTATTTATCAATGGCTGCTTGTCGATATTTTGAACATCATCTCGGTTAACTGGTTGACTGCTATTATGGAACGATTTATGTGCAGACTAACAGATAAAGAGAAGAAGGAGAGGATGGAATAGTCAGAAACTGCATAATGCGAATTTAAATTTTTTGCAGTCTAGATGTATTTATTCCTCCTTGAATCATAAGCAAACTATAATTGTCTTCGTGGTTGACGCATTTCTTAGTGTCAAAGATTGGGTATCTATGCTCACTGCAGTTGAACTGGGCAGTAATACAAGTTTTCAAAGAATATCTGTAGATCAAAAATCGCTGGCTCAGTATCATTACAGTTCTACAGAAGTGGAAACTGATACCAGCTGGTCGTAATCATAATAGAATAATAATTTTTCAGTTAATCATAACTTTATATCAGCGAGTGAGGTCACCTGGGATTCATGGATAGTTAGCAATCGCCTCTGCTATTCTTCTTAATTCATATTCCAGCATCCAGTAGGACGGACTCAGAATGTTGAGAATAGGCCATATCATCAACGACGTCTTTAATTTTAGCTGTAGATGGGGTTATAGTCAAGATTGCTAGCAGCTTATGACTCAATGCAGTAAATATTATATATGTTTTCGATTTCACTAGCAAACTCAGTTTTAGCAACTATTTTTTTTAGAAGAATTAATTGAATTTTCGCTAAACCACATGAGTATTATTTTTGCAATGACGAATTTCAATTTCAGTGAAATGATAAACGTCACATTGTCAAAATTATCACAGAGTAGTTGTAATGCATGTCAAAATGAGAGATAGAATACTCGTCTACGTCACATGTATGTGCCTAGAAATACTCACTTATGCATGTTCTACGATTTGGTTAATTGTAGTAATTTTTACAGCATATCGATTTGTATTACTATTAAGCTCCTTTAAAATACGTGAGTATCAAGAAATCAACGAGGCATGTTAAGCAAAACTCTGTTGCAATACTGCTCATGAGAAACAAACTGATGTGAATCGTCATAAATTTTTGATATTTCAAAATGCTTCTGCTAATATCTGCATAAAGATACGTGATCCTAGAGAAAAAATTGTGAAAACGAGTCTTTATTCTTTATGTTGGAGGAGCACGATACCGAAACGAATTATTGACGTTTAGCTAACTGTTATGCTAAGCTTTGGACGTATGGATGCCCTGATTATGTAACCGAACGATCAGCGCATTCACGTAAAACTGGTGTTTTCGAATAGATAAAGCTTAAACAACTCAGATGCATGTCAAAGTAGAACTGCAAATAAACAAAGCACTATTTTTGATAGTATTGAAATAGTCTTCGTGAATAGCTAGGTCATGAAATCAGTGATAACGCATCATTACATGCAGAATTACTTTAAATCTCTCACGTAGTCTAATTATAGCTATGGTTTAAGTAAGTTCCTAAAATAGAACACAATAATATAATAAGTAGACATGACTTATTTTTGGCATGTTTCCCTGTTGTATGAATTTTGGCACTCTGAGGTCTGTTTGTACAAATAATCTGATTGCTTCTATGCTAAACTCTTAGCCCCAGACTATGGTCATATCCGTATACAAGATATTCAGCTTCAGTGGTAAAGCTGATAGCTGCTAGTTTTATTTCAATGGTTCAACCTAACTATCCTTGAATCTTGCCTTGTATACTTCACAGAGTAAAGTTTAATTACTCACTGATTTTATACCGCTTGGCTTATTCTGCACGAATACTTCGTTGGGAAATTTAAGATTTGCTCATCAGTCAGTCAGTCTAGACAGATGATACATTTCTAATTTAACTACACCATGTGTCTTAAGATAAACTACCATTAAATAGTTTACTAATGTCATACGATGCTGTTTTGTCGATATGTTGTTGAGAGGAGTATTTAGAATTCTGGCAGTGTGACTGAGACCTTTTCTTCATACTACGAGTGGAATAGACTCATCTGCTAGGTCCTGGTACTATAATGCACAAAGCTGAAATTGTTCATTCACTTACTTCCACGGTTAGATGGACATCAGGTTTGCCATGCAGTAAATATGACACATTTCTCCTGTATTTGTGGCTCCAAGCATTTCCATTATCCATTAATTGTGCAGACGGTTTCCAATATTCAACATCTTTTATTCAGTCCCTGTCCGCGTTGCGTATGAAATAAAACTCCTCAATTTAATTCATCTAACGCTTGTAAGAATAAGGGTTTGTTTCAAGGCAACAGTGATGAGTCATGGTGGTTTGTTCAGAAGACTTATGTAATTCCATTCAGAGTCACTTATGTTTTTGGCGTAAATAAATGTATTTAGCTAAAAATATCACAGTCACATCGCGATAACTGATGTCATCTTGTGTGAACATTAGAATTCCTTTATCACAAAATTTCCAGTTGTCATAATAATAAATACGGTGATATGCAACAGAAGGAGAGTGTACACGTTTTTCCTTTCAAAGAACCAGAAGCTGTTTGTTATAGGAATGTGTCAACCGAACAACAAATTTTACAAAAATATGTAATTTCCCAGCAAAAAATTTTCTTTCAGCATCTTCAGTGAAAGGCAGGAACTCAATAGTTGACTAATATAAGATCTGCACGACAGAGAATGCTAATTTCAAAATGCCATACCAACTTGTTGCAGCAGGCTAATCAACAATCATATACTTACATCTACATCAAGCAACAATAACAACTACCTCGTTTCATACATAAAGTGCGCAACCCCATCGATTCTACCCACCCATTAAGTAGCAAGGGTATCAGTGTATGAAGATATGAAATTGATGTAAAAGCGTTTACGTCCACTACTGAGGTGGTAGGAAAGCGACTTTAACCAGTGTCGGCGAAAGAATGTGGAAGCAGACAGAATCTGATGAAAATCTTGAGGATTATATTTGTGTTATAGCAATGAATTACTTATGAAAAGTGAAATTTCATCAGTTAAATCATTTACTGAGCTTTCATAGCAGCCTATAACCAAAAAACAATAAATAACTATTACAAAGACACTGGAGCGAAGTCACATTTAAAGTCAGCTGTACTTAGAGTATCATAGAAATACCACAAAAATGAAAAATGTATGCTTTCAATGATGTAACGCAAAAACAAACGATAATATAATGTAACATTGAGTTACTCTGAATACTTTAATTATAGAAATTATAACACATTCAGTATGTGAGACCAGTGAACATTTAGAGAAAATATTCACGGAATTCCTCTAGCATATGTTGAATGTCCTTTTTAATTGATGTAAGTTTAGAATTCGGACACTGTAGTAGCTATTCCGTATTAAAGTATAATTATTCTAAATATCCGGCAGGGATGCAGTGTGGATGACGTTCCGAGAATAAATTACTGCTCATCATCATATCAGTTTGAATATTTAGTTGTGGTCGAAATTACTGATTTTATGAAATTCTTAGTGGGCGAGAATGCAGTTGCTCAATAAACACCTTGTAAACTTGATTGCATAATTAGTTTTTCCTTTATTTTGAAATGCCTAATTATCTCATTGTGTAACGAGTTGCATTATAAGTTAGTGAAATGCGGAATTAAAATGTAAAAGGAGTTTTCAGTTGTTGCATACTGTGAAGCGTTTCAAACATGGTATTTATATTCGACAGTGGAAATAAAGCAGTTCACATTCAAAACCGGGAGAAGAATTTTCACTTTTGGATTACTCTTCTATCAAGTTGAATATAAACTAGCAAATAAGTCATCGTTTGAGAACGAAAACCAAATTATTTGCAGCCAGTTGTTCCTAAATATCAGTAATCTCTTCATACACAAAGCAAATCTTGACAAATGGTTGGCTTGCAAATAACCTTACTAGATGAAGTGTTTGTTCCAATGGTTTATTCTTTCTGTTAAGTAAAACAATTTTTACATCCATGCAAAAAATGAAAATCTGTACATGTTTTTCACTTATTAGTCTGCATTAAGTGAATCATATTGATGTCATTCATCCAGAGATAACAATCCGAGTATTTGAATGTTCAAATGACTATTTATCCATGATATAAGTATGGGACCTAAGCACTGTGGTAGAGTATAAATCCATGATGAGTAAAAAATTTATTTTGATAAAGTCTCACAGATTTATATAGTTATATTTACTGATAACGCCTCGAGAACAATTTGCTCATTATATTATCAAGGCAGTAGTCACACAACTTTCTTACTTCGTTTATATAATTCCATTATTTTTCATCGCTTGACTTGATTGGTAGTAATAATTTCCATATTTCCGGTGTGCGTGACGAGTCATTTCTATTGCACGTGTTGGGTTTAGATTCAGTCGATGAACAAGGATTCAGTAAACAACCTCTCTTGATCTTCAACTACGTATGTTATTTCTTTGAATTTTAAATCTCTCCCGCTCACCCTATTGTGGGTTGTGTGTTAATGCATGTAATGAATTACTAAGCTTTTTTGAAATTACTTATCTTTGTGGTGTCTACTATTCTTACCGTGGCTAAATTCCTATGTTCTGACGATCTGGTTAGCCTTGACTTACCAGTTTAACCTATCTAGTTGACCTAACTCACAGTGATTGAAATGCATTTTGTAAATTATATTATTTCGTCTAATTCTGTCAACTGGGTTCTTTAAACTAAAAAGTCACTCAGGGAGAAGCTCTGTAGGTTGAAGGACCCTGTAGGTAGGTGAAGATCGCGAGAGGTTGATTACTGAATCCTTGTTAATCAAGCGAATCTACACCTAACACGTGCAATAAGAATGACTCATCACTCATACCGGAAATATGGAGAACACTTCTACGAATTAAGTCAGGCGATGAAAATAATATTTGAGTTATATAAACGAAGTAAGAAAGTTGTGTTACCACTGCCTTGATACGATTATTAGAAATGACAAATTGTGCTCAAAACGTCATCAGTAAATATAAGTAGATATGATGAAGAAGATTTGTAGCTCACGTGGATGATTTTGATGTAGTTGTGTTCTCTTAGCTGGATAGTTAATTTGCGAAGCTTTCATCGTCCTACTAGACAACATCTTCAGCGCGTACTTCAACTTGAAGTGAGCTTTTAGATTTCTTCACGAGTTTATTAATCGTCTCTCTTGGAGACCTTGGAGGTGGGTCCACGAATATAAGCTAGCTGTCAAAAGACATGATATCCACTTCCTCACATACAGACAACTACGACATCAGTTCGACTGAGACAAGTTGAAATATTAGGCGGAGGAAACATGAAGAATGCCACAGAATTTTTGAAACTTGGCATTCCAGTCAATCATCAGTGAATAGAAACATCGAGATAGACGAAATTTATCAAACGATAAGGAAGAAACCTCACAAACAGAGTGTCAAAGTTCAGGTCAAAGAAACAATCAGGTAGCCTAGAAGCTGTCAAAACAAACAAAAACAACCGATCACGTCCAAGGTCACCAGGAGAGATGATTAATAAACCCGTTGAGAATACTAAAAGCTTACTTCAAATTGAAGTACGCGCTGAAGATGTCGCCTAGTAGGACGACGAAAGCTTCGCAAATTAACAATCCAGCTCAGAGAACACAAACACATCAAAAAAGTAAATATAATTGTATAACACTGTGAGAATTTATCAAAATAAATTTGACCCATAAAGGAATTATTTCTCACTCTCTTAAAACGTTTTCGCATTGTTAAGATGGATTTTTCTTCGTCATTCAGGAACCATGAGAATTCAAGAGAAACAATTAAACTTACCATTTCAGATATTTCTCCCCATGAGAGAGGATTACTCCCTGTATTAAAAGCAATAGATCAAAAGTCATTCTGAACTGTAACAATGTTTATCAACATCAACGTGAAAATCCTGTGAAGTAGACAGGGTTACAATTTACATCAGGTATTTCAATATAACAATAAATACGAAAATGAAGAAAACATATGAAAATTGACAAATTTGAAAGTAATAGTCATATACTACAATATATATATATATATAAGCATAGAAATACCACTGACGTGGTCTACTGTCTCAATGTTATGTATATAAGATGGCGTTGCTAGCCTGATGCATGTAACACCCACGTTCATAACAATTAATATATTACTCTCATGAAGATTTTTGAACTTAAACTAATAATTCGTTATTTTGTTACATTGTGAACGTAAAATTCTTACTGAGAATGATAATACTTCTACAAGATCAGTTACAGTATCAGCCAGACTTGGTCGCAATAAACGATGTTCAAACAGCTGTTTATTAGGACTTCTGGATATCTTTTAGCGTTCTTCTGTCACACAAGCAATCAATGTGACGAAAATCACTGATTTTCAGCTTGGTGAATCGAAATCTACTTCAGCAAACTCGTTTGTTTGTCAAGTATTCAAAACTTAGCAAATTACATATTTCAGTCATGACAATTAGAAGTTTGTTGATTCAATTCACCCAGGAATCCTTTTACTCTGATATACATTTTATTATCGGCTATTCCTCATAGACATTCAAAAATACTGGAATGAATTACATTGATTGTCTGAATCATGTACTTCAAGTTAATGATTGGTAATAATTATTTGACATCACCGTGTTAATTCATAAATTTGTGGATGTAAAAATAGTGGAATAGTCAATGTCTGTGGAAGGCGAAATCCAATAATACGAATTGAATAATAAAGTCCAACTAATCGGAAATTAGACTGAAATATAATAAGGTATTTTGTTGTAAATAAAAATTGAGTTTAGTTTCCTTTTCTGTTACAATTAACTAACTGCTTCTAACAAACAGTTTTCTGTAATAATAAGGTAGGACACCTGAGCTTATGATAACCTGTTGATGGTATTCAAAAATCATGAATAAAAATTACGGTGATACGTTCAATTCCAATCTTGAGTAACATAACTCAGCGTCATAATACGATGACTCGTTATCTTTTCAACTCGTTTATTAATACAACAATTAGCCTTCCGAAGATCAACAAAACTGATAACCCACTGAGACCCATCTTAGACATCTCAAACTCCCCATACCATAAAAAGGCCAAATGGATCACAAAGGTCCTTATGCCTGTAGGAGACTCATTATCAAATCATTCTGTAAAAAGTTCATTTGATCTGACAGATATGCTGGACACTTTGAACATTAAGGCAAAGGTTATGTGTTCAGTTGACATAGAATCTTTATTCACCAATGGTTTTTTTAACGAAACTATTGATTTCAATGGCGATTACATCACAAGTAGTGAGATAAACTTACCTATTCCTGTAACTTACATCGAAGACATCATCTTAATGTGTACAGAAAATATTAGATTCATCTTTCAAGAAAAGGCATACAAACAAATCAATTGGGTGGCAACGGGGAGTCCTCTTATGCCCCTGTTAGCAGATATTTTCATGTCGAAATTGGACAGACAAATGCAAAGTATGCTTGGAGAATTAATGCTATACTAACGTTAATTTTTTGTTTTTTTCTTACAGATTTATTACACACTGTATTTTTGGCACAAGTATGGAATTTTCAGCATGGATATCGGTAGCCTAAATTTTGCAGTCCGACAATATATATCGCCTGTGCGTCGGCAGGGGATCGAACGTCGGACCATGTGCATGGTCGGCGAGAGTCCTAACCACTGTGCCACCGACATATAATTGGTATTAATAGTAAATTTATTGAAAACTTTTTAACCTTATTTAGGTTCATAGAAATATTCCAGTAAATTTCAAACTAGATTCCTGGTTTTACTATGACTAGGAGAGATGATGGAACGATTCAACGATCTATTTTTCGTAAACAGACATGAAGTTGGCAATACCTTCATTTGACCAATTTTGTTCCTATCCAGTATAAACGTTCCCTAGTGAAATGTTCGTTCTCAAGGTCCCGAAAAATATGCACGAATGTCACATTGATGGATGGGTTTTGACATATACATTCTGTTTTACTATTTAATGGTTATCCAGAGAACTTTATCACTTATCACAGTAAAGAAAGACCACATCTCTAAAAGACAACTTATGTACCAAAGAAAGCTATCCTTCTTAATCTACCATCCAAGGGCGAACAGATGCATTTGACAGCTCAAAGACTTCGGTCAACCATCAAACGCACATTATACGCCGCATCTCAATTTTCATTTGCCGAAAATTTCCGATCCGTGTTCCCATGAATAAAGGACGAAATTCTGTTGACTCAACTTCAAACTGTATCTACAAGTTCACCTGCAGCTGCAGTGACACCTATATAGATAGAGCTAACAGAATGTTCCAATGTCTTCTAAAAGAACATGTTCTAAAATGGCTACTAAATCATATAAAAAATCCCAACGCGATTAATCTGAATAGAAATCCAACATCATGATTCATTGCAAAAAACACTTATTAATGTCAGGCCATAAAATCAATATTATTGACTAATTCACAATTTTGGTGATGGGAGCATTTCGGATTAATCACATACGGCCTAAACTGTGTGTACAAAAATAAACAGACTTCAATCTTCGCCTAACCTGGACTACATGATCTAGCTAAATATGATTGGTCATAAGTATGTACTTTTGATTTTAATAAACTGATTAATCGTCATGATCTTTATTTTATTATTGTTAACCATGTAAGTTGTAAAGTGGTTGTTACGAAACTGCGAAATGATATCATCTCGCGAAATTTGTCTTCGGTTATTATTATGGAATCTGTCTATGATTCTGATATTCTTCGCGATTTATTTTTCATAGTTATGCAGTTTAAAAATAAGCGTTACTAGGCATGTATAGAAGTATTTTCAACTGGACGTTGGCGTATTAATAACGACATTTTTTATGTACCTGGTTCTCCTAAATTTTTGCGCTTATCTTCACTTTGCTGGTTGTATCTTCCTCATTTAACAAATGACCTTGGGACCCCATTGGTTGTTGACTGTTCATAATTATCGATGAACTTGGTTTCTCAAGGTCATTCATGCATATTTTGTACACTTGCGCTGTCAAACATTCTTCAATGTTGATACGCAGCAGTAGAAGCTCTCTGAATCAACTATCTGTCTGCCATTCTTGTGTTCTGGAATCGTGGTTTCAGGGATATCTTATGATGTTGTTGTGGTTATTGTTGTCAATGGTGTTTGAAAACGTAAGAAATTTATTAGTGTATTTAATGGTATTATCACAACATGCAACAGTTTACAATTAAAACTCACTGTAAATGGAGAAACCCCCTGCTATCAAGTTAACAATCATTGAAATAATAGATACTAATATCAAATTTAGGCGAATATAAAATTGCGAGGTAGTTCTGTGAAGTAAGGAGTTTATTAACTTTTAAAATCTTAAGAGCACCCACTTAACTGTAGGACAACAATAACAAAGTAGCCATTGTTTTGTTACTTCAAGTGAGAGTTTCGATGTCTTGCAGTCAGTTCAGAATAATAACGATTTGAGAATGTTCTACAATTATACTCATAAAAAGTTCTAAGAGATGCCTGAAATTAGCGAAAAGTAGTCTGTTTAACATAAGCAAATTTCAGCATGGAAAAATCAAAGTGGTGTAAAAGATTGCCTGATAATGTACTCACATTGAAAAAAATAATTCACTAATTTTGTTTGAATTGAAAATTCATCAACAGTTTCTATCTTCATAATCCCTCGTACATACACAGAAGTGAACGGATCGTTTTACAATCACTGAAACTAGGCATTGAAATTATCTCATGGCGATTGACGGTTATCATTCTTAAAATGTAATTACTTCACGAAACGAATTCTCATCAGGTGTCATGCTCGTGCTATTCTGTGTTTGAGAGCATAATTTTCAGGAGCATATTATTCACAACCCATAAAATATATTCTTGAAACAGAGGTATAGTTTTGGCTATAGTGAGAACATTATTTAAGATAGGTTATGTTGTTGACTTACCCTTCCCAATGAACCTACGCGCTATCATATCAACCGAGGGTGTAGAATAATTTACTAACATTACGTTTTCCAAATTTAAACGTCAATAAACGAAAACAGATCCAGTTGATACTGGAACACAATAGTTCAAAATGTCAGTATATTTTGAATTTGTTATCTAAATCAATGCTTTCTCTTGACTGATTTCTGTTTTACGCCAAAATGCATATTATCACAAATTATCGTTATCCAGCATGTGTTCTTGTTGGAAACACTGCTGTGATTCTGCTTTGCTTGAGTGAATTATCCAGTTTTGAAATATTTTAAATGATTTTGATTGGACACTGGTAACTAGTGTGACGTGTCTAGTTCTTCAAGGTTACAGATACGCCTTATTGACGAGTGCCACTAGCACAAAACCTGGGTTTAAGTCTTCAAGCTGATTGCCTCTGACTATCTAATATCATCAAATGGAAATGATTGTTAAAACACACTTGTGAAAGGTATCAGTAATAAATTAGACTTTTAAAACTGTAAAGACTTACAGAGTCATTCAAATAGTCCGACTGTCATACAAGCAACCAGCGAAACACAATTCACTTTTACTGAAATCTGAACAATTTCTTCTTCTATCACAATACTTTATGCCGTCACTTCACCTCAAAATTATATTTACATATTAAACATAGACGTTTTTCACTGTAATCATTTTAAAATCAACCTGGAAATGTTGAGAAGTCAACGGGGTTATATGTTCAGTTTACGACTACCGTTTACTGATTCATTTTTATCAACCTTAAACCACGTGACGTAAAACGTCAATGCTTATGAAACAGATCAGCTGACGATTACGGTGAAAATATGAGAAATTATCAATCAAACATAAAACAGCTTACGATGTCACAAGGTCCTGAAATATCTGCGCACTGACAGCGATCGACTGTTGGCCTTATCCTCACTACTAACAGGCATGAAAACATGATGAATAAAGCTAATGTCGTGACCACTTCACTTTCACTCTGCATGCGTTCATGACCTGTTATCTTTCCAACTTGCTCACTATCACGAATCCACCTCAGATTGTGAGACGTCTGGCCGTATATTGGTCAGTTCATACAACTGTAAACACAGTGCGATTTATCAAAATAAAATCTTATCTATAATGGAATTATACTCTATCACAGTGACCAAGTTTTATACTTATATCAACAGCAACCAGTTTACAGAGAAGAGTAGTTAAACGGATCTTATCAGTAAAATATGAAACTAGCAGGGTAGATATTAAAACAAGTGTTCATAAACACTTACCAAATAGTTATACACTGGCTATTATCATATAGATAAATATTGTTACGTACACTGGGAACAATAAGCAATCAAGCAATCGATACATTTCAGTTTCCCTATCAACGTGTATCATTTGAGACAGGGAAGGTCAATAGAAAATGAATGGTGTAGTTAGAATCACAACTGAGAATTCGTAATGGTGGAATTCTGTCAGTTTAATGAACAGGTTAACTGGAGAGTCATTTTAAGACTTCAGATTTTATTGTACGTAAGGTAGTACTAATTAAAGGTGTTTGATTTTTGAGAACTGCCAGCAGAACAATATTAATATAACTCAATTAAATACTCATCTATAATACTGACGCATTAATAAATATTTCAATTTACATTGTAATCAGCAGCCTTTCTACTCACCGGTATATCATGTTGCTAACTTTAATTTATCTACTTTCGACTTAATCCGTGACATTCAATGTTTAGTTGATTCCCATTTCGAATTGTACTTGTGACTGCTGTGTCACGTTCTCGATAATAATGTTTTTTCTACTGACTGCAGTCCTGTTTGGATGAAGTGAAGATTACTCTGTGGAGCAACTACATAACCTTACACTGCCTGCGTTAGAAGTGATTTGTTCTGATTGATTTGTTCTGTAACGATTTTGAACCCATATTAATGAGAACATTTTTTAATGATTCTATGTAAAGATATTTGTATCTAGTTAACCTTTGAACTCTTAAGCATCTAGAAATAATTGTTGAGGACGTTTCGTATTCTTAACAAAAATACCATGAAGTCATTCCGAGTCTTCCGACCAAATCGCATGTCACTTACAAGTAAAGAAGACATGGCTGACTACCACAAGTTATAGAGATATTTCCGATTTCATTGAATTCTTTGGTTGTCAAGTTTATTTATATTCAACTTCCTGAAGTGATTTGGTGAAACAATACGTAGTACATTTTCTATACAAAAATTTATGTGGTATGTATTATATGACTAGTTGTTATTTCATTACTATACCACCATATAATCCATGAAAAAACTCACCGAGTCGTCAAACAATCCTTTGAGAATAGAGATAAAAAGTGCATTATTTTACAAGCTTATTATTGCTCACTTGACTTCATCAAGTTGTATTCAATGATGGTCAGTTAATTTATACAAAATATCTCCATTTTGGTTGGGACACAACGGAAGCATATGTCACAGTTCAGTATAAGTAAGTGGCACGCTATTACGTGTTTACATCTTCACTAACGCAACTGTATGACATGCGTAAATCAGACCTACTTTTCATGGCACTTGACAATAGACAAATAGGTATTTTACATAGTGGATCAGTGACACATTTCGATTAATGCTTTCATGCACTGAATATCACTAACTGTTCAGTAGGGTATTGTGCTAAGAATTGCTTCATTATTTATAAAATAATAAAGCGAATCTTCAACATAATGACTTTACCACAATATGTTCAAATTCAACTAAACCAATTTGTGTTTATTTAATCGCTTAGTCAAAATTAACGTGATATCAAAGTTAATCTTAAGTTGGATGAATCTTTGCAGACGCGTGTAATCAAGTTCGCGATATTCTGTAGCTACACCGTACTTCATGATTTCAATGCAAACCCTGTTATGTCAGACCACAATCAAACCTCAGGAGTTAAGTCAAAATGTAATAGAGTCCAGTGACACCGAAGTGATCTACATCTTGTAAAGCGATTAATTAGATAACGACCAGTCAAAATATACGGAACAAATTGACATACCATAAAACCATCTACCTGTGAAGTGAATAAGTGAAGAAATTAGAAGGAAACAGTTACATTCCAGTGATAAAATATTTCAAATATTTTAAAACTGTACGATAAATGTGGTAGTAAGCATTCAATAAATTTGGTGAGAAACAAACCTGTCCCAATTTCAACTTAACTTGACGTTTGACGTCAGTAATTTTTTTTCCAAACACTATATTTCAACTTATGTTCCGTTTAGGGAAAGTGGTTATGAATCAGTACTATGACAGGAAATAATGAAAGTAATATTTGACAAATGCTGTCATTTTAAATTTTTAAAAAAACCTCAGTTGAGTACCACTTTAACATATAGATTCAGAAATGAATTCGGAAGTGTATCCACGGTATAAACTGGCGAATACATGTTTATAGTAAAACTGGAGAATTCATCAAGAGTAATAATTTTTATTGGAGAACGGCATTCGGATGTTTCATACGCAGTTACGATATGTGTGTTAACTAGCTAAGTTGTACTGGTAGTCAGAATGATCTGAAGAAATCACTTTGATGGTTTCCTGATACTTTCATTGAATTTATGTGATACAAATATAGAGAACTCTAGAGTTTATGATGACATCATCAGCTAGAACATTAAATTACTTCAATCACTGACAATGCTAATTACATTAAAGTGTCGAATCAAGTTGAGACAACTCACGAAGAGCTTCCAAGAGCCACCCTGATTCACATCGCGGTATATACATGATATCTGGAATAAATCAGTAGATAATATATGCCTTATTTATTATATAAAATAATGTAATTTGACAAAATAAATATATAACATTCAGTTTACTACGTACTGAGAAATAACAAGAGATTTTCTATATTTCAGAAAATATCAACTCATTCAAAAAATCTCTGAGCTACTTACACAAGATGACTGATAATATCACAGTCAACCATATTCTGCTTAACATTTTCCAGATCACGGAATGTGTGATTCAAGCAGACAATTATTATGTAGCTGTTATATATATAGCGTACTACTTGACTGTTTATTGGTTTGAATTTAAGTGTTAATTTATTGTCATGTGAAAGACACACAATTCGACATTGTAAATATGCTGAATTTTTATTCGTTTGAAAGGGTAACATGTGTAAAAGGCAGATACACACTTGTGAAGATGTTTCATGTTTCATGTGATGACAGATATATGGATAGTAATCTATAGAACTATGCTTTGTTCTCAACATCAGAACAGGCCTTGGCGTCCTGCTTAAATCTTGCTCTACCCAATACCTTAAACGTTACAAATCATATTGCATCTAATTTCTCATTTCCGATTCATTTTTAATTACTGAATCTTATTCAATTATTTATTGTCGTGACTATTTAATATCCTTAAAACCTACTGATCTGCAATTCCATAAAAAAGACAAAAAAAGAATCATGCTGGGTGGCATAGAGCTTTGAAAAATACCCCTATTCAATTCATGACTGTCCCGTCAATTATGAGTACTAATAGTCGTTCCCTATCAGCTAAAATTAACTATCTTCAATCACTTGTGTTTCCCATTATATATCGTAATACTGCGATCATATCACCTCAAGAAACATGGCTACATGATCTATATGATGCCAATCTAGTGTACCTAAATGATTTCAAATTATTCAGACAAGATCGGTGTAGTTCTAGGAGGAAACGCGGTGGCGGTGTCGCCATCTTCGTCAATTCACAATGGTGTACGTCTAATAATGTATGTTTCAAATTCCCCAGTGACAATATTGACTGCCTCACCGTTAAGTGTCGACCTAAACATTTGTCAAAATACAACCAAATTTACATCTCGAACATTTATATTGCTCCTAGATGCTTTTCCACAGAACTGTCTTTATTTGCGGATGAATTTACCTCCCTTGCTGCCACCCCTTCAGAAATTCCTTGTCTATAATTACTAGAGATTTTAATTGTAGTGATCACAGCTTCCTTGTTTCACTTGGACACAAAAACATTGTCAACTTTCCGACTTGACTGGATAATTCTCTTGATCTTGTGTTTACAAATGACGCAGGAATATTTGAAGCTCGACAAAGAGCCCCACTACCTAATTCTGATCACTGTATCATAAGAATATTGCCCAAAGTATATGGAAAGCAGCACAAAAGGGTCTTCTCAACACAGATGCCATTCTCATGACAACATACTGAAACTAAGGATCATGTTAAAAGACACAAACTGGGACTTATTTACGGAACAAGCTCTTGATAACACAATTACCAACATAACACATTATCTTAATTTCTGTCTTGATGTTTGTTGTCCAAAAGAGACAATCCTCTTAAAATTCGACCGCTTCTCCTCTTCTCAACTTAAAAAGCTCCGCCGTGAAAAAGAGAGGTTGTACAAAATGAAAAATAAATCTGGCGTTAAAGAATGAACACTTTGAATAAAGTTGAATTACTTACAAAGATCGAATGCTTTCTATAACCAGAAGTTTCTTTCATGTAAAAACCCATCTAATATATGGAAGCTATTAATGGAAATCACAAGTGGTAAGCAAATAATGAATGATATTTCTGTAGATGTTGGCATGCTTAATAAATCCTTCATATGTATCCCTGCAGATGTTATGATTCCTAATCAAATAGTGTAAATAATGACTGCTTCTCATGCTTTACCACGAATGATGTCCTCAAGTGTCTTCAATCTCTCAAACCTACTCAGTCCCTTGGTCATAATGGTGTTCCTGCTGTTATCCTTAAGAAGTGTGCTGACATCTTGTGTTCCCCATTAACTGACATTTTCAACGGATCGTTTTCGAAAAGTATTACACCTGACTCATAGAAAAATATCAAGACTGCTACAGTGCCTAAATCAACAAGTGGACCTAATGTTAAGTTTAGACCCATTGCTATTACCTCACTTTTTTGAAAGTTATGGAAAAACTTATTCTACTTAATCTTGAACCCTCTTTAAAGCCTTTCAATAACCTCAACTAGTTTGCCTTTAAACATGGTAGGTGTACCTTAGAAGCCGCTGTTGTCCTATATCATAGTATACTCTCTACTTTGGATAAAGGAGCTAAATACGTTCGCTGATCCTTCCTTGATTACACATCTGCACTTGACTCTGTTCCTTGGTCTCTCTTGCTAAGTAAGCTTGCTGCTTCACAGGCTGAGAGCTGGAAAAATACGTGGTTGCATTCCTATTTTTCTAATAGGAAGCAGTACACCGTCTACAATGGAAAGTCCTCCACTACCTCATTTACTTTAACTGGTGTTCCTTAAGGTGCTGTTCTTTCTCCCTTTCTATTTTCGTTTTTCTTACATGACTTGCCTCATTCTGATGTAGCCACTTTTGTTAAGTATGCTGATGATCTCTCTGTTTCTACTATACCTGCCAAATCTCAGTCAGATTGTTCAAAATTAAATAACTTTCTGTCGGAAATTAGTCAGTGGTCCTCTTCAAACGGTCTTAAGCCGAATCCGTCTAAATGTCAGGTAGTCAGTTTCACTTTCAGACGTAAACGTGACCTACAGCAACTAGTTAGCCCACATGATCTCACTATCATTGATGGCATAGAGGTTGAAAATACATCTGATGTCGAGTGGCTTGAGCTGAGTTTTTTCACCGATCTTTCCTGGTCCTCCCACATCTTGCTAGTTACCAGAAAGATGTTTCGCTTAACGTTCTATGTTAGGAAATTAAGGCAGTCTGGTATAAAGCAGCCTTTGCTTTTTCAGTTTGTCAATTCTTGTATTCTACCCATCCCCCTTTATTGCTCCCCGTTAATATTTCCTGGACTACTTAAGAAAGACTTTGCTTTGCTGAAAAATGCACTAAAAGCCGTTGGTAGGGCAAGTGGAATATCGTTAAACCAACTGGTTAACATTAATGTCAATAGACATATATTATCATGTAAGAAACTAGCGAATACAATATTGTCAGACCCCAAACATCCTCGCTATACGCAGCTGTCTCCTTGCATTTCATCTGGTAGAACTAGTAGCAGCTATAGGAGGCTTTATGCTAGGACTACCAAGTACAAAACAACTCCACAATACCATATCTGGCACAGCTGTTATGTGATGAGAAATCCGTTAGTTATGACACAGTCAATTTACTGCGGCACTCTAACAAATAGTCCCATTAGTTTTTGTTTTCCTTTCCTCGTTATTATTACACTGTTGTTCTCATCTTATAATACACACCAATTTTATATTTCATATCCTGTAGTGCATTGTTTAAAATGTAAACGCAACGCTGTTGTTTTTTATTATTTTTTTTATTTATCTTTTTTAGGCGTTGCTTTTTGATCTTAAAACCTTATGAAATTTATGAGATAATTAGGTGCAATATATTGTAATGCACGCTGAAAATTCCATACATGTACTACAAATACTGTTTGGAATAAAGCTATTATTATTAATCGCTATAACTTTTACTATAAAGAAAAAAATTCTTTTTATGAACAGTTCGTGGACTCAGGTAAACAAACCTCAAATTCAGTATCGTGCAGTACATAAGTATAATTAAATAGAATTTTGTGCTCGTGGATAATTCCCATCCAGGCATTAATGTAAACGAAACACGTAATAGTTCAAAGAAGAGTCCTTTTTCTTAGCTGTTCAATCACATATATATGCAGGTTATTTTGTGTGTATGTGTACATAAAGTTTGTCAAACAATAATAAATTGTTTACGAATATTTTAACTAAACAGGTAAAAATTGGTGGCGTTTTGTGGTGGAGTTAAGTAATACATAAACGATCAAGAAAGTTGAGTGCTAATGAAACCAGTGTAGTAACAAAGGTGATGAGTTATCACAAACAGTTATTAAAAGGAGTTACGTAATAATAGGAATAGTTTGATGATTGAGTTGTACTCAGGATACACACAGGAACAAAGTAGAGAATACGAAATCACGTAAGATTTCTAAACGAATACAAGAATTATAGGCAATTAAAGAAACAGGCAATTAAACAAAATAAAGTCATCAAAAATCAACTTGTTACCATGATAATAGAAGTGGTTGAGTGATTCCCTTTTGCATACACAGCTCCGGATTTTATATACGAGTGGCCAGAACTTCAGCGATACAAAGAAGACGAAATTGTATTGCCTTTGGTATATAATTCTTGGCTCTGTAGATTGCTTTGAAGCAGGAGGCGTCCGTTGAGATGGAATAGTCAGTGTTAACCTGGTGTTTATTTATCGCAATCCTTATAGCACCACCTATGCCTTTTCGCAACCATGATAGATAGCGTTCTTGAATTCTCTTATACATGGTGCGCGTCGAACGACCAATGAACCTGGCTCCAAAGCAGCAGGTGAACTGATATTTGCACATAGAAGTAGTCAGATGAAGGATCACGTCCTTAACGGTTCCGCAGATTGGTGGGTGAATGCAGAACACTATCCTTAGTGTTGCTGAAACGAATCTTGTTCTCAGAGATGATGCGATCCTTTTCTTGAAAATTTCGCTTAGTAAATCTCCCTTGAAATCAAAGTTCGATTAGATTTTTTCACCGCAAGTGAAGTTTCATTCCTTCAAATTTTTGGTTCGATATTTTTGTCAGTAAATCTTGGTGAGAATCCTTTTTGGATGAAGATTTCTCTCAGAATATATAATTATGTTTCTAGAACATCAGGACTACAGATGTATCGGATGCAGCTGGAAAGGAATTTATTTAAATACCGCTTTTGTTGAATGGGTGCACAGTTGCAGTAGCTTGTTAGTTGAACATTCCAAGTAGCTTTTCTATGGATTGATCTCCTTACGGTCACAATAGTTCTTATTGTTAGTTCCACATAAGGAAAGAGAATTCTTGATTCGTTTTCCATTTCAACAGTCACTTTGTGTTGCTGGATGGCAACAGTTAAATGTCTTCAGCAGTAGATTGTGGTCATTATTGTTGTCAGGATATAATGAATATATCGTCTACGCATCGTTTATACAGCCGTAAATTGTTCATGCTGGGCTTTAACTGACCTGGCTCAAGGTTGCCACGAAGCTCTCTGATAGTAGTTGACCTGAAGGAGATCCCATAGCAATAGCATTTTTTGTCTTAAGATGGTGTCGTTAAAAGTGAACTGAATGTTCAGAGTTCATGTCAGTATCAATTCTAATCTATATATTGGTAAATTAAGCAGACCGTTTCCGTGAGTTGGACGTTGGTTAAAAGTGACTCAGTATCAAAGGACAGCATAATTTTGCTAAATACATTCAGCTCTTGTATGCAGTCAATGAACTGGAACGTATCACGGCGCAAGTGCGTACATAACTGTTTCTTTACAGGTTCCAGCTTATCTGCTAGCTATTTCGCAGTAGAGAGATAGGGGGAACCTAACATATCTAGACTTGAACAAAGTGCAAGACCAGCCTTGTGTACCTTTTGTAGACCCTAAAGTCTTAGTAATACTGAACCTATTGGCTGGATCTGGTCATAGATATTGCCGCTGATTAGTTGACTGGCCTTCTTTCTCTACAAGACGTCTTTGAGTTGCTTCTTAATCTGTTCCGTTTTGTTTCTTTCACTGGAAGGCTGGAAAAAAACTTTGTTTGACAGTATATTGTTCATTTCCTCGATGCAGTCTTTTCCGTCCAGATGCACTGCGAGTTATTAGCAGATCTTTGTTATCTCTCAACTGTTTTAATACTTCTTAGTGCCGCTTTGTAAGGTGATTGCATACTTCTGCTTTTGTATTCGGTCTGGGCCTGTTGTCCAGCTGGATTACGGCAGACCGCGACCATTTTTTGGCAGCTAGGTTGACATATTCAGTGAATATTTGATATTCGTCGAAAGGCGACTCGTATAAGGGAAAAGAAGGATCTTTGCATAATGTTCGCTACAGTTCAGAACTTCGTTACCTAACGTGATCAGCACATTTCATTGCGTGACTTCGAAGGAATGTATATCACAAAAAAGGCATACGGTCAGCTGTTTTTGTGAAGTCTCTGTGGTGAAAAATCTGCACAAACCTTTCAAATTTTATCAACTATTGTTTCCATACTTAATGAGTAGATAAATAATGTGACTAATGAGGTAAGTAGTTTGTCATATTTCTATATAACTAAATATAATTTCGCTTTAATGATAGTGTCTTCATCGAAGAAAACATGCAAAATGTGTTTAATGCTTACTGCATCAATCTAATAGGCAACACTTCTGTACATTCTGACACTGTTCAAGTGCGAACATCGCTGATCATACATAGTAATTACCAAGACATTGATACGTCAATTCGAACAGGATAGTTTCCTACAACGGCTGTTTTACTTAGCTTGACATGTGTTGGTAATTCTCAGGTAGATTCATGAATAGATGCACTATTCACTAGAACCTCTTATATCAACATATGATGCCATAAATGCCATCAAAAGACTGAAAGCCAGAAAGGCATCTGGCGTGAATGGTATTCATCCGGTAGCACTCGTAATGATCTGAAAGCCTCAGAGAATATCTTCACGTCACTACTGGAAATTGTTTGGAGGGAAGGAAAGTTGCCTAGTGACTTGAATAAATGCTACATTGTGGGAGTACCAAATTGAGGTTATTACGCCTTTGCAAAAAATAGTTTGGAATTATGCTTGCATACCTGGAGTGGCTTTCATGAATTTCTGCTGCTTGTTACTTCATCTGTTATGGTGCCAACAGACTAGCATTGCGGTGTTAGAGTATTTGTTCATTTTGTCTCGTGCAGTTGCTTGCAATGTTTGCCATTAATTAAGCCAAATAATTCCGACGATTTATCCAAGAAAATACCAGACGATTTAGTTTACGTTAACTTTTTCAGAACTGAAAGACAAAGGGTTTAATTCGTTCACTGTTCGGTTCACTGTTATTGAGTAACAATAAAAGGAGCCAACACTTAGATGAACTTTGAATGTTGAGGTTTTTATTCCCTGGTGAGGCGTAAAGACGAGAAAAAAGGAGTAGACATGAGTTGTTCACTTCTTCCGTAATATATTTCTTATTATCTTTGAAAAAGATGATCTAAGCAAAATCGTATAATTCTTAATAGTGCTCACCACTCATCCGAAATTGTTACTGAGGATTAGTTGAAAGGCAAATTATACTTCCTAGATGTCAATCTTTCAAAACGAACAGGTATAAATCTACAAAGCATTGCCCAATGTAAACCGTGGTAGGTTGGACACCTAACGTTGACTGCATTGCTCTGAAATAAGTATACGAAAAGGGTTTTCTTTGCTGGCTTTTGCATTCATCATACCATTCATGTAAGTAGCCAGTTGCGAGGGATAAAAAGATGGGACAAGTTGCAAGTGCAGAAATCTTGACAGAATTCTTCTATGCAAATATCAAACAACTATCTACCTGCTTCGTTGTAGCTATTATCAGTTACTAATACTTTAAGTGTGAATCAAACCAAGTCTATCTGTTATGAAATGATCAGCACAACAGTAGCGTCTCATTAGCAATATGGAATGAGCTTTTTGATTAACAAATGAAAGCTTTTGGAAATCATACAGACTTTTAATTCACGAGTCAGTTCTCTTTCTAAATCAAGTACATATTATAATATTTGATGATTAATTATTTCTCCCATCCAATATGATTTGTCTCATTTCACGCGGGTAGTTTTCATAAGTTTGAGATTATAAAAAATGAGATAAAGTTAGTTTAAATTCTTCTGGAAAATTAATTGGAACGACAACTAATAAAGACTTACGGTCAGTTGTGCTCCTTTCTGATATTATATAATCAAATGTCATGAATTTCTCATTTCGTTAAGGAGTATTGACATTTTCATTTCACTTGAAAATTTCATTTGCATGTCTCTTCTACAGACAGCCTAGAAATACCTACCCTTACTGATGAATGATGGACCAAAGATTTTATTTTAAAGCATACCACATAAATTTACACATTCTGAAATTGAACTTTACAAACACTGAATATGTGAGAGTTTTCATTTTTCAAAGCATGGCGGGATGTTCTTGCCTGCGATTTGGTCAACTACTGCAAACATACAATCCTCATGACAGTAATTTTGTGATAAATGAATGCACTACTTTTTATCAGACACCAAATATTTCCACAAAATATCGATGTATATTCTCATTATAATATGCGACATGTCTAGAATTATTTTGGAAACATCTATCTGATGATTGAAAATCAGTGGTTTAACAGGAAACATCCATTTCTGTTCAAGCCTGTATCACTTCGCTTGATAAAGAAGCCTCTGTTTCAGACGCAAAATACAATACCAAGTTTAGATTTGATAGAGAAGATTTGTAGCTCAGGTGGATGATTTTGATGTGGTTTTGTTCTCTGAGCTTCAATTTGAAGTATGCGCTGAAGATGTCACCCAGTAAGGTGATGAAAGCTTCGCAAACTAACCATCCAGCTCAGAAAACAAAACCACATCCAAAACAATACCAATTATCAGAAATGGGAACTTTTACAGATTTCTGTGGTATTATGATATACTCGCTGGCAGGCAAATAAACGAGAAATATGCTTAACATTTTCTCAGACAAATTTGCCTCTAGTATTTGTTTGGTGGATGGTGACTAGCAGTGGAATCCAGGATGCGCATTTCGTCCTATTTGGGACTCGTCAGCTGGATGTACCTGCATTTCTCAGTGAGTGATGATGTTCCCACTGAGGCTCGAACCCAGTGCCCATAGTTTCAAACGCCGAAGTGTTATCCACTGGACCACTTGGACCACGAGAGCCACCTCTTGTGCAACGGGTCATATTAATTATTGAATTGAATTTTTGATTTTCCCGTCGATTGATCGGACCGAAGTGCTCGGTCTCATGTTGACATGTCGGGAAAATCAAAATTCAATGACAAAATTCGCTTTTAATTACACATAAAATATATTTTTTTATATTTGATGACATTCATTCGGCTTCTGAAATTCAATTTGTCTCAGACATCTGATGTCAACACCATAATTTTTATGTTCATTTGTAATTGAAAAATAAACGTTTCACAAAATGAACAGTTCGTTATCTTTAATGTGTGTTGTGAACACTGCCTTATTTCTATTGTTTCCATATAAAGAATAAAGTCCATGGTTTCACTCAACCTGTGGTCAATAAAATAACGTAATGTCTTGCTTATCCGAAAAGATACTCAGCGTATGGTGATAATATGTCCTACGTGTTCGTTACTACTCAGAACACAATCAGTAAATAAATTTATTTTTTACCATTTTATTCTTGATTACAGCTTGATTCCACGCTGAATTTTTTTTCGAAGTGTCTCAGTAAAACATAACTTGCGCCAGCCTACGAGTAAAAGTCTTCTGCACGAAACTATTCACCCAGCAAGTTAAAAACCAGCTGTAGCACTCGATCACTTCAAAACTCATATAAATATATTTGATTAAAGCTTTATATCACACTGTATATTTTTTTTTTTTTTGATTTACAGCTTGATTCCACACTGTATTTTTGGTACAAGTATGGAATTTTCAGCATGGATATCGGTAGCCCAAATTTCGCAGGCCGACCATAGATATCAGGTGTGCGTCGGCAAGGGATCGAATTTCGGACCATCTGCATGGTCGGCGAGAGTCCTAACCACTGTGCCACCGACGCACATTATGAGAACTGAACATATTGTTATTTCCGACTCATCATAAATGTTTTCCTCCAAAATTAAATAATAACTTGGTGAAATTATGCCGTTTGAAGTAATTGACCGCAGAGGAAGACACGAATATTAACGGTGGTGAACTGTGTGATAGGATATATAAGGAATAGAGAATGCACCGTTACACCAGTGACATCTGATACTGTGTTATGTTAAGTGTTCACCTAAATCTGCGTTTCAATAAAATACCAAGTCTCCTGAGTGAAAGTATTCTGCTATCGTCTACGTAGTAAACTGACAAAAATATATGTGAATAATTGTATGGCTTTTTAGTCAGTATCACCGTTAGTCATTTTAAAGGTGAGACATGCGATTTCATCAATAATGGCTGCATCCATGCTTAAAGGCAAGTTCTTCAAAGTTTATCTATACTTTTGCTGGAACACTAACTGGTATCATGTATCAAGTACTTTTGTTCACTGAAGACAAAATTCAATCAGTCAAGTTTGCAATGTGGCCACGATTATAGTTGGCTCACCAACATGGTGCACTTTAAAATTGTTAGTATTAGATGGTTGGAGGCAATTGGGAGCAAGTCTAGACTCTTCGTTTCATGCTTTTTGGCACTCATCAGCAACGAATATCTTCAATCTTCAAGGAATGTATGTCCCTTCTAAGATTCCAATCTGTGTCGTCAAGTGCTGCAGTCACAGATGTTACCACTGATCTGTTTGTGCCCGCGATTGACCTCTTTTAGAACTGTTTTAATACATCGCAAACAAATCTCACACAATTCAATCCGTGTTAAACAAAGGGACTAGATGCGCAACATTAGTTAGTGTCAAGTTCAAAATATTTGATGAAGTCCTAGAGGTGGTAATCCCAAATAGCCCAATGGTTAGGTCTCTGACTGCAGTGTTCGGTGACGTGGGATGAAATCTCAGTACACATATGAGTTCTTTCAAATTTATAGACAAGCCTTGCTGACGACTATCACCAAACAGGAAACTTAATTCTAAGGCGACCTGCCAATTACCTACAACCATCTGATAAACGTTTATGTATGATTACCAGATAAGAAATTTTGTGTTTGATGTGCTTCGTTATATTTGTAAGAATAATTTGAAAAAAAGCTTGTGAGTGTTCTTTCGCATTACATCACCCACTTTGCCGACGCATCTGCTTTCGTATTCGCACATCAGTCTTTACTGATGCAGCGTAAACGCCAAACGTTTATGTTCTCATTTGGGTTTACATCCATTGTTTCAAATGACGCCCCTCTTGAAGTCAACTGAATCATGTTGACTAGTGGTGAGATATAGGATGCGAATTTCGTCCTATTTAGGACATTCCTCACTCAGTGATGATGCTTCTATAGAAATTCGAACCCAGTGTCCATACTTTCAAGTGGCAAAAGCAAATTAAATAACACCTCACTGTGTAAATGATATTGCATTTCAAAAAATAAGTATGTGACGTTTTAAATACGAATCTTTAATAACAAAGTAACTTTTTGAGGAAATTTTTACATGTAGTTCCCTTAATTAATTTCGATAGAGAAAGAAAGACAAGAGTTGCAGTATAATTTTAGAGCATATTCCAGGAAACTTATGATTAAAAGGAAGCAGGTATTTACAAAGTGCAATTACTAGACTTTTTGTGGATACAGGCCATTTGGTCGAGATTTCTAAATCCTCCAAAATATTGAACATAAAATGATCAGCGAATCTACCACGATTTACTGAAGCAATTGCAATCAAACGTCTCAGACCAAACTTTTGCACACAGAAAGATAGTGTAGCCGATCTCTCACTCCTTTGGTAACCAATCGTATTACTTTCATTACACTGATTAGTCATACACACTAGTGAGCTCAGATCATTAGGCAAGTTATCAATTTGGTGAACTTTAGCCTTTTTAGTTGCCGTATCGACGTACAAGCTAAGACCGTTGATTGGATTTTTCTGTTTTCTGTCTTCTCTCAGCCTTCTTTTTTCCAGTTTGATGGCATATAAATTATTCGTAACTTAAACTAAAAACTGTAATATTTATATTCCGGATGCTTTCACCTTATAATGTTTTCTCTATTACCTTTCAAACAGGTAGTCAGCAGCTGGTGGGAACCTGTGAAATTGAATCATATCATTTCATATTACAAATGTGACTTTTCTTTCTCTGTCTTAATTACTTAGTTTCACGTAATTATTGCATGTCTTAATGCACATGAATCACACTCGACAAGCAAATCTTTGAAATGATTTTGCATAGTTTTGTTGTTTTTCAGAATTCCCGATACACCTGTATAATGAATATTTAAAGTTGGGTGAACTGGTCATTTGATTCTTAATAACAGAAACTACATATTTGAGAATACTCCAATTATGAAAATGCCGCTGGATAAACTGTTTATGGAGTGAATAACACCGAATTTTAATTAATCATGCAGGTAAGATATGTGGGACCGTATGCATTAACTTGAATCGTCTAAAAACATTACGAATTCTAATCAAAATAAAACAGAAGACATTATAAATGCTGATTCTTTCTATTCAACATATTGTGTACATTCGAAATTTATTTTATTGTTATTCCTTTTGGTTCTGAGTGGAACATACGGCTTCAACAACACATCTACACTTAATGCTGCTTTCTGCTGTCCTCTGCATTCAACATTAGCTGCTTAAACACAGAATTTTTTGTAGAATTTCGTTCGAATTCACTGTCATTTGGATTTCACAAGTTAGATTTTTTTGAAAAAGCTATTGAAATTAAGACAATTTCACATGCCGTATTTCAAAATTGTAATTGACTAGCTGTGTTTCCAATGTGCATAATGTCAATGGCATTCATTATTCACTTTAGAATTGCCTTAATGGTTCTGAACTATTTGCTTTTCGACCGGTATTATTTCGTGGTTGGTAATCCACTAAGATTAAAATTTTTATTTCGCTCACTTTCTAGTTCACATGTCGCCTAATAGAAAGATCCACAAAGTTTCAACTGCTTCGTTTTGACTATGTCACGCCACAACTGTCCTTAAAAGTTTTGATGATGTTTATCAAGAAAAATGTTGACATGAATGTAATACTCAGCATCAAGTGTTTCCATTTGGAACTAAATGTTACTTCAACTAACATGCGAATCTGGAGACAAGTGATGATGCCGGAAAGCATGCAAATGTGTACGCCATCACGCTGCAAAGCAATCAGCAGATACTTTTCTTTCCTTCACGTTCCTCAGTGTAACATAGGGCTTCAAGCTAGTGCCTTGAAGTTTCTGCGACAGTGTTTATTTTACAGGATGGTGTTGCTAGCCCCACGCCCAACCTTTCTTCTTTACCAGCATTGTTTCTGGCTTGGCGAGGTAAAAGGAGTGGGTCGGTCGGTTTGGGATCGAGCTCTGGACTATGTGCATGGTCGGCAAGCGTCCTAACGGCTATGCCACCGACACACCAGTCAGCTGATATTGCAGAGAGATATATGTATCCATCAAACCTCCGATATAATGTAAATGTTATTCTTCCAAAGCGTGAAGTGTTTTACCAGCGTTTCAAGAGTTTAAATGGCGAATACGTCAATGAGAATATTTGCATATTTTTCCAGTAAGTATCACAGTTTTCATTTCACTAACATTGATTCAGATTGTTTGCTCATTATCTAAGATTGTATTACGCGAAGAGACATAATAGACCATGTTCGATATATTTCGCATTCCATTAGAGATTTTGTGTGACTACTAATTTCGGATTTAAGAATGCAAAAATTTTTAATAATATAAAATATTCACAATGGGAAAAATCAAAGTTAAAGCATCAAAGAAACGCGCATCCCACACTAATTAATCCAAAAACACATTCACAAATAAAAGTTAAATTTTTAATCACTTCAGTTATGAACATTGCCATTTTATCAAAGATAAATTAATATTTAGGCACAGGCAGTTAGAATTTTATACATAAAAAATAGAAGTGAAACACTTTCCCGATGTGCCTCTTTTGTGTGTGCTAAAAATGCCATAGAACACTGAAGTGTACAAAAAATCCTGAATATTCAGTTCATGTTGTATCAGTTAACATTTTCTCAAAAGTAAAGTAAAAAAGTGAAGTCAGTAATGGCAGTTTCACTCCAGCCTATAAAATAGGAGACGGAAAATGTCAGAATTACATAATATACATGAAAAATATATTCATAAGCATCATTTACAAAACTATACGCATTTACAGAATTACTTGATTAGGAAATCACTCTGATGTAAAATGACAGTAAAACAAATGTGTGTATATTCATATTTAAGTAAAGCGGTAACTGAGTGAAAAGAATAGTATAGTGAGTAAATTTCTGTCATTGATGATATCATGTTCACAGCTCAATAACACGTATATATGTATGCGTAACAAAATTCAGTTTTTTACGTGTGTGTGTGTGTATTTTAAAGTCTGACGTGAGTAGGAATAATAAAGCGTGATAAGAATGATTTATATGAACCTGAGTCGTAAAATGATTAGAAACGAATAACCTACTCTGGACACCTAATAGTGCACCTTTACGTTGAGGAACTGTTATGTCAGTTGTCTAATCTCATGAATCTATATGTTGCTTTTACGTGCTCTTGTAGAGCATGATACATGTGACGTTCATCGAAAAACATATCCCGTCAAGTTCTAGAGCATCTGCTTGTTTGTAAAACAAACAGATTACTTTAGTCAGGTGTATCTTGTTCAAGCGCTTTATTCGAACAATAAACAATAAAGACGTATCATATAAACAATCACTGTAACATAATCCATGGATTATGAATTTCATGAAGATGCCTATTTTTCATGAAACAAGTCATCCGAAATATCACTTATTTCATCAATATGTAGTCGGACCTTAACTTCACTTCAAAATGGCCCGACGGTCTTATTTCAAAATTACACTGAATTTTCAGCTTCAGTCATTTAATAAGCGTATTCCCATAAATATATTTGTACGATAACACGTTTGGCTCTGAAACTGTAGGCGCAATTAAGTCAGCGTCAAGAGCGCTTCTGGAAAAAGTGGAGAATATTTGTGGTTTTCAAGAATGAGATTCATTCATTGTGATCTAAAGGCAGAAATAATTCTTAGCACGATGACGACATATTTTCAGATTAGTCGCCAAGCTCAGAGGACAGAACAGCATAAAACAAGAACAGTAGTTTTTCGCTGATTTTATGCAAAAGCGCTGTCTTCAAGATGTTCCGTCCATCCAAATCGCTAACGACTGGGAATCTTGGTCTTCTTTTTATAATTTGACCTGAGTATTTTTCAAAAGAGCTAATTTCAAAAATGGTAGTAATAGGTGTAATTAAGATGATGAAAAATTTTTGGATTGTCGTTAGGGCTTACGGTCATCTACGAAGTACTGTGCAATCAAATGAACAATTAATGAAACGAAATCACATATCCCCCAACTCGCGTACACTGAGGCGACACACTCTGAATCACATCGATGCAGTGCTATCAAGACTACCTGAGCTAGAGCAGAATATCTCAATAATCACACACGTTCTCTATGAGTTATCTGAAGACGAGAGAACATCATTCGAAAACTACTCCAATATGGTTACAAAGAAAAGAACAGATGATATTATAATAAAACTAAACCAAAGCCTAAAGTCCGTTACAAAAGAAACCGTCTTTCCTACTTGTCCAGAAAAATACATGTACAATTATTCTGATGTTCACCTATCTCCAATTCAAATGCATATGTTAGCACTTGGACCTAAATTTTGTGATGCAACGTCAAAAGTAAATGAAGTGAACACGAAAGTGCAATTTGAGAATTTATTCGACCAGACGAAAGGTATGGCCCCAAACTCATATGAGAATGCAGAACTTTTCAAATCAATCGTTTTATATTGCTTTCTCGATTACATCAACAAAAAAAGCCAGCCTTCGTAACTTACTTTCCAAAGAATATCGAAAGCAGCTAAAAGAACAGAAGGATAATGTAAACTTGATCATTACACAACCAGATAAAGGCTCCGAAATCGTCTTGATGAACAAATCAGTCTACATACGCAAACTCTCGGTGATACTATCTGATGATAAAAAGCTTCAGAAGCAGTCTCCCCAGAAAGATCCCACCGAACAGACGGAGCTCCAGCTAACAAAGATATTAAAGAAAATGAAAGATGAATCCATCTGGTTCTACAAAACCACGCATGTACAGCTTACCTAAAGTGCACAAGCAAGACGTCCCACTCCACCCAATACTTGATATGATTGATTCGCCATATCATACAATCGCGGAATGGCTGTGGAGATTCTCGGGCCGGTTAAAGAGAAGCTGTCAAGACACAACCTCCATGACACATTCGACTTTGTTGATTCAATTAAGAGTGTCAATGTGGCAGAATAGAAAATGGTCTCCCTGGATGTCGTGTCTCTCTTCACCAACGTTCCACTGACAGAAACCGTATGTTTTCTTTGTGACTACATTCAATCCAACAGCATCGATGTCGGTATACTGATCCATTACCTGAAAGAACTGTTACTTCGATGCACCTTCAACGGATACTTTGGTTTCAACAATGAAATATACAGGCAAGTTGATGAAACAGCAATGGGTTCTCCCTTAAGACCCTCTTAGCCGACTGCTTCATGGCTAGCTTAGAGAACAACGCCTTATCACCAACTGTCAACGACCTACATCTCTACAAGAGATACACCGATGATACTTTCATTACTTGTGAAGAGAAAGCACTTCAAATATTCAATAATGCCCATCCAAACATCGACTTTACACTTGGGACTGAATCCGTCGGAATGTTTTACTTCCTAGACGTCCGTCTGACAAGAAACGCCGAAACTCTCTTAAAACGTCCATATACAAAAAGCCTACATGGAAGGACAATCCATAGACTTTCAAAGCTTCGTACCCCTGAGCAGAAAGAGGAACCTGATTTACGCTCTTTCTTCAAGGATTCAGAAGACATGCAGCGAGGAAATGGTTGAAGAAGAACTGCGTATTCTTCGAAAAACTGTGATGGAAAACGGTTTCCCTCCCAGGTTCATAGACAAGAATCTCAAACCTAAGAAGACTTCCGAGCAAGTCCAATCCGTTCCAAAGAAAATACTTCTGCTTAATCTAGAATTCAAAGGTGATATTGAAGCAGAAATCCTTCGCAAACGCCTCTCCAAGTCGTTGAAGAAAACATGCTTCACCCCGAGCCTATGAGTGAGGTTTTGCTGCAAGAAACTGTTTAGCCAGAACGCGAAATACAAGCTGTCGCATTGAGTCACCTCAACGTGCATATACCAGTTTACTTGCTTTTGTGGAGCTGAGTACCATGCGTCGACTTGAAAAACGCGCTCGTGAACACTACTCAGTCTGGTTAGTAAAAGGAGACCAAAAGCGTGTATACAGTTCGGTGACAGAGCATCTGGTTAATTCAGGACACCCAGCGCCTTTGGAAAAATCGTTCAAAGTAATATACACGATTCAGTCGAACCTACCAAAGGGGGTGAAATCAAGACATCTGGGCATAGCCGAGGCGCTAGCTATACAAAAGTTATACCTACGCTTTGTATACCGAAAAATCCGTCACATCCCTGTCCCTGCCATAGTCGTCATAGACCACCAATTTTTTATTAATGACCATCCCATTGCCTTTCTTATCTAAACTTCCTGTTTATTCATGTTGTTTTGGTTTTTTTCATAATCCTTGTTTACACTACCATATTTTCATACTAGAACTTCGTGTTCATTTTTGTCATTTTACTGTTCCTACATATTTAATCCTTGATTGCATAAACAATTATTCATCACATTAGTTTTTATCCAAACATCCTGTCTATTTTGTTATTTCTACATTTCTAACCCCTAATTGCACAATGTCAATCTTCTTAGTTATTATGGTGGTACTTTGTTTGTTTTATCCATCCCCCTGTTTATTATGGCATTCTAATTCCTAATTTTAATTTTTATTATTTTGACCCTTGACGGGATATAATTCTGGAACTTTCCCATCCATTTGATATAAATACACAAATGTACAGCCTAGATGATGACTCCGTCGAAAAGAAAATTTTCTTCGCTGTAACTGTCTTCTTAATAACTCCTATGACCCAATGTGTATATTCCGTAATTAGTGAAACAAAAACAACTGATATTATAACCAACAAATTTGAAGCTCAAATTAGCTAATACAAGGTTGATCGCTTGTTAACGTCCTGCATCGTGAACACATTGGTTTTGCCTGAAACATGAGTATTCAAACAGCAGTTGTAATTCAGTGTTTATTCAGATGTCACACATTGAAGTCGTTTAGATTTGCTCCTGCTTGAAATGTCACTAACTGTGATTTCAGCCGAATTCCTAGCTGCCATAAGAAGATACTGAAATGATGTATTTCATTGTTGCCGTTATGTGTCAGTTTAAATATTATAGGGTATCACTCAATGTTTTAATCACCTATGATAACGAAAGTAATGTGAATGCAGATTAAACTTCTTTGCTAGCAGGTTTACGGCTTTATCACGACTACGCGTAGGCTTGACAAACTGTAATTTAGAGAGAGAAATTCATTTCCAAACAAACGAAATTATGACCATCTCGACAACTTTATTTATTTCTTCATCTGATTTTCACCACAAATCATTCTATGATTCTGATTTGTTTAGGTGAATTATTTTCAAGTGCATATACTTGCCAGCATAATGAAACAAATTCAATTAAATTCACGCGTACACAGATACAGAGAAAGGTGTATTTCGACGGGTACTCATAATAACTTACTTCTCATTATTCGCCATTCATCTGTCGTATAATCAATAGGGTAAAGCAATTTAGCATTAATAAACTCCATGAAAATAATATTACATCAGATCAAGTTGATCCTAAAACAAAACCATCTTAATGTATGTGGTTAAAGTATAAACAGTGATCTGTGCATAATATGATGTTATCAACGTTTATTTCGTTACCTTCCCTACAACTGTGTGCAGTCTAAAGAAATAATTTTAGTCTATGTTTGGAGCAGCTTTGACGTACTTGTGAATGCTCTGTATGATGGTCAATAGGAGATACCAAAATCCATAAACACTGTTGTGATAATTCACTTATATGGCTTTCACACAGAAGATCCAAGTTTAAACAAAACAAAACATAAACACATAGATCCATTGAGAAAGCAGTCGTGTAGTAAATAAAAGAGAGGCGTACAAGATGTAAAAATGATAAGTCGAACAGCGATGTAGTCAGTTCAACGCGAATCATGCAAAGAAAACACATGCAAAGTAACATAACAGCAGATTAGGAACAGGTTGGGGACAATGGTGACGTAGTCGAACAAAAAAGACTTTAAATAAACAGAATTACGAAGGCCAAGGAGGACTGATGAACTCTTCTTCCTGACCGTGAAAACTTCATTTTTGTCAGGTGATAATTTCAAAGCATCGAGGTATTTCCACTTGCTTACTCGTATCAACAAGATACCTGACAACAGATACCTCGGGTAGATTTTGTATTTGTGCATACAAGCTGTGCTAACAGGAGAGCAGTATCTGTCGACTCAAGTATATCAAGGAGTATGTTTTCCAATAACAGGAACACATGTAACTGCAGGATGCTTTCGGCTAGTGAAGTCACCTATCTTTATTTTACTATTACTGTATTAAGGTACGAAGATAGTCTCCTTTCCGCTGTGATTTGTACTTGATAAGGAACATCTTAGTAAACATGAATTCTTCTTCTGATTTCTCAGCTGAGCATATTTTTCTGTCTTTGTAATATGTATTTTGACCGATGGTCTTTTAAAGCTAAGAGGACAAAAACGATTTAAAGTTAAATATATCGATTCATGTAGGCTTTTGTTGAGTTGATCTCTGGAGACTACAATCGTCCAAGTATTGCGTGGCGGTATCAATAAAATGAAGCATTTTGTTTACTTTCATGTGAGTTACTTAATAGTTCGAATATGTGAAACGAATGACTTTATCGTCAAATATTACGAATGCATTATCAACAAATCAATAATAAATAGTTACATCCAGTGCTTTGTTTATTCAGTATTTTCCTGTCAAGATTAAACATGTGTATATCTGAGAATATAGGGCTTAGTGAGTTCACATAGTTAGACTGTTTTTTGAAGGCAAAGATAATTGACAAACGGCACTTGAATTTTAATGTTATATCTAATTAGTAGGCGTTTAAATGTTGATAACATGGAAGATAGAAGTTCCGAAAACTGTCAGTTTGATATTGGTTTAACTCTAAATTCGAAAGACAACAGATGCGCTTCTCAAGATTTTCTGGAAATCTACCATACAGTTTCCGCTTGTCAAGGGTTTAGAAAGAGTTCTATGACAATTTAGACATTTTTTTAAAATTTTGCAGCTGGTTAAACAATAATACATTTCATACAACCGGTTCCCTTTATTAGTTTGAAGAGAGAAAGAACGAACATGTTTGCAGGATAATACGAGCTCGTTTATCCTGCAAACATGTTCGTTCTTTCTCTCTTCAAAATAATACATTTGTTGACGCATGCTATGTTCAAACTATTGACTACAACATCGCAGGGCTTTGCTCCTTTTCGTAACTATAAATATGTATTCTATATGTCATTCAGTGCAACGTGATAGTTCACATACTCATAGTCATATAATTGTTATTTCTCTGAATATTTTGCAATGAACTATTATTAATTAAATCAGTGGTCTGAAAGATTTTTTGGACAAGTGCTCTATGAGATGAACGTTTTGTCCCGATAAGGATTTTAGATTAAATAGAAACAATAATTTGCGTAGAATCAGCTGGACCTCAATTATGTGTTCTGGTGTCACAAGGATCAATCACATTAAACATTACTAATTTAAATATCGATGACTGAGATTCGTATCTAAAATTATGATAGGTATCGCGAAATAATAGAACGAGGTTTACTATAAGTGTTGCTAACATGTCAGAATGTTCATGATCAATAGGTGTCAGTTCATTTTCATGTGTTTTATAGGCGAAAAATTGTGGACGCAGGTGAAATAAGACAGAGAACGAATGCACACATACGAATTTGACAGTGCCACATAATTGTCATAGTGTAACTGACAGTTCTCTTTCTTTGAACAAACATCTGTATGCACACACCATGTGACGCTGTCCTGGTACGAGAGATAGGACCCAGTGCAAAATAGTATGTCATCCTTTCTCACAAATCCTGTGATTTATCATGTGATGGGGTTACTATGTGAATCTATCATTTCTCACTCATAGTGTGGTTAAGCGTGTGACCTTCGCATCTTCTTTTATCTCACATTGATCTTTGTCTGATCATCAACCAATCAGGATAGACATTAACAATCAATAAGATCTATATATGATTAAATTTGATATTTTCCCGTCGATTGATTAGACCTCAGTGCTTGGTCTCAGATTGAAATATCGGCTTCTTTTGCAGATGCTTCGATGATGTCCGACCATGTAATTAGAGGTTAAATGGTGGATGTTGATTAACGGTGGAATGCAAGATGCGCATTTCGTCCTATTTCGGACTCGTCTCTGGATTTTCGTGTACCTGCACTTTGCAGTGAGTGCTGCTGATGTTCACACTGAGGCTCAAAACCAGTGCCTATAGTTTCAAACGCCAAAGGGTTATCCAAAAGACCACCTGGGCTGCGAGAACCACCTCTTGTGCAACGGCTCATATTAATTTAATTGAATATTTTGGATTATCCCGTCGATTGATTGGAAGGTTGTAAGCTGACTTTATTATGGTAAACAAAATGTATAAATATCATGTTTCGTTCCTTAAAATATATGGTACAGTATAATACAGTATCATCGGCCGGCCTTGATCTTTTGATATTTGCGTGGTTAAGTGAATCGAAAGGCACAATGGACAATTAGACATATTAGCGTTTCAGTCAAGTTCATTACCGTTATAGTAGTAGACACGCGCAGGCATAACTAAGTTGCAATGGATCCATTCAGTTCACTTCAGTTATAACAAATTCACAATAAAATTACAACAACGAGTCTTATTCATAAGAGTAGTAATATAAAAATCAGGAATTCATCATATTTTTAAGACTTTACTCGGATGTCACTTAGTTTTTGTGTTAGGTTACTATAGGCGATTTCGTTGACGAACATTTATGTGTGTGTTCCGGCAGAAATCCAAAAGTACTTGAATGACAATTACAAAATGTATCAGATTGTAGTTTAAGTTTACATTTATAATTTGTCAATTCATTTTTATGCCGCATAATTAAACAAAAGGGAGAATGCAGAGGAAACGGGTCATTTCACTATCACAGAAATGAGAATCCAATAGCCATAATAATTATCTTTCACTCTACATGAAAATGACTGGGAAACAATATCACCCTACATATTTTCTCTATGTTAGTTACCAGCAGATCGCTGATGACTTCCTGTAAATGCATTTTTAGAGTGACAAATACTTAACTCAGATAATCACTTAGTTCAGACGTCAGGGTTTGATGAACAAAACCATTGTAAAGAGCGTATCGCTTGCAATCTGAAATGTGAATCATTATCTTCATAATTTGACAGCTCATTTTTAGGTTTCTCAATGACGAGTGTTTCTCCCTCTAGTTTTCATTCGCTTGCCTCAAACAATTTCAATGATGGTCAGTTTGAAAAGAAGTAATAATTATGCACACATGCGAATCAAGTCAGTGAGACATATATCAAACAGGTAATAATAAAGTCTTACGGCCGCCTGCAAAACTTTATTCTAGCACAAAAACAATCATTATACAGAAATTTAGTGTCAACAAATTCCAAGAATTTCAAGTTCCATGAAATACAAAGTATATCTAAGTATCTAACTTGCCTATAAAAGGTCTAAGAGTATTCACGTAACGTTTGAGAAAAGTTAATAAACATTGAGGCATTTGTTGGATAGTCACCATCGTCTAAAATCATCGAAGCATCCGTATTGATAGTCGACATACCAACAGAGGCTGATTTTTTCGGTCCATTTAGTCAATATGAAAACTTTAAATTATTAAAATGATAAATAATTAAGCAATGAACACATTGAAGTTAGTTACAGTGTTCATTGTGATGTCATTCGATTCATTGCTGATGACGAAATTGTCGTTTCCGAGATTATATGAGGGAATCTAAAGTACCGACATTAATAATAATTATTGGCTGACAGCTGATCCTCATCAAAATCAATAGGAGTTCTATGTCCAACATACAAAAATAATAAAGTCATTTCATGACTTTACACTCAGTGCTTTACGTGCTACACATATTTTCAATCTCAGTGGCTTATGCAAGTGCGGAAATATTTGTGCTCGCAGTAATAGAGTAAGTTATTGTTAAGTCGTATGAACAACAGCTCTGACAATGATTTATGCGATATGAGATGAATAATCCAAGGCCGTGTACCAATAAATTCACAGAAATGCAGGGATTCTTACCGCCATTTTCCTGGATTATTGTAATCTAAAACAAATTTTGTCTTCTCTCAAATTTTTGTCATTACTCATTTACTTCTGCTATACTTAAGTGATCAAATGTATTATTATGAGCGAAATATGGATAGGCGGTGCAATCTATTTAAGATCAAAATCCAAAACTGAATACAAGTATTATTTGAATATCTGATATTTGAAAGACTTGATGTCATTTGGCAGAATATGAGGAATCGATAATGAACTCAGGTGGAAAGAAATCTTCAGCTGACGGTTTACTTTATACAAGCGGCATAATAGTTAATATCCCGACGTCACACTAATTCAACTAGAAATTTCAGATAATAACAAGAACTTAAGTGTACATTAGTCATTGATCAGATAAAAACTTTCTAATCTAAAGCATCAGTCAAATATTTTCTACAGTAGCCTACAGGATACAGAAATATATTTGATGCGTTGGGATATTAGTGATACTGTGGCTACGCTCACCAGCAAGGAATGGGTTCAATACATCTGAGATAAGACTTCCATCTTTTAGAATACAGATAGTATTCTGCGTAGAATCACATCAATTTAAGCTAAGCAAATTAATTTTAAAAACAAAAGTATGGCAAGAGCGTTTTATTTAAGACTGGATTTTACAGGCTTGTAATATCAGGTTTGGGCAGTCAGGTAGCTATCATCTGGCATTTTGTGCTCAAAGTTTGTCCAGAAGTTATATCTAGACACCACTGGATGTTCCATGATTAAACAAGTCAACTGAGCCAATCAATAAAATCAAACTGTCAAGCTATCAACTGTCGCCTTCATCTCAGCATCTTATTATGAAAGTTGTAGCATAAAAAATATTCGGAGGCTTACAGTCGCACAGTGTCCAATTACGAAATATGAGACCTGTGAAATGTTATATATGGTTAGAGACTTCAAAAATGAATGCAAAAATCAAATGCAAAGCAAAACTTTATTCATATATGAAGTGGATGGGGGGAACACAGCTAATTATCAGTCTGTCTTTCTGAGAAGTCATATAACCTGCTCTTACTATTCAGAGTCACAGATTTTGAAAGAAATTTCTTCTGCTTCATAGTGCACTATTTGTTTTCTGACTATGAAGAAATGCTACTTTCAAGACTTAAACGATTAAGGAGTTTTTTTACACCTGACAGTGGTCAGCATTGGAAATTATTTCAGTATTTTACCTGAGCACTGTGAAAAAAACCTTAATTTACAGCTTCTTGAAGAGTCTCACTAAGGCAAATAAGCGGTGAGATGATTATGAAGTTAACTAATTGCTATGCACACTTTCTAAATATAAAATGTGTAAAGTGAAAGGTATCAGGTTCATCAGCGTGCAATACATAACAAAAATTACAATTTAGAATAAAGACCGCTTTCGGGTGAGAGAGTATTCCAGAGTTTGAATCGATAACTTCTTGAGGTGCAAATGTCAGTGAAAGTTTAATGCAAGGAAGTCGATCTATTAATTTAGATAAATAAACGGTTTCTACTGATAAGCAGTATGCAGTCACGATATGTTTGTTGAGCAGTGGAGATTTATTGTCACATTTAAGGATAACCGATAGTGATTGATTTCGTAGCACTACTTAGATATTTCCGGCATACCATATATAAGAGATTCAGTGCAGTATGAAATCGCCTGGAGATAATATTTATGTATAAAAATGAATACAAAAAATAATGTTTAATCACTGTCAAAATCTGCCAGCATAGCTACATATAAGCCACAAGAAGAATCCTGATTCGCATCTTGGTAGATACATGATATCTGGAAAAGCAAGTAGTCGTTAAACGTCCTTTGTATAATATTTTGAAATGTAGTTTTAGAAATTCAATGTGTAAAATTAAGTTCATTGACCATTTCATGAAGTAACAACTCATTCATTATCAAAAACAGGAGCTACTTACACAAAAGAATTGATGACATTAATGTCCACCAAATTTTCCAGAACATGTTACCGTCTGTCAAAAAAATAAAATGATTGTAACTATAGATAAATAAATAACGCTTATATATTGATTATTGTGTAAAAGCTGATTGTCTTGCATTACAATCTTATTGGTTTATGTGGTATGAAAATCAAACTCACCACTCAATAATATAAAACTGCTAAAAGTTTGTTTGTCTTTCTTTGAAACATTCGCACAAAACAGGCACACTAAAAGTTACGTACATTCATTTCTATAAATGAAGATCTAATATTCTAATTGCTCTTATAATGTGTATGTGTGTCAATTGAGAAAAATATGAAAACATTCACGACCCGACAGACTGTTTTAAGAAAATTGAATATAATGTATCGTATTCTAAACATATTTTCAGTCATTATACAAATTATTAATTAATTGCTTTCTTCACTATAACACAAATCATGCCGTTTATTAGCAAAAAAATTTAATTAGAGAACTCAATGGAAATTACCCCAATAGTTTTAGTAATATTTGGATAAAATCTCAACTCAATCTGCAATGATTACTCTGTAGAAAAATCAATAAAGATAAGTGCGTTCACAATTGTACCTTAGAAGATACACTTCAGCTAAGACAGCTGTAGTTCAGTGATTGAGAAAACTGCTTAGAAATTAAATGATGAGTATGACTACGTGTTGAAAATATCGCAATTGATATCATGCAGACACATTGTTATTATTTTTGTTTCTTTGATTCCTAGAGGAACCTTATACTTCAGCCGCAAGTTTCCACTGCGTCCGGTTCTCCGCAAACGTTTTCCCCCAGCTCTCCATCTGCCTACAGGCTTTCATCTCCACTTCACATGACTTCCCCCATGCCTCCCTTGGACAATCAACTCGCCGTTTCCCATTCGGTTTCTACTCGAGCAATGGCCTATCGCGTGATGCCACTTTATGGTTTTCTCATAGTATGGTCAACACACCTCCACTTCTTCCTGCATATTTATTGCACAGCTAGTTCCTAGTTGGTTCGCTCTCAGAGATCCCTCAATATTATTAATCTTTTCTGGGTGGCCAACAGAAAAGACAGCTATTGATGAAGGTCTGTAGTTTGTTCGAAGTGGCTTTTGTTACGCAGCACTGGGTCTCTGATCCGTAAAGTAACATCGACTTCACATTGGAGTTGAAACTCCCAATCGTTTTTTTCATTCTGAGTGCTGTTGACCTCCACACAGACTTGAGAGTAATAAAATCTCTCCTTGCTTTCCTGATCCTTACTTTGATATCCTCGTCATTTCGAACTGTTGTTGAAACAATGCATCCAAGGTGGGGTAGGTAAAAGAAATGCTTCTTTCAGACTCATTTCATTTGTACTGATTGCTGTCTCTTGCTGTTGCTGTTGACCAGGAAACTTCATCCCCTCTATTATTCTCTATGTCCACCTGAAGTCCTATCTGTGATATATCTTCCGCATGCAGCATTATCATGCAACTGTTGAATGAGGTGTATAATTGTTGGTGGCACAACGTAGTAACGGAGTAGGTTCTTAATCACCTCTCAATAGTCACTGTCTGCTGACAGCCTTTTCAAAGTCAATGAAGTTGAGGTGGAGAGCTAACTCCCATTCCAAGCTCTGTTTAATGATGATACGTGGTGTTACAATCTGATCTATGCATAATTTGTTCCTCTTGAATCCAGGTGGTTCCTGTCGGAACTTATCATCCAGGGTGTGTTTGATTCTCTCTTACATATACAGTGAAACTGAGGGCCGATGTTAAAATGTAATGCACACTTTTTTATGAAAAGGGTTCCTCGGAATCTACTAAATACAATACACTCTTCGCGACTGACTCTTATTATTTACAATCTCACCTCATTATTCAGGAGTTCTCTGTTAGTGCCATTTTGATAAGGGCTGCAATCAAACGTCATCACAATCACAGATAAAATTGAAAATTTAGCTTACAAAATTTCTGAACATACTTTTCTTTGTAATAAAGGTTTTTGTGTTTCCCAATGAAGTAAGAACAAAACGATATTGTTTTTACTGATGTTTCGCTATTTAATGCAAATAACTTTATCAAAGTATTATTATTAATACTTTTCTTTCATTGATTTTGAGTTAAAAAGAGAAACTATTAGCAGCGTGATTCTGAAATGGATCTAAGCTGTGAAAAGGTCGACAATTTGCAGAAAAATCAGATAAGACACAGGAACAGTTCACATTTTGCTTGCGAAAAAGCACTGACCACAAAAAGAATATGTATCGAACAATACGGCGAATTTTAACAAATGTTGGAATATTCCAAGGGATGGGAGTGAATGATATAGCAAAATTATGAAATAGAGAGTCAAATGAACTCGAAAACTTAATATTGAGTTCAACTCTGTAGGTGAAAGTCAAAATTACGCTTTTGGCTGAAAAGAGCATGAGAGGACAGGAAACACCTTACTTGATATTTACGAGTATTATGATTATTCAACGTGGATGTCCATAGGTGTTGTGGTGGTTTCATCCAAAATCAAGTTAAGCAGAAATCAATCTAGGAGACAAGAGCCTCTAAATCGACCGAGTCACCTTATGTGAAACTGATATCATTTTCACTAAAGGGTCATGCATCTGCTGGAATCTCGACTCTCACGGCGCGTTCTACAATGACACCCCCAAATTAGCTTTACTAAAAGAGTCTAGTGGTAATGTTCATGGTAATCTTGTGCATTATTTCAGACATGTTATTTGCGTCTTCACTGCGTGAATTTAGCATATATATATATATATATATTCTTTTAAGCCAAGTGTTTAAGAGCCGTTGTCTTTTAGAATTCTTTATCATAACCATGCCAGTCACATTGTGCGCCATTAGCTTATGAAAACATATCCATTTTGAGTTATCTGACTTTGAATATAATTACCGTTTCATTTTCATGTAGCGTTATAGGGAATTAGTCAAAAAAATGAAATAACTTGGTTATTTTGTGATTGAATCCTTCGAAAAACTATTATTTGCAGACCTGCTGTGCATCGTATCGTCCTTCCGTGGTATAAACACATCAACATGCTCTGTATTCAATCTTGCTGACTCTTAAATTATACTCTAGTGGATTATTGATAGATGTATCACAGGGACACAATGCTTTGCAGATTCACCCTAAATGAGAAAAAAATCAAATCTCGCCTGTGTAAATCTCGGAAAACCAAAGACAAAAATATTGCTTGCATTTCAACATTCGCCACTTTTCGTTTTAAAGATTTTGTAATTGCCATCCATGAGTCTTACATTTTCCAATAGTTTCATTAGAGTCGTTAAACTGCATCTTACAGTGAGACAAACTACTTATAATATTAAGAAATCTAGGAAATACGCCTTGAGAGATAAACTGCTATTGTGGACTGGCTTGTTTTGAGCCTACGAAAGTAAAACCGAGAGTTATACAGAGCAGAAACAGCTGTGAAGGCAAGCAGTAAATGAAAACCAATGAACGTTCTATTAAATTGTTAATGAACTAATATTTTTATTAGTCATATTTCTTTCAGTAATGTGAAGCAATTGTCGTCATCAGACAAAGAATTGAGGAGAATAAAAATACTTGATTAAATAGTAGTTAAGCGAATTTAATGTTGTGATTCTACAAAAGACAAAATGATATCAATTAGTCACAACCTTAATAAGAATAGTATTTAAAGAAATAACCGTAATAACTTTATTGCGACAGACTGTTTATCTAAAGAATGTCAACAGTCAGAGGAATGCCAATCAAAGGAATCAAAATTGAAAATGAAATCTCCTTTCCAGTTCTAGATATTACACAATCCAGATTTCCGTCACAATATTTTCACAGTCGTTAAACGCAAACAGTATTCATCGTCAACAGTGTTTATTTCACGAATTATATGAATAAACCTTATTACGAAACTGAAAGTGTGCATCACGCTTCATCCATTTGACCAGACCCTTTTCAAAGCAACAAAGTCATTGAAAATATACATGAAATAGATAAAAAATTCACTGTCTACATTTGTGCACTGACATTCTTTGATTTCTCATATATATATATATATATGCGATATCCGCTTTCGCTGTCTGTCCATCGTCTGCCATTATTCGTTAAAACTCTCATTCAACATATGCCAGCATCGTTGAAAATATGGATCGTTGTGAAAAACAACTAAGACGAAAATGTGCAGTCTACATCGTAGCAAATGTAAAACATGTGACACTCCTTATTCAACTTCAAAACACAATTACCGAAAAGGTCTACTCTGAGAATAGCAAGTAGATTAAAGTAGACAGAACCACATGCGTCACAAATGTTTGTGCATTAAATTAGAGCAAATTCTATCTTCACGCACAACTGAAAATGAAAATATATTAAGTGTGGTGACATAAAGCATTTCGTTTGATGTATTTTCGATCACTCGTTATAAATAAAACGAAGTCATCTATATAGGCGTGTAGTTTTATCCTCTAGCTCCAAATATCAATAAACGTTTCGTTTTAGGTCGACACACAAAATAGTAAATAAAATGTTAACAATATTCTAGCAGTGTATCTTTGACAATTGTTTTGATATTAGAAGTAGGACCGACCAAGTTCCTATGTTTGAGCACGATATTTCGCACATTTTCAATGGTTCACTGGTCAGTTGGCCACATTTGTCCTTGGTATTTTAGCTTTGTAGTATGTTACCAATTTTTTGGCAGTCTTTTTTTTCATTCAGCCTACATCCATTCCGCGTTTCAATAGAATCTTCAAATTACGCCTATTCTCTATTAGAAACATTTGGGTTAATTTTAAGAAAGTGAGTAATTACTCCTATGGTTTGTGCAAAATTAGATGTGAACCAATTTGTTTGCGTCGGTGGCACAGAGATAAGAACGCTCACCGACCATGCACATGGTCCAGGGGTTCGATCCTCGGCTGACCCACTCCTTTACCTTGCTAAGCGAGAAATAATGCATGTAAAGAGGAAAGGTTTGGCATGAGGCTAGAAACCCAATCCTTTAAAATTAAATACTGCTACAGAAACTTCGAGCCACTAGCTTGAAGCCCTATGTTCTACTGGGAAACAATCTATAGTCACTCAAATTTCCAGCATAAGTTAAGGCTTTTGGTTTCATAAATGACCACCAGTTTTTGAAAACTCGTGTCATAAAGTGCAATTATTAGTATTATCCAAGCTGGTTGGTTTCGCTGCGGAGCTTTCTTAGTCCTTCTGGACAACGTCTTCAGCGCGATTTCTAGCAGTGAGTGAACTGATTACCTCTCTCGGTTACCATCTTTACACATGCATTTATCGCTTTTATTCACGCTGATGTTAAACTTTCTCGTCACATGGACAATTTTTTTGTAGTTGGTTTATTTGGTCTATATTGCATATATATATATATATATATATATATATGAAGTATCAGCTTTTAATAATTTAAATTTTTAGATATTATGATCAATGTATAATGCGTCAACATGCAGATGTTTAAATTCAAACGGAATAGCCGTTTGAAAAATTCGTGCTAAACTATCTGTCCGGAATATTTATATTAATTTTGATGTTCTAACCAGTTTAGTATTTATTATCTGTTTTTCTTCCTAATCGAGCCTCATTGTTCTTTCGTTTTTGTATTATTTGCTTACTAGGATCTCATTATTTGTCCATGTTACTATCTAATCTCTAATTTCATTGCTAATAATTCTGCTTACGTGATACGTTGATGTTGTTTTTCCTTCTGACTTCCTTTGAATAAATCAAGGCAATTTCAACTTTAAACTGTTTGCTGAAATTGTTGGTGTGTGATTCTTGTGGATGGAATTTTGATCCCTTCTTCCTGAGAATATTCCATTTGATTCTACGGTATATCTTACGGTTGCATTTTGGTCAAATACGTTTGTTCTAAGGTACTTATATGGTGAGAGCAGGCTGCTAGCCAATTGGTTGACATTAATCTACGTCAATGTCTAGGTCACTAATATGGGCCGTTGGAAAATATGAACAAGGCTATTTCAACAACCAGTCACGGCAAACTTAAACGTGGGCAAATATGATTCGCTGAAAGATGACTCCACTTTCTGAAGAACTCGAGAACAACCAATGGGAAGACTGCGTTTGTCTACTTGACTAGACTATAATAATGTATGTGAAATTTATATAAATACGTGTTGATTTCCGTAATAAAACGATCTGTCGCCTGGCCCTTGTCTCCTGTTGTTACACTTATTTTGTTTGAAATAATCACCTTGCCTTTATAGTTACCTGCAGGATTCGTTTTAGACATCGGTACACAACTACTCAATGATCGGTTTCCTGATTTCCAAACCGAATGGGTCGGTATTGAATATTATAGAAGAATGTGCCTTTTAAGATACTAGAAGGTATTTTTTGAAAGAATGTATACAAAAAGCAAAAGGTTTTGGTGATGAAATATCTAATGGCATGAAACAGACTCTTTTTTAAGGAATTTTTTATCAAGCTATATAGTCGTATAAATGCACTATTTAAGAAATTATATCTGCTGTGGGAGTTAAATTAAGCATGCGAATACATGAAATAATAATAGTATAAAACGCAAATAAATGTTTGTGATTATAATTATAGTTGAATGCCAAGTGGTAGAGGAAATAACGTTGTATATAAAATAATTCCTAAGATGTAAAGATTATGGAAAGGGGTGTACAAATACAGGGTTATTAGGCTAATATAAAATGTTACAAAATATAATGTGAAATTAGATAAGACAGAATTCAACATTGCAGAAAAGTTTGGATTTCCAACGACAAGTGGGATGAGTGCAAACAATTCAGTGAATAGTAATTGTAAGAATATTAATAATAATCGCGGTAATGACGGAGAGGTGCATAGAATAACTAAATAAACAAAATAAATAAATAAATATTTATCCATCTATGGCCAATACAGAAGTGAGGATTGTAAATACATCTTTTGTACACAAATGTCAAGCTTAACCGAGGCTTCCATTGTCTTTAGAAGTTTATAACCGAGACAACGCGACGAGATAGCACGAATTCTACAGATAGTCTTAAAATCATGCTTACGGTTGGTAGAATGAAAGGGTTAGATCAGTTGTTCTAGAAAAGAGGTGACTTCGCACACCATTCCTCCCTCACACGTCAAGCCATACTCAATCATATTCACGAATCCGCGTGGAAAGCCTTCTCTTGTCACTGCCAATGCTCCTGGTAGATACACTTGAAGGCGGTCAAACGAGGTAGGTTTCCTTTTAGATAGATGTAGAGGAACTTAAGGCTAGTGAACGTCATTTTAATTTTGAAGCAAAGAACGTCCAAACTCATGAATAAGGTTTTCTTTCGAACTAAGTGAGTGATCAGTGAGAACTGCTAACTTTTCGGGTTTTTGTTGTTAAATCGATTCAAGTAACAATCTTTTGACAGCATGAATTTTAGGAAGGCAAGTTCAGTGTCAACGCAAACAGAACTACAAACGGTTCTTGTTCTAAAGCAGAGTCAGCGAATTAATTTCCTTTTCCTAATTATAGGCAACTAACAAGTCTCGTCTGTTGACAAGGAATTTATCCACATACATCATTTGTCAGCCAAGATTTTATTATGCTTTTTATTATTGATGCCATTGTGGCGAAATAAGGTAGTGCAATTCACACTTCTGTTCATCTTGAAGTGGTAAGCACCATCGACCTTATAGTAAAATCTGCTCACAAGCATGTTTTTCTTGATAGGGGTTTAAGCATAAAATTCTGAAATGAATTTAAATGAAAACATACACAAAGCATAGTTCAAGTTATACATGCATGAAAAGTGACATCTCAGTCGTCATATCATTCAATGGGAGAAAACATCGGCTGCATATGTAGCTGACTGCAAGTCTCAATTCATCAAACAGGGAAAACATGCTGAAAATAAGCCATCAGTTATTACATTTCACCATTTGTCCAAGCTGTAATTGGTCTCCTCAACCGCTGAATCTCTACACGTAATATATTGTATATAATGCAAAGGATCTGTAGGCTAACATGTGATTTTATGAATTACATCACTGCAAGGAAATCATGAATTTACTGATGCTGCAGATACAATCCATTGGATTGTTAAGTGTTCAGCACGGTTTGTAAAATTCGAGACACACAAATATCAAGAGACAAAGCAACCATTCAGTATGTCATATGTCTGCTTAATATGAAGGTGTGCTGCTTGTGGTCCTAATTCGCTACTTAAGAAATGTTGAGCGCAACATATTTCACACGACGCAAATAAATGAAATACTTATTGCCGACAAGCAGTCAGATGTTTCGAAATGCATAAGAGATGCTTACTTGTCTAACGGCAGAGAAGCAAAGAAATGTTTGATCAAATATGCAAACATATCGAATCATCAATTGTTTTTTCCGCTTGTCTGTTGTAGCAATACACAATACTTCTGTGTTAATTCAAAGAGTCAATTGACCTTAACTTTTTAAATTTTTTAAATTTAAGAACGACACGAATATATATTAACGGAATATACCATTGGATCATAGGAGTTAATAAGAAGACAATTGCAGCGAAGAAAATTTTCTTTTCGACGAAGTCATCATCTAGGCTGTACATTCGTGTATTTATATCAAATGGATAGGAAAGTTCCAGAATTATATCCCGTCAAGGGTCAAAATAATAAAAATTAAAATTAGGAATTAGAATGCCATAATAAACAGGGGGATGGATAAAACAAACAAAGTACCACCATAATAACTAAGAAGATTGACATTGTGCAATTAGGGGTTAGAAATGTAGAAATAACAAAATAGACAGGATGTTTGGATAAAAACTAATGTGATGAATAATTGTTTATGCAATCAAGGATTCAATATGTAGGAACAGTAAAATGACAAAATGAACACGAAGTTCGGGTATGAAAATATGGTAATGTAAGAAAAACGTAAAATAACATGAATAAACAAGACGTTTAGATAAGAAAGGCGATGGGATGGTTATTACTAAAAATTACCTGTTTATGATGGCCATTGCAGGGACAGGGGTTGGACGTATTTCTTTTGTATACAAAGCGTGGGTTTGAGCTTTTGTATAGCTAGCGCCTCGGCTATGCCCAGATGCCTTGATTTTACATTATACATTCATTTGTTTAGTAAATCGCTACAGTTATACTTCGAATACATTAGGTGATTTTGAAATAGTTATATGTCACCATCTAACTTTTATCAGTAAGGCTGCCTAAATTAACTGAAATTTGTATTTTATTATGCATTTGAGCTGCATGATCCTCTATCTAAATATTTTTTTATTTGATGTCACTAAGTATTCACTAATACATTGATAATTTGGTAAGATTATTAAAATACCGTTGTGCTCGGAGAAAAACATATTAGTTGACAAAACGCCATGAAGTCATTTACGCGGTGCATTCTCGCTACTACATGAATCAAGATTCGTTTTCACAATTCTTTTTGAGCAACAGCCGTCAGTCAAGTATTGTTACAACCATACTACTTGGAAGAGTGAACAAAAGCTTTGAGGTATCAAACACGTCAGATATTTTACTTCATTTTGTTCCTTTTGGGATTTATTGCAGTGAGATTTTGCGGAGAACATGCTGAAGATTTCTTCCTACTCAAAGTTTCTGTATGTAATAAAAATCAAACTGCAAATATATGGTGCATTGAAATTATAGATATATAACATTAACTGAAGAATTTTGAACATGAGCGAGTTATTTTAGGTATGTAGATTTGACTCAGACAAGTATTATTTTTCACTTTTCGATACGTATTACTAGTTTACATGTGTATTGTGATATTTGTTAAATCTTTGAAGACAACGTTAACCATATATCATCTTCGTCTGATTTAGCTTAAATTTAATTTATGCGACTGAATTCAGAAAGACAGATTACCTTTGTTGTTGTGAGCCATGATTGATAATTATTTCTATCCATTAGATGTCAAGCTTTGAATTATTTCACTGACGTTCAGATTTCGTCGATGCGAATTGTCCGTCTCAGTATTTTTGAAAGTCTATCATTGCTTCCGCTGAAAAGATTCCCTCAGTGATGATCAGAATAATTTCAGTGAAACTGGATTAGAGAATGTGAATAAGCTAACATGATGAATCAAAATAATGTTCAATTTTAAAATCAATTAATTTTAATGAGATGCTCACTAGCGACTTGCCCTATTCAGGTAGGTAGTTACCTGGGGTTCTAGTGAGAAGTCGTGACCAGTAGGCTGCAGCTGGTCAGGTGCGACGACAAATACTCGCCGAAGACATTGGCTAGGGGTCGCAATACGTCATGAATTGGCAGAAGTTAGAATTAATGGGCCATTGGATCGGGTCCAAGTGGCTTAACGGTATACGAGCTGGCTTTGTAACCAGAAGGTCCTGCGTTCGAATCCCGACGGGTGTGTACTGATTAAGAGTCCCAAAGTAGGACGAAACAACTGTCCCGTAATCGCATGTGATTTTCCAATGGTTCCCTAACCATTGTTGGCTCACGATGAAAATCCTGTGACCAATCAATTCCTTACAAACCAACACTTGAATATCGATGAATTTTATTCCACTGAATGTTCGCAAGAAAGTCATAATGATTAACCGTTTTAGTAGATCCTACTGATAGGACTCTGTCTAAATAATAAAATACCTTAAATAGAACTTAATTAATCTTTTTTTATCCTCTTGAATACTATTCAGTGAAACGGTTCCTCGCAATCAAATGCAGGTGTCACTAAGACGATATCTGTGTGCTATTGAAATATACATGTCTGTTGAAAACTGTATTCAGTCTGCTCAGTTAATTTTTTTCGAAACTAAAAGGGAATTCTAGTTCATATTTTGCGGTCAATGATTAATCCACTCCTCCTTCAACGTTGGTTTCACCGTTGCACCTGTTATGTAACTCCATCCACAAGTGTAGTTAAGCTATCGTTTTGAGTGTATTATATATGTTTATTAGGTAGTTACTGTTAAGGTACACTAGCCAGTCTGGGTTATGGTAAGTAAGATGCATTGAGATATTCAGATTGAATTATAATGACTATAACGCAAGTTTAGGAAAATTATTGACTCATTAATATTACTCATCAGGTTAACAATTCAAACCAATGACATACAGTTCTGCAATAGAAAACCGAACTGCCTTCGGTAGTTTGCTGCATTTTCGCTTATTTATTTTGTGTGATTTCATAAAACGTTGCGTCTCTGTGATACACCCTCCCTTTCTTAATGTAAGCCTTACATAAAAGTCTTAAATGGAGTGCATGGACAAGGTGTATGGAGTAATTCAACTCATAACAGTTTACAATACACTTGGAAATAAGAAATTACTTCAGTGAATTCACGTATAAAGTCATAAGAATACTTCATTTCACTGACTCTTGACATCTATTAAATATATAAGTTGAAATTATTTTAGGTGAAACAGGGATTATTTTTTTGCAAGATCCGGTAATTGGAAATAAATATGTTCTTACTGACTGATGTTCAACCATCCGACTGTCATAGTTTTGATTTATTATTTTGCGAAATACTAACCGTGAAGAATACCTAAATGAAAGAAGATTATATATGTGTAGGCATTTGGGTCAATGTCGTTTAATATATACAAGATCACAGATGTGAATTGATGAATAACAATTGAGGTGATCATATTTATAATCACAAGAACAAGACGTAAATTGCCAATACATTACACGATTCCGTTCATGAGATCTTTACACGGCTAATGTTACATAAGCATGTTTGAATTTCATATTTACCGAAATTTGATGTCAATGCTTCTAATGTCACTAGCTGTTTTCTTGATAGTTTGGCGGTTTTGCGACTTGATAGGACAACTTTACCTTATAATTTTTAATAATGAATATGACAAACTAAAGCAGAGATTATTCAAGGAAAAGCATTCATTCAGATGACGAATACATTATACTACAGTCTTCTGAATCATTCTTTTCCAGGATTATGTGAATGTGTTTTTATTTATTGAGGTTTACTTTTAATAACATTTCCTAATATTAAATAACGCTGTGATAATGCTTCATATGATAGCCGGCTGCTGCATCCGCAAGTGTAAGTCATAACGGTTGCCTGTTTAAATGTTCTCCCAACGGCATACATGCCCAACTGTGTATTCAGAATTACTTTCATTCGTTTGAAATATAAACTAGGTAGTGTATTCAGTGTTGATGCTGAGACAGCAGCAAAGACACCTGCTGCTGATTCAGATGAAGATATTTACAATTGATTCGCAAATTTCTCGCAAAAGCGAAATGGTCAATTAGGGAAATGATTGATCTATCAATCAAACTGAAGCAGAAGATCTTTCAGTTAAAGTCCATGTTCGATGATTATTTGACGAATTACATTCCAGCATTCACTACATAGGCCTAATGTCCATGAAACTGCTAGACGTATTAAATCATAAAATCACTTCTGAATTGCATATTTACCAAAATTTCTTGTCAGCCCTTCTAATTTCATTGAATGTTTATTTGATAGGTAAGCGCTATTCTGGGTGGAGTAAGTCCTAATGGTCACTTTTTTGAATTTCGTTATATATTTTACTTATTTCCAACTAAAAATATTTGTATGTTTGTAATAATCATCCCTTTCGAACTGCAGGGCCTTGAAAACTATTGTGGCCGTCACATCAGATTAGTTCTTAGTAAAAAGCAAGTTGATACAACAATCACGAACTGAAATTCATGATTTTTGTCTCCCTACATCAGGTGTCTGATGTAAAGACATAATTAAGAAGTCAGCTGAAATCGAATTCAAAATGAAATACTTAATTTCATTTCAAGTGCAGTAAAATCCTGTTACTCACTTCCAATATTTCGTCGTACTAAATTCCTGCCTCCGGAGCGATTAGATCCTGAATTTCTCTCCATTCTCACTTTTCCTACTCATACAATAGATCTTCGTTTATGTATGCTAGTTTGAGGCGTGAAACACAGGATGGCAAAATTAGCAAACAGTTCTTCCAGAAATTTTCGATGACCAACAAAATTGGGACATACATCATAGTTGTGGGTGTTTAAACGAATACCACTGTAATAAAATTTTTGTATGTACTTCCCGAGAGTAAACAATTCACAACATTTTTACTGCAAAGGACATAATTATTACTTGATTGCTTACAATAGGCATACACCTTATTTGCTTGATTTTCAATGCTATGTTGATGATCCAACAATGCAAACACAGCTTGATTTTAATTTGAATTCTTATTCCTTAATGATGTTCACTGTCTCTGGTAGTACTATTTACTTAACATTTCTACATTTTTAAGGCTTTTATCTCTCTTTCCCCTATCTTTATATTCATTGTTATAACAGACGACTTGGCGAATTTTGAGACGATAGCAAAAAACGCGAAAATGCCAAGAAACACTGAACCCATTCTCCATGCACTCACTCAATCTTTTAAATGACATAAATAATTTTTCCGCATACAGGTACAGAAGTAAAACTATAAGTGTTCCACTTTATCACCATACATTAATATTCCACAAATAATGAACTTGTAGTACCCCTATACCAGCCATAAACATACGCTTATTATTCTAACTTGTATACTGTCAATCACGTCTCATAAACCGTTAATGCCCAGCTCTCGCTACGCTCGGGCCCACGCTGTTCCTTGAAGATTTCAGAAACGCTTAGTTATAACGGACGAAAAAACCAAAACACGGATCTGCCGCTTGATATTTCTTTATTGTTACACCAACATATAAAAAGAATAAGTGAACTAAGGTTTCTGACGATGTTTCACTCTTCTTTCTGAACAGCGACCGATGAGACGATGACTGTCGTATTGATGCCTCCGCGAAAATTGGGGAAGTTGATTTTAAGCAAACCACCAAGAATTGATCGTTCAATCTTCAACTCCTTTGATATATACTTATATATTTACACAAACCGATTTTATATGTACTCCGGAAATATTTGTCATTTTATTGTTGAACATTACCTTGACACAATTTTCGAAAATTTGACTACTGCTATAAAACACGATCGTACTCTTCGCAAGTGCCTTTTGGTTTTACTTTGTTGGTGTCGAGTAACCAAAACGTCTATGCACATTGATAAACGTGAAGTACTAGGAAATATGTGTACGCCGATTTTGTCGAATAAAGCACGCAAAACACTGTGTTTTGCGAACCCCCTGGCATCCTATGTGCGAATATTCTTAGTATTTAGATGTGATAAATAGCCAGTTGTTTGTGGAACTAACTGTCAGCGTCAATGCAACAGTGAACACCGTTTTGATATAATAAATGTTTCCTTTTATTTTTGATTTTTGATTTACAGCTTGATTCCACACTGTATTTTCGGTACAAGTAGGGAAGTTTCAACAAGGATATCGGTAGCCCAAATTTTGCGGGCCGACCATAGATATCAAGTGTGCGTCGGTGTGGGCTCGAACCCGGGATCATGTGCATGGTCGGCGAGAGACCTAACCACTGTGCCATCGACGCAATATGAAGTGGTTACATGTGGATTTTCAATATTTTTATGACTGTGCTACATTACTAACGTAGTGAGGAGAAGGAGGGAGTAGCACAACCATTTGTTCTCATGAGAGTTACTGAAATAACAAATATTTGTGATAAATGTGATCTGAAAGCATATTAGGAATGCGTTAGAATTAACAGCTGGAAAGACTGATGTTTACATATTCACGTGACATCTTCTATGTCATGTACCACATAAATTGAACTTCTCTTCTAACTATGATTGATGTTTAACTTATTTCAATGAAATTATCACGGATACATATACACCTTAATAACGAAATCATTATCTCTTAATATTCAGAAGTGTAAATTACTGGATATCAATTGAGCTATATAAGGTGTAGGACTGTGTATGGTTAAACTGTTGCAAAATATGAAACAGATGATGATTAAACGGCACCGTACCACTCGTACATTTGAGTTCGCGTCTAAGCTTATAGTGTACAAGGCTTTTGACAATTGTTATTTTTATCTACGCACTGAAAGATGTTAGTGTGTGAAAGGTGAGCAGTCACAGTTGATGAATTATGTATTTTATCGTTTGTAAATACGAGATTTTATCTGTTGAGTGACGTGAAGATTAGTTCAACGCTACATGGAGTTCTAATTTAGGACTTTTATTTATAGATATATCAGTTACATGTTTCATTCTAATGATGAAATGATGTCAAAAAAATGACATTCCCCTGATGAATTAAGAATATAAAATATAGTCCAATGATTTGTTTTTTTGAGACACAAATTCAGTTTCCCATGATAAAAATGTGAATGAAATGGTTTAAAAATAAAGCAGTACTTCATGACTTCATTTTAACAGCAAGACAGACTCCTTGTGGTCCAACCACTGGAAGTCAAACACTGCATTCTACTGGACAAATAGTAAACTTCATTTAAACATGTATATTCATGAAACGCTCCAAGGATGGATCTGTTGAACAAGAATAACATTGCACATTTAAATTAACCTCAACATTGCTGCTTGGCAGCTATACAGTCCAGTATAAATGAAAAATCGATTACTTGGAATCACGTTAATTATACTCGAAAGGTTGAAGTCGAATATGCTGTCGAAATGAATCACAAATGGATTTCTCCCTAACTTAGTTCAATTTTATAATAACATTGATTCACTCAAGCAAAATCACATTCTTCAAAAGATTATCAATTTGCAAACAAGTACAAAGAAAAACATCACGTCCGTAATCCACAATTTGTTGTGTTATTGAGGATTTTGGCCTTTTGCACTCAGCTCTTTTCAACTAGTTTGACTGATGCTCCATCGCCTTTCCGTACGATCTATGTATTTGCTTCCACAAACGCACTCTTGTCATGCCTAGAAACAGGTACCCTGCAGTAACATATACAAGTAACTGATGTATATCTAAGATATGCTGATGACATTTTTATTTTCCGTGGAAGCAGATCAAAAGCAGAAGACATGTTGATAAAATTCAACTCATGTCATCCAAATATTACTATTCGTATTACTCTGTTTACAATTCTTACACTTCCCTATTTACGCGTCCATTAAATATAAAAAGAATTTTGTAAAATGTCTCGCGAGCAGAGCCAGAAAGATATGTACGGATGGCTTCTCACAAAAAGAATTTGAATATATATTCACGATTCCCTGGCGGAGATGGGCTATCCAAGTAGTTTCATAAAGAAACATATGAAAACATCAGAGAAATATCCTGAGATTCTGACTGCACATAAGAAACCTCTATTTATTAAGTTACAATTTAATGGTGACTTATTTAGTGAGATCATATTTCAAAGACTTTCAAGGATTATACGAAGAACATTTTACGCAGCACACCAATGTTTTTCATTCCCTAGCCGACGAATGATTGCGACGCAAACGAAGGATAAGCTTGACAGTTTTGTCACATCTACATATATTCATCACTTAAACTGAAACTGTTGTGACAGTTGTGTCAGTGTACTTCTAGACAGCTTAGCCAACGTGTGAGTGAACATCTCCCATCGTGGGTTGGCAAAAGACAGAAAAAAACAATCCGTAGCTCAATTCTGTCACATTTAACTAATAGTGGTCATGTAGTCGAGAAAACAAGAGCCTTCAAAGTATTTCATCGTATCGCACCGAATCTTTCTAATATACTTCGTATTCGTCTACTGCACAAAGCTGAGGCGATAGGTATTGGAACTGTTAAGCCAAAACTATGCATTCAAAAAAGTTTGTGCAGCCATTACCTTTCCTGTGACTTATTAAGACACAACCAACTGATGACTTCTACACCACCTTTTGTTTATATTTTCAAACCCTTTCTCATCATCCCTTATTATAATCTTCATATAAACGTGTTTCATTTTTTTTACTTGCCTTTATCGACTACTTCCACCTGAACATCTGTTTGTTTAATCATACTGTTTTTCATTATTCGTGGTATCAGAGATTTCCTCACTTTTTCATCCTTATTATTGATAAGACTATTATTATTACTATTACTATTATGACTGATTGCACAATTTATATTTGATGGTGTGAAATATTCCCATATTATGAATTAAAAGTCAATCTGAACGAAGAATATTCTTTTCAATAATTTCTCTTCAGGTTCTTACAATTATAAAATATAATATTTGTGGTCGTTACAATAAAGATAGCCAGGTATGCGGCGGATACATTTTTTAACGTAGAATAACAGATTAGTTATGGGGTGTCAAAATAAATAGTCATATTTGTGTGACAAACGTGCTAGGCTGAAATCGATTAGAAATATTGTAAAACGGGAGACAATAGTGGTGATTAATCATAATAGAATTGTAGAGTGTGGGGTAGGAAAATTGACAAATCAGTTCAAGGTTATAAAAGGTGTCAGGTGAGTGGCTAGTACAAAGTGGTCTGAGTTAAACAGGATATAGTAAGACTGGAATGAGAGGTTCATAGTGAGATAACGAATATATTAAATGAAACAGGTGGAGGCATATATTGAGAAAACAGATAATATCACTAATAATAAGTCCGTACAAATGAAAATTCGATAGTATTGAGGGAATGTTTGCATAAAGGGCATAAATTATGACGAATAATAATAACTGTAATAATAATATTTATAATAATAAGCAAATTAAAAAGAAAAAAACCAAGAGGCTTAAGGGGAAGGAGCACTCTTGGTGAGAAGAAAAATCTTCAATCCAAGGTTGGCCACGGTAGGAACAGCGTCTGGACGTGTTCCTTTTGGATACACAGTTCCGGTTTAGTCGATCTTATTGCAACAGCTTCAGCTATGTGTAGGAGACGTAAGCGAACTGTACGTGATAACGACTTCGGAATTCGGTATATAACTCTGAAAGCTGTGTTGACATCGATGCGATGTCCAGTATCGACCAGGTGTGACAGGATCGAGCTTTTTATGCACTTAATTTCCCCCCTGCTGAACCAAGCTGGTAAGTGTTCTCGAACCCGTAGACGAACCTGCCTAATCGTGCGCCCTATATAACTTGAACCACAGGAACAGTTGAAATGGTATATGCATGAAGAAGAGCTAAGGTTAGGTAAGGCATCTTTGAGTTGCTGGGTGAACATTGGACGGCTAGTGAAGGATAGACACAGACGTGCAGAATAGAAAGTTTTCTTGATCGCCCTGGTTAAACGTTGGGATAGAATCTCCGCAGGAGTATCTCCCTTGAATTGGAGACGTAAAAACAGAGGCTTTTTCTCCACAGTTGTCAGTTCATGTTTACGGCTATTATAACCTATGTTGGCTTTAATGAACTTCTCTGGATATCCGTTCTCGCTTAGAATGTCTCGGATGATCTGGAGTTCTTTCTCTACGCACTCTTCAGAACAAATAGACCTCGCTCTAAATGCTAAGCACCTGATTAGATTACGTTTGTATTTCATCGGTACGAAGCTAAGGAAATGTGTATACTGGGCTTTGGTCTCTAGCTTTCTAAATATGGTTCTTTTGATGGAACCATCCTCTCTTCTCGTTAGTAGGACGTCGAGGAAGTGTAAAGAGTCGTTGTATTCTCCTTCGTAGGTGAAATGGACCGCTGGGTGAGCATTATTGAAGTTGTTCAAAATCAAATCACTATTTAACCCTTCATCGTACACTACAAAAGTGTCATCCATGTAACGACAATACATTTCCATTTTCGCTATTTCCTCTTTCAACGGACTATTTTCTAGTTTTGCTAGAAATATATTCGCGAAAATAGGTCCCAGTGGGGATCCCATGGCTACTCCATCAACCTGTCTGTATATTTCATTAT